>BSUD01000003.1:1170252-1255885 GCA_033239045.1 Fagopyrum esculentum | reverse complement strand
TTTTTTTTTTTTTTTTTTTTTTTTTTTGAATGGTTAATTGTATTAAGAGTGGATGTACAGATAGAGAACAAGACTCTTGTTCGGGTTACATGTTAAGGCGTAATGGTTTCTCAACCAAGCCCATATCAAAGCATGAAAAGTATCATATCACCTCAATCCAACTGTATATTTAGAAGGCCAGCGTAGTGAGTACTATTAGGCGATCTATCCTTCCAGGAGGCAGCAAAATGCAATTTGATGGACTTAATGATGTTTGCAGCACAGTCAATGGCTCGCGTGAATTCATTGTTGTGGATCATGTTATTGCGGGCAGACCAAACATAGTATATGAAGGAGGTTATAGAAGCAATCCTAATGCATTCAGTCATCTTCAAATTGTGGGTAGATCTAGAGCTCATCCAGTTCCATATGTTGGCAAGATAGGGAGCAGGGAAGGGCGTTCTGGTCCATCTGGACACGATATCAAGAACCAAGGATCCATAGCTGCAGTAGTACCAAAGGTGATTGTCATCTTCCGTAGCACTCTTGCAAAGCATACAAGTATCATTGTCAATCAGATTCCAAGACTTGATTCTAGCCAAAGTGGGAAGCCGGTTGTGAGCAGCAATCCAGGCGATATAGCTACATTTTGGAGTATTAGAGCGAAGCCAAATAGCATGGAAAGGGGTTGGATTACCAGACAGTGGAGGGGGCTTGAGTAAGGCGTATACATGCCGATGAGGGAAAGTGCCATTCGAGGCTGTAAATAAGCTTCTATTCCCCCCCAAGGCAGTGAGTTCATCACGGATGGTGAGTAAGCTTTTCCAAAGAGCACTGTGGTGTGGTTTCGGTCTGCAGTTCCATATGGTATTGTTCCCCTTCATCGTGTGCTTTACAAGCCACAAAGTCCATATGTTGATATCCCTACGATCAATGTCGTAGATAAGACGAGTGAGGGCGACCTTGTTTCGTGTGTGCAAGTCAGGGAATCCTAACCCTCCAGTAGCCTTAGGGGAGCATATGTTACGCCAAGCAATCAGTGCTCGTTTGCTATTCTCGATACCAGACCAAAAGTAGGAGCGTATGAGGCTGTTAATGAGGTTAATGACCTTGGCAGGTAGTAGGAACATAGTACTCCAATAGTAGTTGATGGAGAATAGAATGGACTTCACAAGTTGTGCTCTCCCCGCATAAGACAGTGTTTTCGCAGTCCAAGATTGAATCCTCTTAGTAACTTTATGGATCAAGGGGGAGTAGTCATTGACAAGGAGTCTGCTGCTGCCAATAGGGACTCCAAGGTAGAGGAATGGGAGTTTACCAACGGCCATACCCGTGATGTTGGAGGCACTGATGATCTCATGCTCCTTCATGCCACCAGTGAAGAGTTGGGACTTGTTATAGTTGATACGGAGACCAGATGCATCCCCGAAGTTATCCAGGGTATCTTTAAGGATTTTAATTGAACACAGATCACCCCTACAAAGCATCAACAAATCATCAGCAAAAATCAGATGAGTGATAGCTGGGGATGTACTTTTTGGGTGGAAGTTGAACTCCGGATTGGCAGTACTCTTGTGGATCATCCTGGTGAGGAACTCCATAGCAATAACGAAGAGGGCCGGCGAGAGGGGACAGCCCTGTCGTAACCCACGACCACCAGGGAAGTGACCTCTTAAGGAACCGTTTATATTAACCGAGTAAGTAACGGTTGATATGCATTGGTGAATCAGGCCAATAAAGTGTTCAGGGAAGCTCATTTTCCTTAGGCAATGGATGATGAAGTCGTGGCTTACAGAGTCAAAAGCTTTAGAGATATCTACTTTCATGGCAGCCCTTGGCGAGATGTACTTCCTCTGATACTTATTGAGCAATTCTTGGCATACCAGAACATTGTGCTTTATCGATCTCTTAGCAACAAAAGCACTCTGATTAAAACTGATAATACTTGGGAGTACAGCATTTAACCTGGCAGATAGGATCTTGGCAATCATCTTATAGATCGTATTGCAGCAGGAAATGGGTCGGTAATCAGTTGGTCCCAGGGGACTATCGTGCTTGGCAATAAGGGAAATGGATGCGTGGTTTACCTGCTTCAGCAATTTTCCATGGTGAAAAAAATCCTGAATAGCATTAGTGACATCCACATTGATAATGTCCCAGGTAGCCTTGAAGAACTTAGAGCTGTAACCGTCAGGCCCAGGGGCCTTGTTATCCCCGATGCTGAGTAGCGACTTTTTGATCTCATCGGGAGAGACCCTCCGATTCAGTGTTTCAATCCCCACCATAGTAAGGGAGGGCAGTGTTATGTCCGGGGGATTAACCAGATTAGTAGTACGGTTTCTACTGAAAGTATGTCTGAAGTGATCAACAAAGACCTTATCAATAGCATCTTGATCATGAGTGATAGTCCCATCAGCGAGTTGTACCGATTTGATGCAGTTAGAGCTCCTTCGAACCTTGATACTCCTGAAGAAAACGGATGAGCATTGGTCACCATGAGCAATCCAGTTCGCTTTAGCCAGCTGTGCCATTGTGATGTGGAGGATGTTGTAGCTACCCTTCAGGGCGTCAGTGTGGAGCCTCTCAGCATCCTGAAGATCAATATTGTGTGGTGCAGTTTGGAGTCCACTCTGCACATCAGTGAGCATACGATGGTGTTCCTGGATTCTAGAGTGAAGCTCCTCAAATTTGGTACTAGGAAACTTTTTGAGTAGGGGCTTAAGCAGCTTCAGCTTCTTAGTGAGGATGAACATAGAGTTCCCCACCACCTCCGTATTCCAAGCGTTAGTCACAGTCTCCAGGAAAGATTCGTGACAGATCCAGGAATTGTTGAATCTAAACGGGGCATTCCTATTATCATTTGATTCCTCAGTAAAAAGTAGGCCAGGAGAGTGGTCCGAGATGTGGGCATGATTGAAATGAGCCTTGGACTTGGGGAAGGTAGCGTGCCAGGATTGATTTGTGATGATTCTGTCTAGTTTGCACCAAATCCGAGAGCCAAGTTGCTTGTTATTCCATGTATACTTGCAGCCGGAATAATAGTGATCAATGAGTGCGTTCTGCTCAAAACAAAGTGCAAGTTCTTCTGAGTCTTGGGTAATAGAAGGATTGTTATTTGTGGTTTTTTCATCTGGGGATAGAGTGACATTAAAATCCCCCATCAAGGCCCAAGGGGTAGAGTGACTGATCAACCCAACCGTAGATATCGTGGACCACAAGTCAGCACGGTCCGCAGGAGTGTTATGGGCATATACGAATGATAGTTCAGCCTGAGTGGTTTGGTTGGGATTAGAGGAGGGATATGTGATTTTACAATGGATGATTTGGTCTGTTTTGATGATTGGAGTAAGGTGAAGCTTTGCCGGATTCCACCACACCCAAATCCGGCAATTATGGGAAATAGAACCGTTAGAAGTGTGGTTCCAGGAGGGAAGCAGGGATTTAGAAAGTCTCTTCTCGTTGCTAGAGCGGAGTCTAGTTTCGAGAATAGCTAGAATGTCAAGGTTTTGCAGCTTTGCAAGGGATTGAATAGCCTTTTGCTTTGCAGGGTCATTAAGCCCTCTAATATTCCATGTGCAAACTCTAAGTATCATGGAGACTTGCTGAGTTTTCCCTAGAGGCACTTGCTTCTAGGGGGAGGTCATGTTGGCCTATACTGGATCCAGAAGATGGGGGGATTGCTTTGTTAGAAGAGCTTGCAATCACAAGGGGGATCTTTTCAGCAGAGGCACAAGGGGGAGTAGTGCTTGGGTGGGCAGGGAGGGTGCTGATAGATTCGCACAATGGCAGATCTGAGGAGGCGCAGGATGGGATAGTGATAGTCAATTAGCATTATAAAATTAGAGGGGTCTACAAAACAAAAGCACATAAAAAACATGTTTCACCAAATTCTTTCAAACAAACTTCTAGTTCTGTCACTAGATCCGCCCACTTGGATAAAACTCGAACCTAAGACCTCGTATTGGGCTTGAAAAAAACTCCGAGTTTCAAAAACCATTACCCTATTTTGTTTTTGTGTAATGTTTACGTGTTAAAAAATACAAGAGATGGCGGCTAGTCCGAGAGGGTATGATGGGCAAGACCCTGAACTACGGGCTTGGTTCAAGCCAACGCGAGCGAGCAGACAGAATGACCGATTTTACTCGATTTGAGTTCAATCCTCGAGTCCGACTTTGTTCAGGTCTAGTTAGATGTTAAGTATGATTTGTTATGGTTATCCGGGTTAGGGTGCAGCCATTGTCGAGAATCCGGGCGGAGCATATTGAGAGGTGGTCACAAAACACGTTTGCATGGTTTGATTGGAGAGTGCAAATATTCTTTAACTTTGTATCACCATCCCTCTTGTGTTGATAAGAATCACACCCTGGAAATGATGATAAGGCCTATGAAGAACATATCAGCTTGGGTTTTTATTTTTGGAACTAATAGTTAGATAAAAAGAAATTGCATAGCTGCAAAATGTATGGTCTTTGTTATTCATACTTGCATAAAAAATATTATCAAGTGAAAGTCTGCATTTTTATTAGCAAAACTAGTTTTGTATCTGCATCTTGTACGGTTTGTTTTTGTTTTTAATCTTTAACGATACAGTAGTTAATATTATAGTTTTTGTCATACGATTATCAAGTTTTCTAGTAAGTTTGTAATTTAAATTAAATTCATTCAAAAAAATTATGAAGTAATGCAAAAATATATATTTTTTAGTTAAAATTCTAGTATTAGATATACAAATTTTATTTTTACCTTCTCTTAATTTTGTAATATATTTACATTAAAAAAACTAATTTAAATTGATGGATAGAAAACAATGTACGAAATTAATTGTGGACATGACACGTCACTATTAAATTATTTTCTAATTGATACATGAGATAATTTACTTTGATTTTAGTATTTACTAGTTTTAATATTCGCATTTTGTGCGGTATTTCACTATGATAATATAGTTGATATTTATAAATTAAAATGAATGTTTTGGGAGGTAGATAAGTGGTTAATTGTGGTTTTAGTGGAGGACTGACTAAAGAGAATCTACACATTGATCATCAACAAAAAAAAATTGAAAAATAAACAAAATTTACTTTTTTTTAATGCATTGATTATTAAAAATTGATAAAAAAAAAATTGCATTCTATAATACTTTTTTATAAGAAATTGGCTCTTAAAAATTCTTATAGGGGACAACAACTTGTAGAATATATTTCGCTAGGTTGATTCACCGTTTTTTTTTTGTGTGATTTTAATATGGGCAATTTTGGTAACTAGGCCTTTTTGAGAAATTAGAGTAGTAACTAAACTTTCTAATGTTTCAATTAAGTAAATATACCCCAACCTTTTGTATTTATTCTCAAACTCTACACACTCTTCTATCAAGGGGTACATTTACTAAACACAAAACTAGAAAGAGCCTATTAAACCAAATTGTTTTTTTTTTTTAATATCCTTATTATAGTTAATTATGTAATTCAATAATATTATTTTTTAAAATTGCTAAAACAATAAAAGATACAAAAATACCCTTCTTGATGCATTGATTAAAAAAATTATTTTTTAGGAAGTATATTTATTTCAAATTTTATTTAAAATTAATAAATAAGAATAATAAGAGTATTTTGATCAATATGATAAAATATTGACCCGGAAATTAACTTGAAAACAATGTAGGGTCCAGTTCAACGAAATATAAATCTTAATCTGGATTAATTTATATAAAAAAAATTAAAAGATGATTTGTTAAAAAAAATTATAAATATGTTTTTTTTTTTTCCAAAAACTCTTTCAAAGTATAAACTAATCGTGTTATCAACTAAATTTTGGCCCTTTTGGGATTACAATTTACCGCCCTTAACCTCGACTCACTGAGACACTGTTGAATACCGATTTGGAAAATCCACCAGACCGAGCCACCAACGCCGCCGTCTCTCATCCTCTTTCGATGCAGGTGATCGAAGTCTTTTCCGTAGGAGAACGAAGAATCGGCACAATTGGAGACACGCACAGAGGATGAGCAGATTCCTCTTTCCCTCGCATTCATCTTCTCTGCTGAAGTATCTGCTGGCGAGTTACTCCCTCATCATCGTAATATCGTTATATCTCTCTTGCACACAATGATTAAATTGTTGCAATTCTCATTGAATCTGTAGTCAAATTATGTTTTCGAATTAGGTTTCGCGCTCGGTTTCAGAGTAAGTTCCCAAAGTCGAGATTCCAAGGCTTTCGGTGCTGCAGCGTGTTGCCTTTTGAATCACCTGGCAGTGCTTCGAGATTTCCTGTCAAGTTTAATGATACCTCGTGTCGATCATCTTTCAAACTATGTATTCGAATTAGGTTTCGCGCTAGGTTTCCGAGTAAGTTCCCAAGCCGAGATTCCAAGGCGTTCGGTGCTGCAGCGTGGTGCCTTCTGCCTCACCTGGCAGTGCTTGGAGATTTCCTGTCAAGTTTAATGATATCTCCTGTCGAGCATTTAGAAAGTGAAAATTTTAATGCTAGGACTGATAGGAATAATTTTTTGAATTTGCTGTACACTTAGCTCATAATCAAGTACTTGTTCACCATATGCTTAACATTTTTTACGCTTAGGAAGCTAGTTGTATCTGGAGTTCAGCCAACGGGAGCTTTGCACCTTGGGAACTTCGTTGGAACAATTGGGTTTCGCTTCAGGTGTGTTTTGATTTCTCATCTTATGTCCCAAGGAATCTTGTGTTAGTAGCTTCTGTTACGCTCCAAGGAAGCTTGTATGGTTCATACGTCATTATCCGTTATTTTGTCCTAATAAATCTCCAAACCTGTGGAAAATATTGCAAAATTTGGTCTTCCTAACATCAATTTTCATTGAACCCATTATAGAGTGTTTTAGGACATGATAAAGGTTAGTAATCATCATGTACAACCTCTAAATGTGAGGAGTAAAGGTTGAGAATTATGCAGTTTATCCTTTTTACATGTATTATGTATATATATTTAAATTATAAAATAATGTAATATTATTGAATATATTGCATTACTACATCAAGGACTGTAATTTAGCCCACTGTACTGAATGCTGTAAAAATTGGCCATTCTCTTTCCGGTTTTATGTAACTGATTTAGCTGCTACTTTCACCTTTTTATTTATATACAGGAGACATATATGACCCTTTTCTTCATTGTAGATCTTCGTGCGGTGAATCTCTTCCTTTGCTGTTGTCTTAATTCTCTTGAAGCATTAATGAGAGCTTGTGGGTGAGATATCTCCCCTTCTCTTTCTTTGTTACAATGTCTTCTTCCTCAGAGAGGAAATGGAATTAGTGATACAATTTAGATTCATAACATATCATGATCTGATTTTTTCATCTCATCACTCTTTCTGTTTTTTCTCTTTTGTCCTTTAGTTGATAAAGACTTAAACAGAAGCTATAAAATGTAGTTGATGATATAGGTTTTCGATGATTACCTTTGGGAACTTCTATACACCGATTTTGTGTTAAAAAAACAAAAAAAATATACATAATTGCTAATGGTCACTACCACCACTATGCTTCCCTGTATCTTGGTGATTATTTATGCTCAAAGCTCATGATTATATTGGTAAATGGTACTTCTTTAGAGATAAACTGCTAGAACTAGCAACTTCTATACTTTAATCACGCTATGTCTGTAGTCATGTGATGTAAAATGTTTATATAGATAATACACTGGTAACGCTAAATGTGGATTGACGAGCTTTGAGCATGTGGTATCGATCCTTCTATGGTGGATAAGTTTCTAGTTATAGCAGTTGATCTTTGAGATTGTTCTCGCCTTTATTTTTAAGTAATCAGTTCATCCTTACCCAAGATATAAAGAACACATTGATTGTTCTAAACACTTGTATGCTTAATAATGTAGGCAAAAGTCTTTGTGCAATCATATGTTCATGCTCATATGGCTGTTTAGCTCAACAACACCATCTGGTTGGTTGCATGAAACGATTCATTTCAAGGAGAAATCAAGAAAGCAGTTTGCCCTCTTTCCTATTGCTATTGTGCTTTCTTGATATTCAATTTCATAGAGGAATGTTGCTTTGAGAATTGTTCAATATTTTTGTTCGTACTATTATTTCTATTGCATAGCATTAATCATCGACTGGTTCAGAGTTAACTAAAGTTACTGAAGTACATATGTAAACATAAGTCTTTATTTGTATTGTTCTGCATCTGAAAAACTTCAGGCAATCAGGTGTTGTAGACTTGTAGTCATTTCAACTGGTATGAACTTCAGATTGAAAGCTAAGGGTCATGTGAATCACGCTGCAAGTGTAACATGAATACTAGGGAACTCCTAGGCTATAGAATATGACAGGGAATTGTTGTTTTGTAGCTTTAATCAAATTGCTTGAGTTTTAACATTCTAATATGAGTTTATTTACTTGAGAGAACTCAGTTGTTCATGATTGGTCACAATTTGCTTCCCAATTTTCATCTTTGAAGCTTCATCTTTTGCATTTTCAGTTAGCCCCTTACCCCTGCAGTGTTCAGACTTTCTCCATTTGTAGATCTTACTTCGTTTTTTGCCTTTTGTTTTGGCCATTGAACTTGCAGGGAGATGACAATGCTGGTGTGGCACTTTTAACCTATCCTGTACTGGTGGCTTCTGATATACTTCTGTATCAGGTTTGTTTTGCTATGTAGTTCTTGTCTGTTGTGTGCACAATTACATGACATATGTCGATGCTAAAAACATTATATTAGAAAAAATAGTTACATACTAAGGATTTTACTTTCAACACAATTATTAATGAAAGTACAGTATTAACTAACCGGAAAGTATCATTTTCTTTTTACTAAATTTTTCACCACCCTTTACAACCAATGAACTGACTCGACTTGCATTGCAACTGTATACTTCACTCATTTACATAATCACTACTCTAGAGATGTCAGGAATCCTTTTTGGCATGTTTATTCTGAGTGTTTTTACCAATGGTGGACCTGTTACAATTGTGGATGACTTTCGGTCTTTAATGATTCAGGTTTAGTTCTTCACATTGGTCACAAGAGTCAGTATCTAAAGATTGTGTTGATGTTGCTGGTTGACCTATATGTTTGGTTACTTTTCCTGCAGGTTATAGCAAACAAGATCAAACGCTGCAAAACAGATTCATTTTCTGGGTTAGTGCTTCTGGTTTTCCTTCTAGAAAATTGATTTTCCATTGGTGCCTAAGAAATTTCAGGGTGTGAGTTCATCTCAGATCATTATACACGAACTTCTTTCTATATTTGTTAAAGGTTAACAAGCAACCAAACAATAAGGAAATGGACCTGGTCACCATGTTTCAAAATTCATCTTGCCAATGCCTTGATTGAAAATTTACTCATGTTTGTGCATAAAATCTTTTTATTTGGGCTTTAGATGACTACATGAAGATGTTTACATGTTTGATCCTAGTATATTTTCTTCTTTCTTTTCCTCTGGAAATTTGCATCAAGAAGAAGGTATTTCTTGGTAAAGTTGCTTCTTTTTCTAAATTTCCTACTTGCTGCTCATGTCCAATCCAAATTGTTCCTTTCTGTAATTTGCCTTGTTATACCAAGCTGTAGTTTGCCTTGTTATATGTAGCAATGACTTTCACATGGATTTTGAATGCAAATACATGAAGAATCTCAAATAAGAAAGATTATCAATATATATATATATATATGATGGGATTGATGGCATGAAGTACATTGGTTACGTACTCTTATTCTACATATATTCAACTAACCTAGGTACTCATGTTGAACAATCATCGGCTTGAACATATAGCCTTCGGCGAGGGTAGTCAAACCCGAAGTTGAAGCCATGCATTTGTCGAACCCCAAGTATCCTTATTCCTTTGGATCGCATGAAAGCAAGGCAATGCAGGTCGTCATTTTTTCCAATTATATGCTTCCAAATACTATCAAAGTACAAAGGGAGCGAGACCTTAGGAGGAAAAGTAAAAGAAAGCTCGAGTTCCTCCAAGGCTTCCCTATCACGTGTGTGATAGCATAGTTCGAAGCTACCGTAAGTACCTTCGTAAGGTTCAGCTTTGACAAATTGCTTCACGACAGTGATGAGACTGTCCATACCGTATTGATTCAGATACGTGAACTCTGCTCCAGTGTCAACTATAAAACTACAGTATCGGATCTCAGCACTGCATAAATGGTAAATTGCCATCCCTGGAAGCTCAATGGATTGGACGAGCACGTTTGGGTGATTCTTATCATCCATAGCAAGTGGTGTAGCATCACCCGAAAGGACGGCATCTTTGCCGAATCTTGCGTAGCTCTTTTCGAGAGTTGATACCGGGAAACATATGGAGAATTTGGCGGTTTGAAGTGTCGCTAGGAGCCCCAAACGGCCGTTCAGGCCAACGATTCCAAGACGGGTATCACGCGGATCTGAAATCCCGAAAAGCATCTGGAATTCTATTCTTCTAAACGGATCATGGCCACCCGTTTCATGGATCGCAAACGTGTCAGTTCCGACAACACCACTAGATGACGAGTTATCAAGATATGGTTGTTTGTATCCGCATAATTGGTAGGGTGCTGCGCAGCCATGAGAGGGTACATCTTCTGTACAGTCAGAACTGTGACATGACAATAGGCGCAAGCTTGAACTCGTTTTGTTTCTTTTGCTGTAGTTGAACCAAATGAAACTGCTTCCGGTGTCGAAGTAGCCCTGCACACGTTCTGCTGGTGTACCGGCTTGAAATTCGATGTAGTAGAGCGAAAGGTTCCCGGAGTCCTCAATGGATGAAAATGAATTTGGTTTGAGTAAGCGGCTTTGTATGATGGGGTGGTCTCGGTGAAGGAGGGTGAAAGTCAGACCGGTTTGGTTCGAGACGTTGAGTGTAGTGTGTTTGGTTGGAATGAAAGTGGTGGGAGTGAGTGATCTGCCGTTGGATGAGGTGAAAAGGAGACAAACTCCGGCCATGTACAATAACATCATCGCTAAACACCTCATGGCTCAAGGCGAATAGACTTTGGTTTTTTGTATGGATAGGAAGATTGGTGAGTAGTGGTAATATTTATAGTAAAACTAAGGTTTGAAGAGCATCAATCAAATCATGCTATTTCGATAGTGTTTGACTCGTTCTCATGTTGTCATTTTCGATACGACTTTTGTATTCGTGGTTCGACGGACTTGATCTTAATCTTATTTTCGTTATCTTGATTGTACTTTTGATAGAATCGTCAAAATGGACTTCGTCATCACAAAACATGATCATTGTGTTGATTTTAGGGCTGAGCAAGTTCGGTTCAGGTAAACCGAGAACCGAACTCAGTAATTTCGGTCCAGACCGAACCTAAACCGACAATTTAGGTTCGGTCTTCGGTCTATATTTTTTATAATTTCGATTTCGGTCCAAAACCGAAAAAAAACCGATAGAAAATTGAAAACCGAATTTCATTTAAAAAAAAACCCGCTTTGAATATAACACTACTTGATGCTTAAATAGGATTGTTATTTTTCTAGGTTTTAAATCTTTATACTAAAATTATTATATAATTAAAAAATTTATTTTATTGTATTTTATCGAGATTTGTAAGTTTTATTTTTGTAGGTTCATTTAGGTCTAAAACCGAAACCGATATAATCGGTTCGGTTTTAGGTTCGCATATTTCAAGTTTTCGATATTTGGTCCAAACCGAAACCGAACCTACTTTTATAGGTTCGGTTTTTGGTCGAGGTTTTTCGAATAATCAATTTTCGGTTCAGTTCGCTTTTTAGCGGCTCGCGGTTCGGTTTTGGACCTATGCTCGGCCCTAGTTGATTTCGTGTTTGTCCGATAGTTCAAACTCTTTTGGTTATAAAACAAATCTAAATATCAAATTAAAATTCTTTTTCGAAAGTTTGCTTCATCTCATTTTCTTTCCAATTTCGATATTCACCAATTTTAGGTTACTTGTACCTATTTTATTCAACAAAAAACAAAATTTTAAACCAAAATTGAATGTGTATTATGACATTAGAAAATGACGGACAACTTCATTACCTTAATTTGCTTACAACTGACGGATACAACGTACTCATGTTTAGTAACCCATATAATATAGGGTTTGCATTTTTTAATCGAACCGTAAAATTAGATCGGGATGGTTTTTACTGTACGGTCTACGTCTGGATCCGGTCCACGGTCTTAATGCCAACTAATTTTCGATTCCAGACCACGACCAGAATATCAGTGACTCGGATTTGTGCTGAATTTCGGTTCAGTCCGGTCCACGCTCCAGAATTCTAGACATTCTGATTCACCCAAAAGGGTGAGATAAAGATCGAAATAGGAGAAGTAGATAGAAAATTTGCTTTTTTAATTTTACAATATGGATGGTGTAATGACACGTGATCATACTTCTTTAACCGTACAAATATATTGGAATTATTTCATTAAAATTACTAAATTATTATTTTCAAACGTATATATAATGTGGGGAAAGATTAAATTATTCAAGATTGAAAATCAATTGATATTGGGAGGGCATCTCCTTAATGAGTCACTGTATGTATAACCTATCTGGACGTAGGCAAAGTCGAATCGAAAACGTAACATTTAAAAAAAAAAGATTGAAAATCAAGATTGAATGTGTGTGTATGATTATTGGATAGTGATGGACAACTTCATGACCATAAATTGATTGTTTCTTATCATTCTTTTTATTGAATATGGCTGAATATGAATCATTGTGAATTGTGGAATGCTAGGTTAGAGCTTGTGCAAATAGGGATTGGCTTATACGTTTTAAAATTCCACTATTGAATTTCATATCTTCCTTTCAAGTAAATGTCACAATCACCAATGTCATAGGCCATATTGTCACCTAGTGTACCCAAACAATATCGAAGTATATAATGATTTTAAATGTGTAAAAAAGGAATTGTATCGAAGTAGATAGGAATTTTAAAATGTGTGAAGGTAAAATTGCAAAAAAAATAAGTTTTTCTAAACATCTAAACGAGAATCTTATGCATGATCGATTACACAAATTTAAGGAAAAATGAATACTTTTTAAAGCCTTAGTCTTGAATGCTTGTTAGGGTAAAGGCGGAATTTCGAAAAACTTTCAAACCATGTTATACTTGATAAAGTCATTCTTCCCATTCGGAATGTAGACTTCACCAGATACGTCACCATCCATGTCAACATTAATACAAAATCTCACAAATTTGTTTCTAGTTTTTTTTCATTGTCGTGCTTGACAAAAGCATCCAACTTGTGTTTTCATATTGGCTTGTATAGCCTATGCATTGCACAATTCAGTTGGTAGATTAGGGATTCTAACCCATGCATCTATTATAGAGATATTCTCATCAAAAGGGTCGAAAATATTTCTCAAAAGTAACACATGTCCATAAATATGGAATGGTCTCCCGTCCCATACCTTTTTCTTATCGATTGGATTCGCAAACCTTAACTCGAACCAGTTGTTGACCTTAGGTACGAAATAGATTTCACCCAAGATGAACCTCAACTCTTTAGTGATCTTCATCTTGATTTTTGCAAAATTCATGGGCTCCCCAAAGATTCTTCCAACAAGAGAGGCTTCTTTAAGCTTCAACACCTTATTTCGGGCATTCTCGATTTGTTTGATATATTCCTCCATCTCAATGTCTTCAGCATCGGGAGAGTTATGTTTTCTCCTGGGTTACAGAATCGCAAGCCATGAGCGAGTTGAAGAAGTTTGTTTTACTTTCTTGATGTTTATTCAACTCTTTTTAGCCCTCCTCCAAACACCATGTTGCCTCGGAGCGCTCAAAAAGTTTTGGCTTGGTAAGGAGAGACTCGAACATGTAAAGGTTTATTTTGCATGATTCTCGTGAAATTGTTAGTAATTTTAATTTTTATATAAACCGGATGACAAACACTTTCTATTAGGTATCGAGTCATATCATTCTTAATTTCAATCCTATTTCTGATTTCAACTCGATCTTTTTAACATACCAAACGAGCACTAAGAAACTTCATCACAAAAACACTAACAAAAAATTGGTGAAACTTTTATTCATTTTCAATAATCTTGAACTATGAAGAATAATTTTAAACCTTATATTTTAAGGGCCCAGTTGCATTTGAAAAAATCCTATGATAGCCAAAGTAGTATTCAAAATCACGTGTGTTGACAACGGCAAACTTCATACTATGGTCTTGTGGCATAAGCCTCTTCATTGCTACCACAATTTTTGTCCACTCTTTTATGTCTTCTTCATACGATTTACTGTACCTGTGGATCACTTGCCTCATCTTTTTTAAGGCAATATACCTTTGTTCAGCTGGGATAGTCATGGTTTTAGTATTGTTAGATGCTTCATGTGCTACTGTGACTCGAAAATCCCAATTTAAAGCCACCTCCATTGTTACCTTGATTATGTGTTCTCCCCTGCATGAATCATGAGTCCGTTGACAGCTTTGAACATATATATATATATAGAGATAGAGAGTATAGATCCTATGAGAACACCCCTAACGTGAGAACACCCCGTAACGTGAGAACACCCCCTAACGGGAGAACATGAGAACAGTTTCGTAATTATTATTAGTTTTGTTATGAATATACCATATCGTTTAATGTATTATTCGTAGTTATTGTTGGTTGAGTGGATTATTCGTAGTTATTGTTGGATTCCTAATTATTATTATTCGTAGTTATTATTATTTTTGATATCTACTCTGAATCTCAACTCTTAATACTCACATCCAACGGTGTACGATTGTTCTCATGTTCTCACGTTAGGGGTGTTCTCATGGGAACCACACCCTCTATATATATATATATATATATATATATATAGGAAATTCGAATGGTGTACTTGTGTTTTAATATTTTTCGAAAAATGCTCAATTCCGTTTAAATTTTAAAGATATATCAACTAAACTAATTTTTTTTCAATTAAAAAAACCTTTTTTTAAAAAAAAGATAAAAAGAAGCTAAACATTTTACACAGGTATTTTTCCAAAAAATATTGACCAAATTCGGCCTTTTACAAATATTAGTCTAGTAAGTAGACCCATAAGATAAACACATTTAGTAAATGTACCCTAACAGAGCAATAGTGATAAGTCAATTAGAGTGTAAAAATTAGAGGGTCTACAAAAATTAGAGGGTCTAGTAAGTAGACCCATAAGATAAACACATTTAGTAAATGTACCCTAAAAAGAGGTTATTTCACCAAATTCTTTCAAAAATATTTTAGTTGACATACTTTACAATTGAAACGAAATTGAACATTTTTCGGAAAATATTAAACTAGAAGGACACCATATGAACTAAATAAACATCTGGGCAAAATCCCAAAAACCCTAAACCACAGGTACACCATCCGGAATTTCCATATATATATATATATATATATATATGGGTGTAATGTATGTATGTATATATGAATGTACGTACCTGGGAGCAGGGGGAAGATTTGATAATTCAAGTGTTCCAAGATGGCGACAATACTTTGTCAGTGATCTTTCTCCTTCAAAGACCCTGATATGGATTGTGGTCTGTCCGTCGTGAGAGGTCGTGACAAACCGATAATCATATGTAGGAAGAGGTCTGTTATGGTTAGCATAATGTGTCATGATTCCGCCAATTGTTTCGATTCCTAGGCCCAATGTATTTGCTACTTTGACATCATCTCGAGCTGCATAATGAGTAACAATGCATACACCAAAAGTTACTAGTCTACAATAGATGTTGTAACAAAATAATTAGCATTGTACTCTTCTTTTACCATCCACTGACTTGCCGATGTAAAATCCAACAGCGTGAGTAGCGGCAAAAGCCACGGCTTCTTCGGGGCTGACGTCGTTCAAGGGCTCCCTACCAAGCAACTCCTTCAGCATCTGTTGAATCTTCGGAATCCGAGCATTACCTCCAACAAGAATTAAGTCATCAAGTTGTGATTTCTCGATTCCTCCTTCATTCATCACGTCTTTCACTAAGTCAATCGTTTTGTTGAACAAATCCATGTTCAGATCCTCAAAAGTCTCCCTAGTTAGAGGCTCCTCGAATCCATCTATCTTGACTGTGACTCGCTTCATTCTGCTCAATGATATTTTAGCTTTCTCGCATTCGATTCTTAATTTTCCCATAGTGATCAAGTCATTGCTGATGTCCTTGTTGTACTTGTTCTTGATCAAGCTGATGAAGTACTCAACAACTCTTGTATCAAATGTTTGACCTCCCAAGTCAACGGCTCCCCTGGATACGTTTAGATTTAGGTTCCATCCTCTACCCCAGTCTCGCAGACTAACATCAAATCCACTCCCACCGAGACTGTAAACGAGAACCCTTGCTTTTTGGTGAGGCCATAAACTACGAGCAAAAGCGGCTGCAGATCTAGAACTTTGAACATGAACAACCCCAAACCCTGCTGTCTTGGCTGCTTCCTCGACAGATCCAATTACCCCCTTATAATAATAAAAACCTACAATGTGATTCCAGGCATGGCACTAATTACGCAAGTGATCTAGCTAGAAATTTGGCAGCTATAGAGATATATTACTTGGATGAACTAGGATGGCTGCGTGTCCAATCTCGTTTCCCATGTATGCCTCTGCAACTTGCTTCATCTTTCCTAATATTAGAGCACAAATGTCTTCAGGGCTAAAGAATTTAGTTTCGCCATTCTTGAACTTCACTTCTACATGAGGCTTATTCTTTTTGTTTACAACCTTGTACGGCAAAGTCTTAATGTAGACTTGAACATCAGGATCATCAAACCTTAACGCCATAAAACGAAGACATTAGTTTCTTAATAGTTTAGAGAACTCGTACAATCATGCATATTTCAATGATTTAATAAAGAACCAATAGTGTAACTATGTAAAAAGATAGATTACTAAATTAGCTACACAAATTAGCCAGTGAGTGGATCCATGGCTTACCTCTTTCCAAGTAGCCGATTGATCCCACAAATTGTTCGTTCAGAGTTGAAGAGTGCTTGATCCTTAGCCGGTTCCCCAATCAGAACTTCCGAGTCTGTAAATGCAACACAGGATGGTGTAGTTGTACTACCTTGTTCATTCTTCACGACTTCAATGATGTCGGAGCTTGACAATGCAGAACACTCATTTTGCAATGGGAAACAAAAGCCTTTAGGGGCAGGATGCTTGAACACAGCGACACTTGAATACGTCGTCCCTAGATGAATACCTACTCCACGGTCCTCAGGACCGCGACCTGTTCCGTCTTTACCATCTACAGGGAACATCCTACGGAGTTCTCTTGCCTCTTCCTCACTGATATAATATGTTGAGCATAGCAAGAACCCTTGTGCATTCACATAACTTTGGAATTAGATTAGTCAAAAAAAAATTTTGAATAGATCATAATTCATAGAGATCTATTTCTTTTACACTGAGGGTTTGTCTGGCATACATATCTAGATATCAATGTATCAATATATGTGTATGAGATTGACATCTGACATTTGCTTTTGGTAGGTTGTAGTAAATTACTAACAAAGTGGTCTTGATGTCAAATTGACATCCGTATACTTATATTTCAAACACTATGTATGAACTTTTTTTGATGTTGATACCGAAACTCGAAAACACACAAAACTATGACAACTATATCGTTTTCGTTTCCTTTTCCCCATCCGTTTCCATGTAACATAGGTAGAAACACAAAAGGTTTATTTCCCATATCATGATAGACCCTATTCAGTGAATGAAAGAAGCAAAACTTGTGCAATTAGTGTGAGTATGCATTAGAAACAACAAACCTGATGTCATGAAACAAATGAATTCAAAATCACTTGCTCAGTTGAGAATACAAAACCACAATCCTGATGTTATGAGATAACAAACCTGATGTTAAGAGAGAGATGAGCATAACAAAGCTCTTGTTGACTGTCATCGTTGCTCGACAAGTCTCTAAGATGCATATACACTGCTAAGAATAATCAATCCATTGTTTAACATCCATTCAACAACACAAACCGAAAATGGAAAATCAAGCCCTAAATCAAGCAAAAACGCAAAACTCGCCACCTGATCAAAATTGAGGTCTACGTGAACCTCGTGCGATCATACGAATTCTAATCGGGGTGAGAGAGATTGATAAGGGAGATTATAGTTACCTCTGTGGTGGGATGAAGCTCAGATTTGAGAGGGAAGAAGGACTAAGCACTGGCTCTGCTGCTGAATGCTGAGCGCCCTTTCTTCTTCATACAACAATAAAAATGTGAAATATGTTTCGAATATTAAGCAATTAATATATCAAAATATTGTAATAATTGTTTCCATTATTATAAGGAAGACATATGGTAATTACTTACAAATATATTTCTTTCTGCGTTATAAAATTTATAATATCTATATTGATCTCATTCATCCAAATATTCAAGGTATTTACATATTAGCTTAATACCGTGTCTTGCGCCTAGGAGTGTTCATAGGTCCGGACTTGGACCGGACCGGAAGAATGCAGACCGGAAATGGACCGAATTATTCGGTACAGGTCCGCTCCAAAACCGGTTCAGGACCGGATGGACCGAAAAACTTGTGATATTTACAAAATTGTAGGTCCGGACCTGGACCGGACCGGACCGGACCTGGACCGGAACAATATCCAAACAAGTTTTTTTTTTTTTTAAATATAGGTCCGGACCGGACCGATTGTGGACCGGACCGGAACGGACCAAATTGGTTGGACCGAAGACCAAATGTTCACTCCTACTTGCACCCGATTTGTACAAATTTTAAATGAAAATTATTATCATCAAAGTAATATCTTGATAATATAATAGAAAATAAATGCATGCAGAAAATATATGTAGAGAAAAAAAATTAAATACGTCTTATAATTAATAAATTCAAAATAAAAGTATAACACAGTGGATAGGTTGAATCTAAAAATTCGGAAAATATATCAATTACACTTTGATGATTGAAATACAAAATAAGTAGTGTAGTACCTGCAAAACGGGTTTTGAAAATTAAGGGTTAGATTTATTATCATGTTAATATATATATATAAGAACAGACTTATCGTGTAATCATGAAAACAAATTCGTAATTATTATTAGTTTTGTTACGAAGTGTCATATCGTTTAATGTATTGTTCGTAGTTATTGTTAATTGAGTGGATTATTCGTAATTATTGTTGGTTGAATGGATTATTCTTAATTATTATTATTATTCGTAGTTATTATTAATTATGATATCTAATCTAAATCTCGTGGTAACAGCGCTCTCTCTCTCTCTAAACTTTATATAAAAAAGTGTAGCTATAACTTTGATTAACATATATAAAAATTTAAAAAAATTTATAAAAATTTAAAATTTTATAAAAATTTAAAAAATTACTATTTAAGATAATTTTTTGGACTTAATAGAGGCTTCTACCAAGTCAAGTGAAACTGGCCAGAAAGCATCTGTCAATAGGGTTGTGCACTAGTTTAGAACTGGACCAGGATCCGAGCCGTCCGGCATGATTTTTGTAGGCCGGTTTTGGGGCCTTTGATTGCTCCAGTATGGACTGATTTGGGGTTCGGTCCAAAATCTCGGACCACCCCTACGAACTCGGGCATTAATGTGAACAAACGAAACAGCTAACAAGCATACATATGGAATCAGGTTCGTTTTCCCGTGAAAGATGTAAATTTTATTATTTTTATTACAATAGAAAAAAGAACACGATATTGGAATCAAGGGAGAAAAAGAACACGAGATTGGTTATCAGCTTGAGATGCTGCATTTGATCATCTCCAACCGGTACAAGATCAGACTGCAGAGGCATGCTGCATTAAGTAAGATCCATGCATGTTCAGATTAGTTGGACTCGAAGTAGTACTATCAAGTAAGACGATAATACCAAACCTGATACAGAAGTATATCAGACAAGAACTAAGCACAACTATTTTATGTCCTCTACTATATTCATTATTCTCGATACTATTAAGTACCCGTATAGTTGGAGCAGTGGAATAGAAACAGAATGAAATCGGATAAGAGTAAGGAAAGAAAGTGAAAGTGATCGGTTACTTTCTTGTGTTAAAAAGACCTCTAACCAAATGTAATTTTTTATTGATTAGGAATCATTCCGTTACCGGAATTGATTCCTAACGCTTCCAAACAAGCCTTAAGTCAACACTGATTGATCAAAGCACACGAGTGAGCAAACTGAAAATGTTTTTACCCATGAAAATATTAGACACAATATCATGTTCAAGACAAAAACATCAAGAAGCATGATATTTCAAAGACTCTGATCATTACCAGTAAGCTAAACCACATATATGTTACACTGATAGGCCTTCACCTTCAAACTATCATTTATAGGTTTAACCTAGGAAGTCCTTCATTGGGTCATCATGATGGGTTTTCTTCATTCTGTAAGCCTCCATGTCCTCTGCTGTGACTTCATCATTCCATTTTACGTTGTACTTGCGCTTCCTTTCATCCCTTTCCTCCCTCTTCCTCTCATCCTCCTGTTTCAAGCCACAAATATTTATAAGCATAAGCATGTTGTCTAATAGAAGAAAAGGATTATACTCTGCACGACTGCACCCTCTAAAGAAGGGAACAAAAGCTCTCTATAATAACAAGACATAAGAGGTAAGTTGTAATCGTAGAACAGAAACTCACCTTTTTAAGAGCTTCATTTAGTTTCTTTTGGTCTAAAACCAAGTCATCAGGCACATCAGTTCCCCAAGTAGCCATCTTTCTCTCCTCCACAGGTGCAGAGTTATCTGATTTCAAATTCAATAAGTCAGTTTAAACGTTTTTTTTCCTCCCAAATAAATGTCAAAGACTTCATTCCTGTAATGTCAGGCAATCAGGGTCTGCCTAAAGGCAGATTTAGGGAAACCAAAAAAAAAACTATACAGATTCTAATTTTCCATCTTCCTAGGGTTGGCTAACAGGGGCATGAGTAAATAATGAATCAAAATGAGAATAAGTTGTAGTGAGTAGTTACCTTCGCTGGCTTCTTTACGGGCAAGATTTTCTTTCATGAGATTGCCAGCCGCTTCAGCTGCCTCAATCCCAGCAGCGCCAGTGCAGTAGCTGTTCCTAATTGTCTGTTTGCAGCATTTATAACCCCACTGGAAGTCTTTCCACCAAGAACCCCAGACGCTTGTGTGATTATTAATAAACACATCTTCCTCGTACTTGCTTTTAGGCAGCAAAATCTCCTGTAAAAAACACAATTTTAAATGCAGGTTCATAAACTCTGGGTCAATAGTAGGCTGTAAAACATCATGCAGGCTACAGAAGAGTATAAAATGCTTTACCTGTCCCTTTACTATTCGACCAGCTCGATCATACTCCACTTGCCTTTCACTTTGACCAAGCAGAAGTTCTTGTGGTAATTCCCCCTCAGCTGCCGCATTGCCATACTTCTCCATAATTGTATCCTTGAACTGGGACTTAAGCTTATCTTTATTGATCTTGAAATTTTTGTAGAGCAACTCAGCTTGAGAGGGAGCTGCTTGCAAGTGAATGTCTTGCCCCTTGTCAAATGCTTCCCATGCGTGAACATTGAGCTGCTTGAACTCCAAAGCTTGTCCACTGGTTCTGTTTGGATTATCACCCTATAGCCCATAAGTGATAAATGTAAATGAGAAGAAGAAACAAATGCCTTTAAAATGTGTGAAGGATTTAAAATACAGAAGCTAGTGAAATTCAAAGGATTTAAAAAGCAAATAGCTTGTCAAGACATACAATATAAAACTTCTCGTTCGGATCAGCATCTGGGAGCGGATCCTCACGCATGGATCGAGTTTTAGGATCATAGTACGCTGAATTCACATCAAGGTTTAACAAATACTTTGCCGTGTCCTCTCGAATACGCAGGTTCCTGCATCATAAAGAAGTGACTGGTCATCCCAATGTATTAAACGAATCCAAGTTCATGCAATTGAATTTGGCAAAAGAACTTGTAGAGGTAAGAGCTTCTTCATAACAAAACAGAACTAAAAGTAACCATGATGAAACATCTAAATTACCTCACAGTTCCAGTGCTACCACCGCCAGTTGTACGGACACGCTTTTCAACCTTTGCAAAGTCCATTTGTTTACTCTCATCGACCTTTGCTTCGTCAACTTTCAATTCATCTTCATCGTCATCTTCGTCATCACTCGCTTCGTCCGCTTCATCTCCCTTATTGTTCTTTTCCTCCAGTTTCTTCAATTGCTGCTCCTTCAGAAATTTTCTTCTCGCTTCATCTCTTGCCTCGTACCTTTCAATCACCCGTGCATAAGTTGCAGCATCATAACCATTCCACCTATCCCGCTTTCCATCATAATCGAGCTCAAAATGCTCTATTTTTTCATCTGGGGCTATGTGTTTTCCAGTCCACTTTGCTCCCACTTTTCGAGGTCTGTCCATGCATGCCTTTGCATTATGTGTCATGGCACCACAGCTACAGAATCCACATATATAAGGGGCATTAATTAGACACCGGAAAGTTGAAATATGTCATTCAAGGAGAACATTAGCACGAATAATCTTATAATTTTAAAAACAATAAAAATATAGTCACAAGATAAGAGAATCGTGTGCATTTACTTACTTCGCACAGGCTCCCTTCCGATACTTCTCAGCTTGGTGGATTATCGCACCTCTATCATACCAAGACTTGGTGTAGCTTGGATCTTGCTTCCACTTCCGTTGATGTTTTAAACTCTGCAAACCAAAGCCATTAATATAAGAACTGAGAATCTTTGACCAACAAATGACTATAGTATCACAAGGTAACTTACAGGCCTCTCTGCATTGAGGTACCATGGTGCAGATGACATATACTGTGGAATATGAGGATTGATTTCTTTTCCATCCTCATCAACCTCAGCTGGTGCAAGACCTGCTTTACGAGCTTCCTCCAATTCAAGTTTTTTACGATGATCTTCTCTAGATTTAAATGCCACTGCAAGAGACAACACGTATATTAAAACATATAGCAGTTACGGAAATACAATAGAAAAACCCTAAGACCACTGCATTCCATCCAATGAGAACAACATACATTATACAAAGCTGCAATTATAGTTTGGTGAATGGATGGTAAGATTCCAGTTTTGAGTATGACAAATTATACTGAGAGGAACCACAAGTCAAACTCAAAAATTTGCAACAAAATTTTCATCTAATTGTGTTGGTCACAGCAAATCGACATTCCTACTCACACATGAAGAAATTTCTAGCATTGAATTAAAAATTAAACGCTACAAAACAAAAAAAAACGTCTAGGATATCTCTATCAAAATGAACAGCAATATCAAGTGCCCAATATCAGAGGATCGGATGAAACCCTAAAAACAACCAACCGACGAAAGAGGCATTCGATTGCTAATCTCTAGTTTTCAATTCGACATGCAAGTTAAAGATCAACCAGATATTGGATCAGAAAGATGTCAAGAACAACAGTAATTAGTAAACAGAATATCCACGAGCCTGATTGAAATCAATCGATTGACAGGGAACAGCGAAAATTTGGGGATAATGAAACGCGAGAGACGAACCTGATGCCGTTGCCATTGTTGACGAAGTGCTTAGATGCCGGCGAGAATAGGATCTTCGATTAAAGCAGAAATTGCGTCCCCAAATTCAGACGTTGGTTCAGAAATTGCTTAGACGTTGGTTCGATACTTGGATGACAGTTCGTCGAGTTCGATACTTGGAGGACACTCCTATGATCCTATCTTATTAAAGATGACTTTATCTAAAAAAATATATGATAACTTATTAAGGAAATTTTAAAAAAATAACTCGAGATAATATATAATATCAACTTCGAATTCGACTTTAAAAATTATTGACAAATTATATATGTATTTTTCAAAAATCACCCCGATTTTTTATTTTCGACATAAAATTTGACTTTAAAAATGATGGGATAACGGGGGGGTTACACGTCATCAGAAAAATTGAATTAATTGTGTAATGTGTTTTTTTTTCTTCAAATTAATGTTATATAGTATGTTTAAAAAAAACCGTTAATTTGAAGAAAAAAGATACGCATCACCCCCTAATCCTAAATTTTTCGATTAAAATAATTTTTATTTTTTTAAAATCAACAAGTTTTTTTATTAAAGCAATCCTTTATTGATATTTTAAAACTGTTTTTTTTTTATGTTAAACTTAATTCTCCTTATATAATCATTATTTATACGGTATTATTATTTACATAGAAGTAGAAGGTAAGCGAGCTGCGCCGCTACTCCTTTTTCGATGGCAAAACCTAACCTTTTATAAACAGCATCTACAAATCTAGAGGACATAATATTACTATGCATAACTCTTTGCACCCTCTTGAGAATATCAACAATATCGGGTGCAAAAAATCCAAATGTGTCAAAAGCAAATGGAAGAAAAACGTGTTGGTTTTCAACACATGCCCTTCCATGCTTGGCCACCTTAGCTGATGCCGCTCTACAAGCTGTCTGACCCACAACAAAAGGTCCGTTCCCTAATCCCACAAGCGGTGAGACCCCCGTCAAATCAATACATGCATGCTTCCCTCCACTCCAACCAAACACCAAAACATCCGCCGGCCGCAATGTCGACCTTCCATCCCGCGGATCAGTCAAGAAGTTCACAGGTGCTTCTTTCTTTACAGAAATTCCGGCCCAAAAGCATCCAACACCCTCCGACAATTAGGAATGCTCCCCAAAAGCAGATCATGCCTATACTTAAAGCCATGAAGTTCCTTACAATGTACAGCATGCTCCCCAAAAGCATCCAACACCCTCCGACAATTAGGAATGGGGCAAACCTCACCAGTTGAGAAAAGCGAAATCATAAGTCGGTACTTGAGAATGGAGCGGTACTCCACAGGGGACATGCATTGACCAAGTCTATCGATGGGAATGACAAGAAGAAAATCTTGGCTATGCGGCGCTTGCAGACATCCGAAAACTACTTGTTGCCTATTAGTCATATCAAACCTTTCAACCATCTCCTGAACAATTTTACCAAAAAGAACATCCGCCAAAATATGTTGGGGTTTAGGGGGGACGGTGTCCTTACTAGTAAAGTTGGAAAGATCGAACTCCAAGATAGCCACATGCAGGTCATCTAAAGCTTTGTAAAAAAACTGTTTTGTAATATTTTTTTAGAATTTTGTCATATATTTATTTTATTTAACTTTTAGATTTAAAAAATTGTAACACAAGTTACACAATCGACGAAAAAATAGTTTACTTTAGGAGTTAAACTAAAAAATGAAAATTTTTAAATAACGATTTTTTTTGCAAATTTATTAAAAAACATTTAAAAAAATTTTAAAATCATTTTATATAAATTTCCGAAAAAAAAAATTCAGAAAATATTTTTTCAAAAGTTTTATAAAATTCTTTTTTTTTACTTCATTTATATTTTTAGTATATTAAATAATATTAGTGTATGTTTTTATCAAATAAAATACATATGAGCCTCTTAATCCTAAGTTTCGTGATAAATATATGTTATGTCAACATGATATACTAATTAAAAATAGTATAAATAAATAAATTTGTAAAAATATATTTTTTCCAAGACATTAATTTAAATAAAATATTACAAAACAATTTTAAATATCAATAAAAGATTGTTTAAATAGAAAAACTTTGATGTTGATTCTTTTAAAATAAATGTATCATAATGGTTCCTTAACCATATCGTAATACGAATTTGCCTAGAAACAACAAAAAAAAATAAGCTTTGTCATTCTCTTGCTTGAATATTTTATCGTTGTCATACTTTTTATAAAAATGTGTTTTCGTATGTGTGTGTTTTCGAATTTTATACAATATCAACGTAAAATAGATTGATCTCTATAAATTACATGAAAAAGTTACAAAAGATCTCCCTGAAATTTTATGCACTACACAATCTCTCTCCAACCATCTTCAAGGTGAGGTGAGCACCTGACCTTGAAGAACCTTCAGAAAATTCTTCTTCAACCTCGTGCCTTCAGCTCAGCGAGCCTCTTGAACAAATTGTCCTCGTCCACCTTCTCCTCTATGTACTCGGGGTGGCGATCGCGTGCCCAGCCGGATGAGGCAACCCTACCGACACCTCCAATCCATAGTCATCAACAACCTGTTGCATCATACTATTCACCTCTGTTTCCGGTAAAGCTCTGCTCGAACTCGTTCACTTTCTAAACAAGCCAAGTTTGAGCATGTCAATGTTCGGCTCATTCGGGTAAAGCTCGGCTCGTTCGGATAAAATAACACTATAGGAGCATTATTTTAGCCGAGCTACTCGGGCTCGGTTCAAGATCGGCTCGTCAAAAGCTCGGCTCGAGCTCGTTCACTTTCTAAACGAGTCAAGCTTGAGCATGCCGATGCTCGGCTCATTCGGCTCGTATTACACCTTGTTTGCTATCCAATAATTTTAAAGTCATGTATGTAACACTCCTCTAAAGTAATAACATTGAAAAAAAACTTATCGGTGGATGAGATATAATGAAAAATTTATGAGTTCCATTTATCATCAATTTGTTAGTACATTATGTTGAAGTTTTATGATTTTTATTTTTTGTGCAAAGAAGTGTGATAACCATGATTCATCTAACATGCCACAATTCATAAAACTCATAGTCATGCAATTAAGAATAATCATCTAGAAGTCACCTACACATCTTGGCAAGGCAAAGAACATGGCTTAACCAAATACAATTCAATACAATTATCGTGATCTTAACTTTCAACTATTTCTAACTACTATAATTATCAACACTAATAGCATTCATCTCCTTGCTCATACAAACGCAAAGAGCATGACTTACCCAAATACATTTTAATACAATTAATGTGATCTTAGCTTTCAACTAGTTTCAAACTACTATAAATAATAAAACTAATAACATTCATCTCCTTGCCCATACAAAACACAAATCTTCTAGCCCTCTAGGAAAATCAATTCAAGTTAACCATGAAATGTGTAGCAGTGATCTTGGTGTACTTGGCCGGAATTTCACTCTTTTTCAACCTATCTAACAACAAGTCACCTTATCCCAATCTCCGTCCACTTTCCGTTCTCATTCACCTAAACATACATCAGTTCCTTGTGCCATCAATGCGTCAAATGGATGAAAACGTGAATTTGGTTTGTATCCGCATAATTGATATGGTGTTGCGCAGTCACGAGAGGGTACATCTTCTGCACAGTCAGTAATGTGACATGACAATGGGCGCAAGCTTGAACTCATTTTGTTTCTTTTGCTGTAGTTGAACCAAATGAAACTGCTTCCGGTGTCGAAGTAGCCCTGCAAACGTTCTGTTGGTGTACCGGCTTGAAATTCAATGTAGTAGAGCGAAAGGTTCCCAAAGTCCTCAATCTTTGTATGATGGGTGGTCTCGGTGAAGGAGGGTGAAAGTCAGACCGGTTTGGTTCGAGACATTGAGTGTACTGTGTTTTGGTTGGCATCAAAGTAGTAGGAGTGAGAGTCAGTGATTTTGCCGTTGGATGAGGTGAAAAGGAGACAAACTCCGGCCATGTACAAGCACAACGTACTACATCATCGCTAAACACCTCATTGCTTAAGACTTTGGTTTTTTGTATGGATAGGAAGATTGGTAAGTAGTGGTAATATTTATAGTAAAACTAAGGTTTGAAGAGCATCAATCAATGCATGTTATTTCGATAATGTTTGGCTCGTTCCCACAGTGTTATTTTCGATACAAATTTTATACTCGTGGTTTAACAGAATTTAATCTTAATCCTGATTTTCGTTATCTTGATTGTACGTTTGTACTTTTGATAGAATCGTCAAAATGGATTATCGCAACACATGATCATTATGTTGCCTTCATGTTTGTCCGATAGTTCAAACACTTTTCGTTATAAAAAAATCTAAATATCAAATTAAAATTATTTTTTGAGAGCTTGCTTCATCTCATTTTTTTCCAATTTGGATACATCCGACAAAACGTTGTCACCAATTTTAGGTTACTTGTACCTATTTTATTCACCAAAAAAAAAAAATTTAACCAAAATTGAATGTGTATTATGACATTAGAAAATGACGGACAACTTCATTACTTAATTTGCTTACAAATGACGCATACAACGAACTCATGTTTAGTACCCTATATAATATAGGGTTTGCATCTTTGAACCGAACCGTAAAATCAGATCGGGACGATTTTTACGGTACGGTATACGTCCGGATCCGATCCATGGTCTAAATGTCAACTAATTTTCAATTCTAGACCACGACCAGAAAATCAGTGACTCGGATTTGTGCAGAATTCCGCTTCAGTCCGGTCCACGCTACGAAATTCTGAACATTCTGATTCACCTAAGAGGGTGAGGTAAAGATCGAAATAGGAGAAGTAGATAGAAGATTTGATTTTTTTAATTTTACAATGCGGATGGTGTAATGTCACGTGATCATACTTCTTTAACCTTAAAAATATATTGGAATTATTTCATTAAAATTACTAAATTATTTATTTGAAACGTATATATAAGGTGGAGAAAGATTAATTATATACTTATTTTAAGGGGCGTGTTATATACACAATTTAAAAATTACTCGGTACTAAATATGAACGCTTTGCGGTGGCGTTCAAATGGATCTGAGCGCTTTGCGACGGCGCTCAAATCTTAAAATAAAAATAAAGTTTGCGCTGGCGCCCAAAAACCTGTTTTTCCCGAATTTTTGCCTTTTTTTTTTAAGATTTGAGCGCCTTCGGAAGGTGCTGGCGCTCAAATCCTTTTTTTTTTTTTTACTTGTTGAGCGCCATCAGAATGCGTTTGTTTTTTACACTAGTAAAACAAATCTCGTGCATTTAGCTTTTTCGTATTTTAATTAAACGGTACTAGGAAGGAATTAAGCCATTTTTTTGTCAATACAGACAGAGAACATCATAAATAATAGATATTTTAGGTAAAAACTAGTATAATACCCGCACCTTGTGCGGGTTTTGAAAAAAATGAGAAAGAATATTGTGAAATAGGTTTTTTTACGTGCTTTTGTTTTGTATACTTCTATAATCTAATCCTGCGTCCACAACGCGCCACGTCATCAACCCGTGCTCTGTTTTAGTAAGTATAATAGATTTGGTTTCTATAAAATTATTATTTTAATAATAAAAGATTTTATGGTTTAAAAAATAGTGTAAAAAATAAAGATTTATTGGCTTTAATTGTGGGAGCTCAATTTCAAAAATCTTGCGTCCACAGCGCGCCACGTCATCAACCCGTGTTCTGTTTTAGTAAGTATAATAGATTTGGTTTCTATAAAATTATTATTTTAATAATAAAAGATTTTATGGTTTAAAAAATAGTGTAAAAAATAAAGATTTATTGGCTTTAATTGTGGGAGCTCAATTTCAAAAATCCTGCGTCCACAGCGCGCCACGTCATCAACCCGTGCTCTGTTTTAGTAAGTATAATAGATTTGGTTTCTATAAAATTATTATTTTAATAATAAAAGATTTTATGGTTTAAAAAATAGTGTAAAAAATATAGATTTATTGACTTTAATTGTGGGAGCTCAATTTCAAAAATCCTGCGTCCACAGCGCGTCACGTCATCAATCCGTGCTCTGTTTTAGTAAGTATAATAGATTTGGTTTCTATAAAATTATTATTTTAATAATAAAAGATTTTATGGTTTAAAAAATAGTGTAAAAAATAAAGATTTATTGGCTTTAATTGTGGGAGCTAAATTTCAAAAATCTTGCGTCCACAGCGCGCCACGTCATCAACCCGTGCTCTGTTTTAATAAGTATAATAGATGATAGCAATATTAATTAATTTTTAATCATTACGGCTTTATTCCAACTAATTTTCGAACCCCTCATGCTTTTTAACAATCCAACAAATCCCTTGAGTCATGGATCCCATACTTTGTAGAAATCAAACTTGTTCATGGTTTATTTCCATGACTTATAGCATAATCATCTACAATTCACCACCACATATTGGCAAGGCAAAGAACATAACTTACCAAATAATTTTCAATACAATTAATGTGATACTATCTTTCAACTATTTTCAAACTACTATAAATATCAACACTAATAGCATTCATCTCTTTACCCATTCAAGCCCTCTCGGAAAATTAATTGAAGTTAACCATCAAATATGTAGCATGATCTTTGTTTACTTGGCCGCCGGAGTTTCACTCTTTTTCAACCCATCTAACAGCAACTCACCTTATCTCAATCTCCGGCCACTTTCCGTTCCCAGTCCGCCTAAACACACAACCGTTCCTTATACCATCAATGCGTCAAATGGTCTCACTCTATCCCTCCTCCATCGAGATGATCCAATCATACAAAGCCGCTTAGAGAGCCTCGATTTCGAGACTCGAACCAAACTCATATTCAACCATCTGGGACTCTAGGACCCTTCTAGTCTATCTTAGAAACACCAGTAGAAACTATGGTAGCCTACTTCGGAAGCAGTTTCATTTTTTTTGGTATAATGGCAACGGGCACGCTTGCTGTACAAGAAATCGTCTGTCTTGTCGGGAGTGGTTGGCTTTAACGGGCCTTTGGGGCTACTCGTGACACTTCAAACCACCAAATTCTCTGTATGTTTCAAGGTTCGTCGTCCCTTAGAGTCGCGGGAACGACATTGAGACATCTAAAGAGTGTTTCATACACAGGTGCTACATTTACATTTGACACTGGAACAGGATCGACATAATTCTTCACCATTCCACCTATCCCGCTTTCCATCATAATCTAGCTCAAAATGCTCTATTTTTTCATCTGGGCTATGTGTTTTCCAGTCCACCTTGCTCCCACTTTTCGAGGTCTGTTCATAAATAAAAGGGCACTAATTAGACACTGAAAAGTTAAAATATGTCATTTAAGAGAGAACATTAGCACGAATAATCTTTTAATTTTAAAAACGATAAAAAAATAGTCACAAGATAACATAATTATGTGCATTTTCTTACTTCGCACAAACTCCTTTCCGATACTTCTCAGCTTGGTGGATTATCGCACCTCTATCATACCAAGACTTGGGGCGTGTTTAGTAAAATCAGATTTGCGGTTATGGTTGCGGTTGCGGTTGTGGTTAGGGTTGTAGTTGTGGTTATAAACGCGTGGTTGCGGTTGTGTGGTTTATATAAAAACGTGTTCAGTTAAATGGTTCGGAATTAGTTTCGATATGGATTAAAGACCAAATTACCCTTATCACTAACCCCTCTAATTTCTCCTTCATTCTTCTGCTGCCCTAATTTCTCCATCAGCCACAAATCCATCAACCATGGATGACAATTGCAGATTCTCACATTTACTTAGATTCATCCTCTTCCTTCTATACTTCGAAGACCATGTTTAATTGCCGACGTTCTCATGCTTTCACTTTAGTTCTTCCCTTCTTCAGATTCGTCACTTCTTCAGATCCGTCTCTGAGCAGTGACCATCCGCCTTTCAGCCTCTCACAAGCGCTGCCTCAGTTCTTCACTTCTTCAGATTCGTCTCTGAGCAGTGACCATCCGCCATTCAACCATGGATGACAATTGCTGCCCTAATTTCTCCATCCGCCTTTAAATCTCTCACAAGCACTGCCTCAATTCTTCACTTCTTCAGATTCGTCTATGAGCAGTGACCATCCCTCATTCTTTTTCAGTTTTTCTTCATTTTAGAATATGAGATTCGAGATGAACATGAGTACATGATTGTATTGAGTAATTTGACCTGAGAACTGATTATTGATTGCATTGAGCAAAAAGCCAATTCTCCTTCTTTGAGAATGACGCAACATAGATGCCAATTGACAAATGAAACTTGAAATTGGAAGCAACAGAGGGTAGTGTGGAGAAGGGAATAGAATTGGAAGGGAAGAATTATATGGAGATGTTGGAGAAGAAGCACGCTACTGTTGGAAAAGAATGAGGAATTGAAGAAGAAGAAGAAGGGTAATATAGTAATATTTCTCAAAATACAACCACAAAACTCTGTAAAATCTTCTCCCCCAAGATTCCAGTGAAAAACTCTTCAACCACAAATCTGGTTGAAATTTCCAAGGGCAAAACTCTAACTAAACACCTATATATTTTTACAACTTCAACCACAAAACTAAAAAAAATACCCAACTCTCTAACTAAACAGGCCCTTGGTGTAGCTGGGATCTTGCTTTCACCTCACCTTTTAGTTCTATCATGCCAAGACATGTGCATTTTCTTACTTCGCACAAACTCCCTTTTGGTTTCATTTGTATTTTTATTATGTTAAATAATATTAATCATATGTTTTTATCAATAAAAATACACATCACTCTCTTAATCTTAAGTTTCTGATGACACGTGATAAATATATGGAACGTCATCTCGAAGCTATAATTTTTTTCAAAAAAACAAGTCATATTATTTTTGATAAATACGTTATTTGTTTGTAGCGCTTTGATTAATATTATTTTGGGTTCAATATTAATAGTTGTTTTTTTCAAAAATATTTTACACGATGATTTTATTAAAGGTAATATTTATGTCAAGATGATATACTAATTAAAAATAATATAAATAAATAAATTTATTAAAAAAATATCAATACGTTATTTAAATAAATTGTACAAAACAATTTTAAAATATCAATAAAAGATTGTTTTAATCGAAAAAGTTTGATGTTGATTTTTTAAAAAATAAATGTATCATAATGGTTCCTTAAACATATCTTAATACGGATTTGCGTAGAAACAAAAAAAAATGAAGCTCTATCATTTTCTTGCTTGAAAATTTTATCGTTGTCATAGTTTTTGTAAAAATGTGTTTTCGTATGGGTGTCTTTTCGAGTTTTATACGATCAACTTAAAATAGACTGATCTCTATGAATTACATAAAAAGTTATAGAGGATCCTAACTGAAATTTTATACACTACACAATCTCTCTCCAACCATCTTCAAGGTGAGGTGAGCACCTAACCTTGAAGAACCTTCAGAAAATTCTTCTTCAACCTCGTTCGTGTCTTCAGCTCGGCGAGCCTCCTGGACAAATCGTCCTCGTCCACCTTCTCCAATGTACTCGGGGTGACGATGGCGTGCCTATCCGGTTGAGGCAACCCTACCGACACCTCCAATCCATAGTCAACAGCAACATGTTGCATCAGACTATTCACCTCTGTTTCCGGCGTCGACAACGAGGTAGTCCCAGCCATGGAACTCTCCATAAACTACGACTGAACCTCCATAATGTGATCTTAACTTTCAACTAGTTTGAGAATGATTTTGTATGCTTGCGACCTTCGATTGCGTTATTTTTTTTACGCCATTGCATTGCGACCATCTTTGCTATTAGGGATGTAATATGAGACTAGTACTCGGGCTCGGCTCGAACTCGTTCACTTTCTAAACGAGTCAGACTTGAGCATGTCATTGCTCGGCTCATTCGGATAAAATATCACCAGGCCTGGCCCAAGAGGGGGGACAACAGGGCTTTCCGCTCTGTGCCCATTTTTTTGTGGGGCCCAATTTAAAGTTTAGCTATGTATTTATATAATATGAAGTAGAGATAAAACATGCCTAAAATAGCCCAAGAACACTAAAAAATAAACCCACTACTCATGTCTTCTCTTAAAATGGGCTAATTTTTTGTCACTTTTTTAAAAAAATAAAAACAAAATCTCACCCAACATTTTCGACTTATTCATGGAGCCTAATTTAAAATTTAGGTATTTTTAGTATTAATTAAACAAATTTCTATACATTAAGGGCCTCTAATTTATATTTGCACCGGGGCCTCCGTTATGCTAGGGACGACACTGAATAACACTATAGGAGCATTATTTGAGCCGAGCTACTCAGGCTCGACTCGTCAAAAGCTCGGCTTGAGCTCGTTCACTTTCTAAACGAGCCAAGCTTGAGCATGTCTCGGCTCATTCGGCTTGTATTACACCCCTATTTATTATCCGATAATTTCAAAGTTATGTATGTAACACCCCTCTCAAGTAATAATATTGAGAAAAAGCTTATCGGTGGATGAGACACAATGGAAAATTTATGAGCTCCATTTATCATCATTTTTTGTTAGTACATTATATTGAAGTTATATGATTTATATTTTTTGTGCAAAGAAGTGTGATAATCATGATTCATCGAACATGCCATAATTCATGAAAATCATAGTCATGCAATTAAGAATAATCATCTACAAGTTACCTACACATCTTGGCAAGGCAAAGAACATGGCTTAACAAAATACATTCCAATTACAGTGATCTTAACTTTCAACAAATTTCTAACTGCTATAAATATCAACACTAATAGCATTCATCTCCTTGCTCATAGAAAACCCAAAGTTCCCACAAAAAAAAAATAGAAAACCCAAAGAACGTGACATACCAAATACATTTCAATACAATTAACGTGAACTTAGCTTTCAACTAGTTTCAAACTACTATAAATATCAACACTAATAACATTCATCTCCTTACCCATACAAAACCTAAGTCTTTTAGCCCTCTCGGAAAATCAATAAAAGTTAACCATGAAATGTGTAGCAATGATCTTCGTGTACTTGGCCAGAGTTTCACTCTTTTTCAACCCATCTAACAACAAGTCACCTTATCCCAATATCCGTCCACTTTCCGTTCCCATTCACCTAAACACACATCCGTTCCTTGTGCCATCAATGCATCAAATGGATGAAACGTGAATTTGGTTTTTATCCGCATAATTGGTAGGGTGTTGCGCAGCCACGAGAGGGTACTCTTCTGCACAGTCAAAACTGTAACATGACAATGGGTGCAAGCTTGAACTCATTTTGTTTCTTTTGTTGTAGTTGAACCAAATGAAACTGCTTCCAGTGTCGAAGTAGCTCTGCACACGTTCTGCTAGTGTACCGGCTTGAAATTCGATGTAGTAGAGCGAAAGGTTCCCGGAGTTCTCAATGGATGAAAATGAATTTGGTTTGAGTAAGCGGCTTTGCATGATGGGGTGGTCTCGGTGAACGAGGGTGAAAGTCAGACCGGTTTGGTTCGAGACGTTGAGTGTAGTGTGTTTGGTTGGAATCAAAGTGGTATGAGTGGGGGAGTGAGTGATCTGCCGTTGGATGAGGCGAAAAGGAGACAAACTCCGGCCATGTACAAGCACAGCAACATCATCGCTAAACACCTCTTGGCTTAAGACTTTGGTTTTTTGTATGGATAGGAAGATTGTTGAGTAGTGGTAATATTTATAGTAAAACTAAGGTTTGAAGAGCATCATTCAAAGCATGTGAACAAACGAAACGGGCATTAATGTGAACAAACGAAAATAACCTTTTTTATATGGATAGGAAGATTGGGGCCTTTGATTGCTCCGGTATGGACTGATTTGGGGTTTGGTCCAAAATCTCGGACCACCCCTACCAACTCGGGCATTAATGTGAACAAACGAAACGGCTAACAAGCGTACACATGGAATCAGGTTCGTTTTGCCTTCAAAGATATAAATTTTATTATTTATTACAATAGAAAAATTGTAAACGACCGCGTTCGACGAATAGGAAAAAGATCAAGTAGATTGATTCGATTAAGGTGAGGATTTGGACATCTCACCACATAAGAAATGATATCAAAACTAGGAGTGGTCATCTCCTAGTCCAGACTGAACCGGTACAACCTAGACCGAAGAAACATAGGGCCCGTTTGGTTTTAACTTTGAAATCGGAAACGAAATGGAAACGAATTTAGTATACGTATATCTCTGTTCATTAAAATTTTTGGAATCATTCCTTGTGGTTTGTAGTAATTGGATGAGAGTTTGATTACTTTTGATACCCTAGAGGGTAACAAAATGTGAGGAAACAATTGCATTTTTCATTAAATCATAGGGAATGATTCTATAAATTTTCATGAATATGGATATACATATGAACTAAATTCGTTTCCATTCCGTTTCCGTTTAAAAGTACAACACCAACATTGCCATCTCCCTTTTATGTCCTCTACTATATCCATTATTCTCGATACTATTAAGTACCAGTTCGGTTGGAGCGGTGGAATAGAAAACGGAATGAAATCGGATAAGAGTAAGAAAAGAAAATGGAAATGATTAATTACTTTCTTGTCTTAAAAGACCTCTAACCAAACGTAGTCTTTTATTAATTCCTTTTATTAATTCGGAATCATTCCGTTACCGGAAATGATTCCTAACGCTTCCAAACAAGCCTTAAGCCGACACTGATTGATCAAAGCACACGAGTGAGCAAACTGAAGATGTTTTTACCCATGAAAATATTAGACACAATATCATGTTCAAGAAAAAAACATCAAGAAGCATGATATTTCAAAGACTCTTATCATTACTAGTAAGCTAAACCACATATATGTTACACTGATAGGCCTTCACCTTCAAACTATCATTTATAGGTTTAACCTAGGAAGTCCTTCATCGGGTCATCATGATGTGTTTTCTTCATTCTGTAAGCCTCCATGTCCTCTGCTGTGACTTCATCATTCCATTTTACATTGTACTTGCGCTTCCTTTCATCCCTTTCCTCCCTCTTCCTCTCATCCTCCTGTTTCAAGCCACAAATATTCATAAGCATAAGCATGTTGTCTAATAGAAGAAAAGGATTATACTCTGCACGACTGCACCCTCTAAAGAAGGGAACAGAAGTTCTCTATAATAACAAAACATAAGAGGTAAGTCGTAATCGTAGAGCAGAAACTCACCTTTTTAAGAGCTTCATTTAGTTTCTTTTGGTCTAAAACTAAGTCATCAGGCACATCAGTTCCCCAAGTAGCCATCTTTCTCTCCTCCACAGGTGCAGAGTTATCTGATTTCAAATTCAATAAGTCAGTTTAAACGTTTTTTTTTCCTCCCAAATAAATGTCAAAGACTTCATTCCTGTAATCAGGCAATCAGGGTCTGCCTAAAGGCAGATTTAGGGAAACCAAAAAAAAAACTATACAGATTCTAATTTTCCATCTTCCTAGGGTTGGCTAACAGGGGCATGAGTAAATAATGAATCAAAATGAGAATAAGTTGTAGTGAGTAGTTACCTTCGCTGGCTTCTTTACGGGCAAGATTTTCTTTCATGAGATTGCCAGCCGCTTCAGCTGCCTCAATCCCAGCAGTGCCAGTGCAGTAGCTGTTCCTAATTGTCTGTTTGCAGCATCTATAACCCCACTGGAAGTCTTTCCACCAAGAACCCCAGACGCTTGTGTGATTATTAATAAACACATCTTCCTCGTACTTGCTTTTAGGCAGCAAAATCTCCTGTAAAAAACAGGATTTTAAATGCAGGTTCATAAACTCTGGGTCAACAGTAGGCTGTAAAACATCATGCAGGCTGCAGAAGAGTATAAAATGCTTTACCTGTCCCTTAACTATTCGACCAGCTCGATCATACTCCACTTGCCTTTCACTTTGACCAAGCAGAAGTTCTTGTGGTAATTCCCCCTCAGCTGCCGCATTGCCATACTTCTCCATAATTGTGTCCTTGAACTGGGACTTAAGCTTATCTTTATTGATCTTGAAATTTTTGTAGAGCAACTCAGCTTGAGAGGGAGCTGCTTGCAAGTGAATGTCTTGCCCCTTGTCAAATGCTTCCCATGCATGAACATTGAGCTGCTTGAACTCCAAAGCTTGTCCACTGGTTCTGTTTGGATTATCACCCTATAGCACATAAGTGATAAATGCTAATGAGAAGAAGAAACAAATGTCCTTAAAATGTGTGAAGGATGGAAAATACAGAAGCTAGTGAAATTCAAAGGATTTAAAAAGCAAATAGCTTGTCAAGACATACAATATAAAACTTCTCGTTCGGATCAGCATCTGGGAGCGGATCCTCACGCATGGATCGAGTTTTAGGATCATAGTACGCTGAATTCACATCAAGGTTTAACAAATACTTTGCCGTGTCCTCTCGAATACGCAGGTTCCTGCATCATAAAGAAGTGACTGGTCATCCCAATGTATTAAACGAATCCAAGTTCATGCAATTGAATTTGGCAAAAGAACTTGTAGAGGTAAGAGCTTCTTCATAACAAAACAGAACTAAAAGTAACCATGATGAAACATCTAAATTACCTCACAGTTCCAGTGCTACCACCGCCAGTTGTACGGACACGCTTTTCAACCTTTGCAAAGTCCATTTGTTTACTCTCATCAACCTTTGCTTCGTCAACTTTCAATTCATCTTCATCGTCATCTTCGTCATCACTCGCTTCGTCCGCTTCATCTCCCTTATTGTTCTTTTCCTCCAGTTTCTTCAATTGCTGCTCCTTCAGAAATTTTCTTCTCGCTTCATCTCTTGCCTCGTACCTTTCAATCACCCGTGCATAAGTTGCAGCATCATAACCATTCCACCTATCCCGCTTTCCATCATAATCGAGCTCAAAATGCTCTATTTTTTCATCTGGGGCTATGTGTTTTCCAGTCCACTTTGCTCCCACTTTTCGAGGTCTGTCCATGCATGCCTTTGCATTATGTGTCATGGCACCACAGCTACAGAATCCACATATATAAGGGGCATTAATTAGAAACCGGAAAGTTGAAATATGTCATTCAAGGGAGAATATTAGCACGAATAATCTTATAATTTTAAAAACAATAAAAATATAGTCACAAGATAAGAGAATCGTGTGCATTTACTTACTTCGCACAGGCTCCCTTCCGATACTTCTCAGCTTGTGTAGCTTGGATCTTGCTTCCACTTCCGTTGATGTTTTAAACTCTGCAAACCAAAGCCATTAATATAAGAACTGAGAATCTTTGACCAACAAATGACTATAGTATCACAAGGTAACTTACAGGCCTCTCTGCATTGAGGTACCATGGTGCAGATGACATATACTGTGGAATATGAGGATTGATTTCTTTTCCATCCTCATCAACCTCAGCTGGTGCAAGACCTGCTTTACGAGCTTCCTCCAATTCAAGTTTTTTACGATGATCTTCTCTAGATTTAAATGCCACTGCAAGAGACAACACGTATATTAAAACATATAGCAGTTACGGAAATACAATAGAAAAACCCTAAGACCACTGCATTCCATCCAATGAGAACAACATACATTATACAAAGCTGCAATTATAGTTTGGTGAATGGATGGTAAGATTCCAGTTTTGAGTATGACAAATTATACTGAGAGGAACCACAAGTCAAACTCAAAAATTTGCAACAAAATTTTCATCTAATTGTGTTGGTCACAGCAAATCAACATTCCTACTCACACATGAAAAAATTTCTGGCATTGAATTAAAATTAAACTCTAGAAAACAAAAAAAACGTCTGGGATATCTCTGTCAATAATGAACAGCAATATCAAGTGCCCAATATCAGAGGATCGGATGAAACCCTAACAACAACCAACCACGAAAGAGGCATTCAATTGCTAATCTCTAGTTTTCAATTCGACATGCAAGTTAAAGATCAACCAGATATTGGATCAGAAAGATGTCAAGAACAACAGTAATTAGTAAACAGAATATCCACGAGCCTGATTGAAATCAATCGATTGACAGGGAACAGCGAAAATTTGGGGATAATGAAACGCGAGAGACGAACCTGATGCCGTTGCCATTGTTGACGAAGTGCTTAGATGCCGGCGAGAATAGGATCTTCGATTAAAGCAGAAATTGCGTCCCCCAAATCAGACGTTGGTTCAGAAATTGCTTAGACGTTGGTTCGATACTTGGATGACAGTTCGTCGAGTTCGATACTTGGAGGACACTCATATGATCCTATCTTATTAAAGATGACTTTATCTAAAAAAATATATGATAACTTATTAAGAAAATTTTAAAAAAATAACTCGAGATAATATTTAATATCAACTTCGAATTCGACTTTAAAAATTATTGGCAAATTATATATGTATTTTTCAAAAATCACAACAATTTTTATTTTCGACATAAAATTTGACTCTAAAAATGACGTCACAGAAAAATTGAATTAATTGTGTAATGTGTTATTTTCTTTCTTCAAAATTAATGTTATATAGTATGTTTAAAAAAACCGTTAACTTGAAGAAAAAAATACGCATCACCCCCTAATCCTAAAATTTTCGATTAAAATATTTTTTATTTTTTTAAAATCAACAAGTTTTTTCGAATAAAGCAATCCATAATTGATATTTTAAAACTGTTTTGTAATATTTTTTTGGAATTTTGTCATATATTTATTTTAATTAACTTTTAGTTTTAAAAAATTGTAACACAAGTTACACAATGGACGAAAAAATAGTTTACTTTAGGGGTTAAACTAAAAGATGAAAATTTTTAAATATCGATTTTTTTGCAAATTTATTAAAAAAACATTTAAAAAATTTTTAAATCATTTTATATAAAATTCCGAAAAAAAAATTTCAGAAAATATTTTTTCAAAACTTTTATAAAATTTTTTTTTTACTTCATTTATATTTTTAGTATATTAATTAATATTAGTGTATGTTTTTATCAAATAAAATACATATGAACCTCTTAATCCTAAGTTTCGTGATAAATATATGTCACGTCATCTAGAAGCTAGGATTTTTTTCAGAAAAACAAGTCATATTATTTTTGGTAAATACGTTATTTGTTTGTGGCGCTTTGAGTAATTAAAAGTTAATATTATTTTGGGTTCAATATTGATAGCTTTTTTTTAAATATTTTATACGATGACTTTACTAAAGGTAATATTTATGTCAACATGATATACTAATTAAAAATAATATAAATAAATAAATTTATTAAAAAAAATATCAAGACGTTATTTAAATAAAATAGTACAAAACAATTTTAAAATATCAATAAAAGATTGTTTTAATCGAAAAAGTTTGATATTGATTTTTTTTAAAATAAATGTATCATAATGGTTCCTTAATCATATCTTAATACGAATTTGCGTAGAAACAAAAAAACATGAAGCTCTATCATTTTCTTGTTTGAAAATTTTATCCTTGTCATAGTTTTTGTAAAAATGTGTTTTCGTATGGGTGTGTTTTCGATTTTTATACGATCAACTTAAAATAGATTGATCTCTATGAATTACATAAAAAGTTATAGAGATCCTAACTGAAATTTTATACACTACACAATTTCTCTCCAACCATCTTCAAGGTGAGGTGAGCACCTGACCTTGAAGAACCTTCAGAAAATTCTTCTTCAACCTCGTGCCTTCAGCTCGGCGAGCCTCTTGGACAAATGGTCCTCGTCCACCTTCTCCTATGTACTCGGGGTGGCGATCGTGTGCCCAGCCGGCTGAGGCAACCCTACCGACACCTCCAATCCATAGTCATCAACAACCTGTTGCATCATACTACCTCTGTTTTCGGTAAAGCTGTGCTAGAAATCGTTCACTTTCTAAACAAGCCAAGTTTGAGCATGTCAATGTTCGGCTCGTTCGGGTAAAGCTCGGCTCATTCGGATAAAATAACACTATAGGAGCATTATTTTAGCCGAGCTACTCGGGCTCGGTTCAGGCTCGGCTCGAGCTCGTTCACTTTCTAAACGAGTCAAGCTTGCGCATGCCGATGCTCGGCTCATTCGGCTCATATTACACCCCTATTTGCTATCCGATAATTTCAAATTCATGTATGTAACACCCCTCTAAAGTAAGAACATTGAGAAAAAACTTATCGGTGGATGAGACACAATGGGAAATTTATGAGTTTCTATTTATCATCAATTTGTTAGTACATTATATTGAAGTTTTATGATTTTAATTTTTTGTGCAAAGAAGTGTGATAACCATGATTCATCTAACATGCCACAATTCATAAAACTCATAGTCATGCAATTAAGAATAATCATCTACAAGTCACTTACACATCTTGGCAATGCAAAGAACATGGCTTAACCAAATACATTTCAATACAATTACCGTGATCTCCTTACCCATACAAAACGCAAAGAACATGGCTTACCCAAATACATTTAAATACAATTTATATGATCTTAGCTTTCAACTACTTTGAAGCTACTATAAATATCAACTAATAACGTTAATCTCCTTACCCATACAAAACATAAGTCTTTTAACCATGAATTGTGTAGCAATGATCTTAGTTTACTTGGCTGTAGTTTCACTCTTTTAGTCTTTTTCAACCCATCTAACAGCAAGTCACCTTATCCAAATCTCTGGCAAGTTCCGTTCCCATTCCACCTAAACACACAACCGTTCCTTGTACCATCAATGCGTCAAATGGTCTCACTTTAACCCTCCTCCATCGAGATGATCCAATCATACCAAGTTGCTTAGAGAGCCTCGGTTTCGAGACTCTCGAACCAAATTCATACTCAACAATATGGGACCCAGAGAGCCTTTCAGTGTATTACTTGGAGATTGATGGGGTACACCAGTAATAAATATGCTAGGCTACTTCGACACTGGAAGCAGTTTCGTTTGGTTCAGACAGTTAAGACGAACACCGAGTGAAACCTTGCAACAAGTGTCGTGTCTCGATGCTGTCTGCGAGTATGCACCCACCTTCCGTCGACCAAGGATGCACATACAACATTACATATGCAGACAATTCAATATCTTCTGGTAGAGTGGCAACGGACACGTTTGCTATACGAGAAACCGGCGGGCATGACCCGAACAGAAGAATAGAATTCCATGTGCATTTTTGGGTTCCAGGTGCGAATAACCAAAATCATCGTCTTCTCGGGGTGGTTGGCTTGAACGGGCCTTTAGGGCTACTAGCGACATTTCAAGCCACCCAATTCTCTGTATGTTTCCCGCTATCAACTCAAGCAATAAGTCATGCAAGGTTCGGCAAAGACGCCTTGCTTTTGGGTGCCAAGACAGGACTCTGGACCGATAATGAAAATAATCTGTAGGTGATACATTTACATTTGACACTGCAGCAGGATTCACTCATCTCAGGACAGTTGCTATGGATGCGGTCATCAGTGCGGTGAAGAGTTATGTCGATGCTACACCTCTTCGTGCCGACAATTTCGAACTATGCTACCATACAGAGGATATGGGAGCCTTCAAATACCTTGAGTGTGCTGGTGACGGTGTCGGTGTTGCTGGCTCACTCAATTTTTAACAGCACTTGGCATCATTATAATCTAAACGGTTCGACCTGCATTGTCTTGCTTTCATGCGATCCCGACATGGAACAAACATACTCGGGGTTCGACAGATGCATGGGTTCAACTTCGGACTGGACTAACCAATTTCTGCAATCTGCACAAGTATACCAATAAAGTTTAAGAACTGATACAAATTGGTGAAACTTCTATTCATCTTCAATAATCTTATTCTTCAAATCAAAATAAAATGGATATCTTGGCACATAAAATGACACTAATCTAGAGTATTATCAATCAATAATTCTGAGTAAACGAAGCAGCAAATCCACTAGCTTTTATCTCTTTTAACAATCCAGTTGTATTTGAAAAGCTAGTATTGTAACCAAAGTAATCTTCAAAATCGTAAGTGTTAACCACGGCAAACTTCAAGTTATGGTTCCGTCGCAGAATCATCGACATTGCTTCTTTGACTTGTGTCCTCTCCTTTATGTCTTCTTGATACGATTCATAGTGTTCTTGGAACACTTGCTTTAGCTTTTTTAAGGTAATGTACCTCTGTTCAGCTGGGATAGTCATGGTTTTAACATTGTGGGATGCTACATGCTCTGCTGTAACGTGGATGTCCCAGTTTAAAGCCACGTCCATTGTTACCTTAATGATGTGTTCTCCCCTGCATGAATCATGACTCCGTTGACAGCTTGTAATGTATATATAAATATAGGGTCTGTTCGGTAAAATGATTTTTTTTAGTAGTTTAAGTTTTTTGAGTAGCTTTAGCTTTTTTGGTAGATTTTTTTTGTGGAGTTTCAAAGAGCTTTGTAAATTCCGAAAATCTAACAAATAACCCAGTTGATGTTTGGGAAGAGGAAGATTTGTGGATTGATTTGTACGGTATTTACCAAAAAGCCAAAAAAGACAAAAATGTAGAAATTATTAAAGATGTAAAAGATGAAAAAATTGTACTCAAAAAAACTCCCCAAAAGCTAAAACTAATGGAAAAACTCTATTGTCAAACATCATGTAGTTTTCTAAAAACGCAAACTTGATGAAAATCTACCGAAAAAGCTACGCCGAGCAGGCCCATAATCTGTGTAATGTATGCATGTATATATAGTTGTACGTACCTGGGAGCAGGTGGAAGATTTGATATTTCAAGTGTTCCAAGATAGTGACAATACTTTGTCAATGATCTTTCTCCTTCAAAGACCTTGATTCGGATTGTGGTCTGTCCGTCATAATAGGTTGTCACGTGCCGATACACATTTAAAGGAAGATACCTGTGAACGCGGATATAATGTGTCATGATTCCGCCAATTGTTTCTATCCCTAGACTCAACGAATTCGATACTTTGACATCATCTAGGGCTGCATAATGTGTAAGAACGCATACACCAAAAGTTACTAAGCTATAAGAGATGATGTACCAAAAGTATCAACAATGTACTACTCTTCTTTTACCATCCTCCAGGTTGCCGCTAAAGAATCTAGCCATGCGAGTAGCGGCAAAAGCCACGGCTTCATCTAGGTTGACGCCGCTTAAGACCTCCCTACCAAGCAACTCCTTCAGCATGTGTTGAATCTTTGGAATCTGAGAATTACCTCCAACAAGAATTATCCCATCAAGTTGTGATTTCTCGATCCCTCCTTCATTCATCACGTCTCTCACTAAGTCAATCGTTTTGGTGAACAAATCTATGTTCAGATCTTCAAAAGTCTCCCTCGTCAGAGGCTCCTCAATTCCATCTATCTTGATTGTGACTCGTTTCATTCTGCTCAGTGATATTTTAGCTTTCTCGCATTCGATTCGTAATTTTTCCACAGCAGTTATGTCGTTGCTGATATCCTTGTTGTACTTGTTCTTGATCAAGCTGATGAAGTAATCAACAACTCTTGTATCAAATGTTTGACCTCCCAAGTGAACGTCTCCCCTGGATGCGATTAGATTTGTGCTCCTCCCTCTACCATAGTCTTGCAGAGTAACATCAAATGCACTCCCACCAATATTGTACACGAGACCCCTTGAGATTTTAAATGCCCATAAACTACGAACAAGTGCGAGTGCAGATCTAGAATTTCGAACCAATCAACCTGAAGCCCTACTGTCTTGCCTGCTTCCTGGATGGATCTACTTACCTCCTTATAATCAAACCCTACAATGGGACCCCGTAAATGACACTAGTTAAGCAAGTGATCATAGATATCAAGGGTCTTTTAGCTAAAAAAACTGGCAAACGGATTAAGCTTGGATTAAATTTTTTTTTAAAAAAAAAAAGATATACATGTGCACTAATGTGAAAATTCTGTAGAGATATATTACTTGGATGAACTAGGACGACAGCGTGTTTAATCTCGTTCCCCATGTATGCCTCTGCAATTTCCTTCATCTTCCATAATATTAGAGCACAAATTTCTTCTGGGCTAAAGAATTTGGTTTCCCCATTCTTGAATTTCACTTCTACATGAGGCTTATTCTCTTTGTTCACAACCTTGTACAGCAAAGTCTTAATGTAGACTTGAACATCAGGATCATCAAACCTTAACGACATAAAAACAAGGGCATTAGTTCCTTAAATAGTTTAGACACCTCGTACAATCATTCATACATCAATGATTTATTAAAGAACCATTGTGTATTTGATACATAATTGGGTCATCAAATCAACTATTTAAAGTGAAAGGTTACCAAATTAGCTACATATATTAGCCAACAAGTGGATCCATGGCTTACCTCTTTCCAATTAGCCGATTGATCCCACAAATTGTTCGTTCAGAGTTTAGGGGTGCTTGATCCTTAGCTGGTTGCCCAATTAGAACTCCCGAGTCTGTAAATGCAACACAGGATGGTGTAGTCGTACTACCCTGTTCATTTTTCACCACTTCAATAATGTCAGAGTTTGACAATGTAGCACACTGCTCTAACCATGGGAAGCAAAAGTCTCCAACGGGAGCTGGATGCTTCAACACTGCGACACTTGAATATGTCGTCCCAAGATGAATACCAACTCCACTGTCCTTGCTACCGCGACCTTTTTCCTCTTTATCAAACTTGGTACCTCGTGCTCTTACTTCTTCATCACTGAGTTGATATGTAGCGCATAGCAAGAACCCTTGTGCATTCACATAACTTTGCAATTAGATTAGTCGAAACCAGCTTTTTAAAAGATCATAATTCATAGAGATACTGTGGAAACCTACCACAATGCTGATGTTATGAGATAAATGACTTCAAAGTACTTTTTAATCAGTTGAAAATACTAAGATAACAAACCTGATGTCAAGAGAGAGATGATCATAACAAAGCTCTTGTTGACTGTCATTGCTGCTCTACAAGTCTCTAACATACAAATACGCTGCTAAGAAGAATCGAGTCATTCCTTAACATTCATTCGAGAAAACAAACGAATTCTCAAATCATAACTTAGCACAGTACCCAAAAACGCAAAAGCCCCGCCCCAAATCAAAATTTAGGTCTGATTCAAACTCATGGGAATATACGATTTTGTATCGGGATAAGAGATGGAAGAAAAACGAAGCCTAAATCAAACCTTGCACCGACCTCTTACCTTTGAGGTGAGATGAATCTCGGATTTGAGAGGGAAGAAATGCGAAGCACTGGTTCTGACTCCTGAGCTTCCTTTCCCATTGTTTCTGGTTTCTACCGGTAGTACTAGATCAATATCACTAACATCTAAATTTCAAGCCTAAAATTGCGCAAGTCCTTAGGAACAGTAAAATCTTGACCCTTATTTTGGCTTGAATTTACAAATACACCCACGCCTTGCTTTTCCTCCTTTTTCCTGCTGTTCCATTCTGCCATCTTCTTCTCCACCAAGCCCACGGCGCCTCTGTCTTCAGGGAGTTTCTCCCTAATTTAGTTGAAACCAACCATCTCAACATACAGGTTCGAATGATCTACTCTTATTTCCACCACATATTTCCATTCTCTTGTCATTCTGATTTGCTCAGTTCGATTGTCATGTTTGTGCCTTTGGTTGATTTCTGGATAATTACAGCTTTACAACTACAAAAAATCAGGCTTCCGGCACATTTGTGGTTTAATGATGCACTGAGGGTGTTCGACAAAATGTCCAATCGAAAATCTACCATAACAAAATGTCTTATATGTTTTTAAAGGCTTTGAAAACATCTGTTTCGAACTATGTTATGAAATAGAGTATATGATAGCCTTGACGTGGACGTGGTTATATATATTGAACCTTAAAGTTGAATTTTAGGCTTGAAATTTAGATGTTAGTTATATTGATCTTAAATGTCTTATTTGTTTTTTCAAGTTAGTTTTCAATTTGGTTAACATCAGTTTCCGTCAAAAGGTTATTGTGGGTTAATATTTATAATTTAATGTAAATATGTGTTAAGATTTTCGTTTTCAATGTGGTGCGACTTTTCGTTATGTTTATCGAATTGAATCATTTCGGAAACCTAGACGGGTCTCATTATGTAATTCATGGTATCAATGATGGTTTAGCAAAATAACACAACTTTAACATGGTATTAAATTAAGTACTAATTGGTTTAGTGGTAAAGTGATACTAGACTCCTTAAGTATTTGTAGTTCAAACAAATTTTCATTCGTTTTCGAAAAAAAAAAAAATCGTTTCAGAAAAAAAAAAAAAAAAAAATTGCTTCAAAATTTTATTATTATTTTTTTTCGGGACACGTGTCGCCCGTATGTATGGCCCTACGGCCGTACCGCATTAATTGAACCGTACCTGAACATTAACCTATATTATGTCCACTCACTAAATTTTACAATAAAAAATAAAAAAAATTAACCATCAATTTAGTTGAATTGTATTTTAATTATTTGTAAAAATAAATAATTTTTACAAAAAAATATTAAATTAAATAATTAACTATAATATTGATAGTTTGGTCAATATAATATGTCATGTAAAAGTGCTCGAAAACAATATAAATAGTTCAATGAGACAAAATAGATTTTATAGAAGAAATTACATACATATTATTGAGGTTGATGATCGGTTTATATTTATATTTTAAGTCATTGAAAACGAGTCATTAGACTCTAATTAAAAAAAAAAAAAAAAAAGTTGACTTTATGTAAAACCGGCAATTTGGCCAAACCGTGGGTTTGCGGTTTAGGTTTAGGTTTGGTTAAAGGTCAAACCTAAACCGGCGGTTTAACCGCCGGTTTGATTATTATTATTTTTTAAAAAAAAGACCAAACCAGCCGGTTTGATCATCAAACCGTTGGTTAACCGCTGGTTTGATCCGGTTTGATCCAATTTTTCAATATTTTTTGTTTATAAACCGGCTAAACCGCCAACCAAACCGGCGCTTTAGGTTTGGCCTAAACCGTCGGTTCGCTTACGGTTTACGTTTGCGACCTAGATAAAACTAAGCCGTACAAAAAACGAAAGTAACTTACCCTTATTACGGAATAAAGCTCAAACATTTTCATTTCTAATTTTCGCGATAAAAATCATTTACCTTTTTTTTACGCTGGTTGTCACTATGACTTTTAGGATCATAAGTCGTTTTGTAATTTACGTTACTCAAATTTATAGAAATAATCATATTCAACCGAAACTTTACACAAGTGAAACGCCACTAGGCAAGAGAAGATTCGCTCACCTCTTCCATGGCGACTGCGACCTCTTGAGAACCTCCGAGTTTCAACACTTTGTTTCCACCTTCGATTCCCTAAGTACGGAGAGATCCAAAGCCCTAAGAAATGGATGAAGGCCACATTTTGGAGCGAGAATTGTACCAAATCCAGCAGATACGGGAGCTCGATCAAGAAGAATTGCAAGTGGAAGAGGTTGACAGCCTCCACAGCTCGTCCGACGACGATGATAGCAAGTATGGAGATTGGAGTATTCTGTATCTATATTTTTCTCCCTAATTTTGCAATTAGTTGATCTAATTCGTGCGATTATGATACTTGCTCGCATTTTAGTTGGTTTGAAGAGTAGTGTTGTTTTCGGGTATGTATTGGGCTAGAAGCAGATTTGTAGCTAGTTTTAGGTGGAACTATACTCGAATTCGGTTTTATAATTATGCTTAGTGCCACATGTTTGGTGAAATTCCCAAGTCTATTGTGAACATTTTTTAAGGAAATAGATTTGTCTCAGGTGGGAACTATGGCTGTATCTGTAGAAACGACTCTCCAGAAGATAGAGTGGAGCAGTGTCTGAAATTTGTGTTTGTAGGATGTTTTCTGCCTTCGTATAGAAATCATGTTAGGTTTGAATTCACTAATGAAATAGTTGGGTTTCATGAGGAGTTTGCAGAAGTATTTTACATGGTTATCATGTTACTTTTTTTACAAGCAGCCTGCTTGTAAAAATTATAGCACTTTCGCTGCTTGGCTAAAAAAAATTGACATACCAACTTATGTTATCAATCAAATTCAAGGAGCAGTGGGATAAAAATGATGGCTCTTTTTCTGTCAAAGATCCTGGCACTGATAATTTTAAGTACATTGTACAAGGCCCAAATCAGCCTATGAACTTCGTCTTATTGGGCAATTATGCTTATCTTGTAGGCCTTGGTAAGTGGAAATGAGCCTTTTGTTTTCCAAGTCTTAGGGGTATTAGCATTTGTTCCAAGGGAGATTATTTACTATGGGAGTAAAGAGATAGTTATTTACTTCTTTACTTTTGTAACTTCAAGCATATTATTCATTTAAACATATTATTATATCAATGATTTTTGCTCTTGCAAATTCTTTGACTTGTACAAGTGGTGAAGCTTCTGGGAGAGAAATTACCTTCAATGCCACCCTGGCTTCTTTGCACACTTATCTTGGCGGTAAGTATAGGTATTCATCAATTTTTTTTCTTCAAATTTTATGTATGAGATTTTCTACAGCACATTATTAGTTTATTTTGGATGTAACAGAGGTTGAAGATACTCATCACAGAATAGCTTTTCTGGAGGGTGGTGCGACCTTTAATCTTCCTCTATTCTACCTTGAAGGTAGGTGCCAAAGTTTTGATAGCTTTAGTCGGTGATGTTTCGCTTCCCTATTTCTCAACCTTAAGGTGTAACATTCTTGCAAGATGAAGCTATTTCGATGAACTGAAATTACATTTATCTCCCACATTATTTGCAGGAGTTGTACTTTTTCCTGGGGCCACTCTTCCTTTGAGAGTCATTCAGCCAGATTTTATTACAGTTGTTGAAAGAGCTATGGGTCCAGCAGGTGCACCTTATACTATTGGCGTGGTAGGTGATTACTGAAGTCGTCCAATTTCGCTTTCTCTTTTCCTTTCCATTTATTTCCTCATATTAAGTTTTTTGATACTTTGCTCAGCTCCGTGTTTACAGGGACCCAGATAATCGGAGTCTAAGATTTGCCAATATTGGGACTACAGCCGAGGTATTGCTGTTGATTAGTTTGGAGCTGCCTTATTGTACTGGAATTCGACCCTATACAAAGTCTTATTCAAATTTGAAATGCATGTGTGAGATATGTAGGGCTTTATGTTAGAAAAAAATTACGTGCATCTATGATGAGTCCACATCTTGTTTTATTCTTGATCACGTAATATCATCTTGAAGGGTAACTGGGTAAGTCAAGACAAGAAGCTAGTTAATCTCAATTTATATTATGACTTCTTTGAATTATTTACACGGAGATTCTGACTTAACTGGCTATTTCTTTCTACAAAATCGGGAAGAAACTCTTCATCTAGTAAAATAACCTAATTCTTTTACTTCTTACCTGCACCTTATTCTTGATATCAGCTTGGGCTACATGCTGTGATTGTTATTTGTGTGGATTATCTTTGTAGCCTTGGATTTTTATACATATAAGAATCATATTCGTCTAAGTTTGTTGCATCAGTTGCAGGGAGTGATCTTAATTGAATCCAACCAATTTTTACTCTTTCAAACCTCTCAAATACAACAGGACTGCCTAAATGGGGTTTGAACTTGGTAGCACATGGTTGAACAAACATGCTTAACCAACTAGCTACAATAGCTTAAAAATGGTTAACACACTATTTTTTCATAAGCAAGTTTGCACAATCAACTATCAAGCTTGTTATGTTATCTATGCTTGTAAAGTCTTCATAATCTTTAGTAGTATACATAGAAAGAGTACATACTGCACACAGTGGTTGTTCATTTGTGCTGCTTTTTAGAGCCTAAATTAGTTTACGAGTAAAGACTTTTGTGGTTTACACTACTCTGCTGTTTCAGATTCGGCAATACCGTCGCTTGGAGGATGGTTCAGTGAATGTTGTCACACGTGGTCAGCAGCGCTTTCGTGTAAAACGCCGTTGGATTGATTACGATGGATCTGTAAGAACAAGTTTTGGTTAAAAGACATTATTTGCTTTAACTATGTCTGACATATGTTTATAGACTGAATGTGTGCCAAATTTATACCATCAGCCATGTGGAGAAGTTCAAATAATTCAGGAAGATTTGCCTTTAAGGACTCCTAGGGATGCATTTGGTTCCTTGGCACCATTGAGTAACTTGAGTGGCACGACTCTTTTGCATTCAAGAAGTTCAACTACTTCTCATTCCAAAAGGCACGGCCAAAATGGAGGCAGTTTTTCTGAAACAGATTCTGAGGGAAGCTTTGAGGGTGAGCTATCACTGACAGAGATGAGATTGCATCAATCTGCTGTTGGTTCATGCTATGGTTCAGATGAACCATCTAACAGTGATGATGAAGGGTCAGAGTTCCTAGTAGGAAGATCTCAACAAAATGATTCAATTGGTTTATTGCAGTTTGACAATAAAGGGAACCCCAGTGGAAGTGTAAGGATTGACAGGAGTAGTAAGAATCAGCGACCATTTAGTGAAAAAGAAATGAAAAAGGACTGGTTGGCTGGCCAGCGTAAAAGGTCGAGGCAAGTTGATAGAGCATTTTGGCCTCACTGGGTCTATCAGATGTATGATTCATTCTATCTTGCAAAAAGAGCAGTGGGTAAATATATTCAATCTATCTTACTTTTTTTGTTATAGAGCTTGTTATCTTGTGTGAAACAATATCCTGTGTCTTATAGAACCGTTCTTATTGTGGAACCTGTGCTGAAATGGAATTATTTTCCAGAAGTATCCATGATATTTAATTACTTCATTTAGTCATGTAATTTAGAAACTGAGAGTCTGCAAGTTGCTATCAGTCCCTAATGCCCTATGCCTTTTGCTCCTCTGCTTCGCAGATATGTGGAAGCAGATAGTTGGAACACCAAGCATGGATGGTTACGCAAGAAACCCAGATATTCTATCGTTCCATATTGCTAGTAAGATTCCAGTTTCTGAGTCTACAAGACAGGAGCTCCTTGAAATTGATGGAATCTCATATAGACTTCGCAAGGAGATAGAATTGCTTGAGAGCTTTGATTGTGTGCGCTGCAAAAGCTGTAAGGTAAAATTGTAGCTCTTTTATCTTGTATTGATTTTCTGATGTTTTGCGTTGCAGATTAGTTTCCCTGAGAGATTTTCTTCTTTTTGTGATCAATAGACTCTAATTGGAAGACGAAGTGATATGCTTGTGATGTCTAGTGAAGGCCCTATGAGTGCCTATGTCAATCCTCACGGCTTTGTGCACGAGACAATCACACTTCTGAAAGTCAACGGGTTGTCACTTGTTGGCCAATCTGATTCGAAATACAGCTGGTTTCCCGGGTAAGTCATTGTCTTTGCAACTTAGTGAAAATCGTCTACTTGAAATGTATCTCTGTAAATTTGTATTCATTCATCAGAATTTAGTCCTTATAAGGTCTTTGTGATAAAATTAGCGGGAATACTGGGAACACGTCCATTTTAAATGTTGAAGGCCTGTTTGGTGCTTATTGCATTAAATCTTGATACTCGTTGGGATTTTTACTATGTGGCATGGTAATGAGCATTTTATCCATGGGCATGTAGTATTTAAGTTACTTGTTCCAAATTTGTTCATGCATGGTTTAGAAACCTTTTTATATAAACATCAACCTTTATTGAACCCTAATTAGCTTCCCCGTTCTTTATTTACAAACAAAAAAACCAGCTCAACTGTAGTTTAGTGGGAATAAATGCCCATGCAGAATCTAGTCAACTATATCATATTCTGGTTCTCATTTGTTTGGTATGTCTAGTGTACTTGTTATGCTCAGTGTTTGTATAGGAAGTCAAATAGTAAGCAAGATGTGTGCCTCATTTTGCTTTCATTCCTCCCTCATACGGAACAGCATTATATAGGACGGTTAAAACCATCAGTTTTGTAGCTAGTGTGCAAATCATCGGTTTAGGATTTGAAACCTCGTAGAGTACACAGCTCAACCAAAAGCACCATATATTGGGTTATCCCCATTCTTTCTTTGCTCGGCCTTTTTGAGCCATCTCTTATACCAATGGGCTTGTCATGTTTTACTCCTTCAATGCTTTCTAACTCTCTGTAAAGCTTTCTGACTAAACAGAGAATGCTGTAAAGATATTCAATTGACATTCTTTTCACAATACTTGACCCGAAAATATGAAAAGAGCCGTTGATTTTTTATGATTATACGAGATTTGCCCACCCGTGGGCATGATATGCAATCACATTCTTTCTCCCCCTCTGTTGCAGTTATGCTTGGACCATTGCAGACTGCGCAAACTGCGGAACCCACATGGGATGGCTATTCACAGCATCAAAGAAGAAACTAAAGCCCAAGTCCTTCTGGGGAATTCGATCTTGTCAAGTTGCCGATGATACAAACGCTCCATAAAAACACCTTCAGGCTGAAGCAACTCATATGCTTCTTCATATTTTCAAGGTATATGTACACTTGAGCTGCTGAGCATCTACAACACCCCTCCCCTGTACTGTCAAAATATAGAATGACAGAAGTAGTTTGTTTTGAAGTTCTAGTGCAAACAAAATTTCCATCTTTGTTACTATATAACATAACAATCATACATGCAACTATGCAATTGTCTGATGTGGATGCTAATACAAGTAATGGAAATTAAGTTGTAATATTACTGTAGTTTTACTTTTACAAATGGAAGGAGCTCAGCTCTTCATTCATTCATAGCAGAAACTGCTGTGACTACCTTTGCTAATTGTGCTAACTGGTTACACAGAACTTACTTGCAAACTTGAGAGGTTTCACAAAATTACTATAATGTTTTATGAGTGATTTTTGTATATTTGAGGGTGGATTTGTAACAGCTCCCATAATTCACAGTTAAGTTGTGGTAAGCTCCCTTTTTTATGGTGTTTTGTATAAGTTTTGATGTGTTATAAATACACAAGTATATGGTTTTTGCATGTTGTGATATATTATATGAAGGTAGTATCACATGGAGTAAGGTATGTATAATTGCCGATTAGGTTTCAAATGTTTAAGCAAGAAACCTACAGAAGAAGAAAGGAATGTTATTTAGGTTTCAAATGTCTAAGGAAGAAACCAAAAGAATAAGAAAGGGGAGCTATTTTGAAAATATTGGCAATTGATGACATGTGGCCAGCTAGTCCAATCGGATGGACCGTCAATCTATCATTGTTCATATCATCAATAGAGTCTTATGGATGACAAGTTCGATAATCCAAGACTTGAGAAATCAACCCGCTTTGTTACCATGTGAAAGTCCAGTGAGGTTCCACTATAACCAAATGGAGGGTGTTAACTCCACTTTATAATAAGGCATTACGATAATGGTTGATGAAAGTCAAAACCTTGGTTTTCAGGTTTTTGTAAGATCTTACAAGTTTTGGTAAAGACCTTACATTGTCTGGTAAGGCCTTATCATTTTAAACCTTGGTTTCCAGGTTTCAGTAAGGCCTTACATGATCTGGTAAGACCTTACCAAAACTGGACAAAAACTACATTTGGGTTACGTACTTCCAAACGGCTTTATTTCCTTTTTATTGAGTTCTTTAAGGGATTTGATTTTAACAAATCTTTGATTTGTTTTAATTAAATCTTCTTGAGATAAAATTGGAAGATTCTCAAATCTCAACAACTTAGTTTGACTTCATATCTCAACAAACAAGTTTGGCTTGACTTCAAATCTCAACAAACAAGATTGGATCAAATTTCAACAACCAAGATCACGTAGACAAGATCTTCTTCAACGTTCAAAATTGCTGATACGCTTGCCTATTTAAAGAGAGAAGGAAGAAGACACGAAACACATTCATTACCTACGACTGGAACACAAGTGACAAATCGACTCATCTTTTTTCTTCTCACAAAGTGTTGATCTCACCCTCGAAGTTCTATCGTTCTACTTCTCTGAGAGTGTGAGATCTTATTCGAACTTATAGTACAATTCAACTAGGATCATACAAACAGTTATTTCCTCTATGCACGTTGGATACTGTTGTTGTATCTGGAGTACTTTAGTTTTCCTTTTTGAGTGTGTGAGTTGCTAGATAGGAAGTGTAAGACTTTTGAGTTTAGAAGAGGGAAGGTCTTCTGAAGGTTGTATCTAGGGCTCATCAAGAAGAAGGAAAATAAAGCTACTTAGAATCCTAGGGTTGGATCAATCCTAGGCGGGGACTAGGTCGTGTTGGTGACCGAACCTCGTTAACATATCGTGTGTCCTTTACTGCTGATCTCGTCGTACTCTTAACATTCCTGGTTTGTCTAAACCTTTACGTTTAATATCAATCTTAGAGAAACGAGTAAGGTCTTATAGTTACCGATAAGACTTTATCTCGTTTGATAAGGTCTTATCCTTTTCGATAAGGTCTTACCTATCCTGAGATTGCGAAAAGTTTCCATACTCTATTCATCCCCCTTCTAGAGTATTGGCTAAACTATTTATCTGTCTATTCCGCATTTCAGAGGGTTTCGTCGCACGTCTGAGCGCACATGCGCATAAGTCCAGTGAAGTTTCACTATAACCAAATGGCAGTTGGAAGAGGAACTCATTAACCTTATACTCCACATTGCATTAAGGGCAAAGAACGGTCTGGAGAACGTTCTTTTGTTTATTCTTGCTTTCTATTACGCTCCAACAACCGTTCTTATGGGTTTGCCTTGTGCAATCCGATTGATTGTTCTTTTGGCTTGCCTTGAGCCTCTACCAGTTTACCGTTCTTGTGGACGTTCTTCCGTAAGTTGTTGCTTGTTCTTGCGCTGTTTATGACCTAGTTTCTTTCTTTGTGATCATTCTTCCTTTATGGACCCTTCCAACACATTACTCCCCTCCTTGACCAACACATAACTTCCGTCATCATCTAATATTGGAACATTTTTGTTCGGTTTGAGATACATGTATGCTTTAAATACACATACAAGATAAATCACAAAAGGAAGTAGATATCCATAGATTATACAAGCACACAATAAATATAAGGATGTCTAACTCTTTTGGTTCAATCTCAATAGGTCTATTGCAAATCATAAGACGGAAAATACAATATCAACCATGATAACCTGAAAATTCAGTTAAATAAAAAATCGTTTAGTGCGATGAAATATGTTTTAATGAATGGACAAAATATTTTATAGCATAATATGTGTGAAAAAATATCAAACATTAACATATTGAATACATAATAAAATGAATACAACCTAAAAGTATGGAGTTTAACCGATGGTACAAATATGTTCACTTAGATTATCGAAGTACAATATATAACGTAACGATACCCATCTTAAATTTATCTTAAAAAAAATAATGAGAAAATTAAAAATTAAGTTGAATAAGCTTAATTAGGAACTTCGGTGACCGTTTGAAAATTTAAAATAACAGATTTTCAAATTATCATCAAATCTGACATATTATATCCTTTTAAATCTTTGACATTTCGTCATATTCAAATATGTATACTCAAAATAAACTCCATATTTTCAGACATGTAATGTCTTCGATTTGGTTTGCGTATATAATACGCAAACCAAATCGAAGAAATTAGTCACTCGTCCATACGCAACCCAAATCGAAGACATTAGACACTCATCCCAAAGTAAACGCAAATCAAATCGAAGAAATTAGGCACTCGTCCATACGAAACCAAATCGAAGACATTAGACAAGTGTTCCCAAACCAATTTTGATCCAAAATGGAAGAAATTCATCCCAAATTCAACTTTAGGCAAAAGGGATTTGTTTTATTCCCTTCCCAAACAGGGTCATGTATGTATATATATGCTTCTGCGTTCCGGTGGTGCTGGTCTGCGTCCCTTAAGCGAGAGAGACATCACCTGTCTCCTGTCCCTCTTTTCTTCGGCTGCTTCTCCCTGCCACCTCCATTACCCACCATCTTGCTCGGTCGTTCTCTGGTATGTAACTTGTTCATCCCCTCTCTTTTCCCTGCCTGATCTTGTTCATCTGTACTGCTTTAAAATTCTCATGCATCTGGGGTACTAAGTTACTGGTAATCTTGCAATTTAAGTTTGCTTTCTTCTCCGAATCTTGCTCTCATAGGGTTTGATTCGATCGTGTTTGCAAATTGTCGGTTTCAGTCTCCTAGTACTGTTGGAGCGACAAAGTGGAGATTTTGTCGTAGTGATCAAGCGTTTCAACTTTTTATTGTTGTTTTCAGGGTTTCTTGTAAATGTGTTGATTTCAGTCTGTTGGGTTGATTTTCTTTACAAGTATTTGTTTTGTGTAGCAATGCGTTTTCTGTTCTATTTTAGGGTTTATGATTTCCAATAGTTCCCTTGGTTCTTACAATCCTTGTAAATCTGTGTACTTAAAACAAGTTTTTTCTTACCATAATAGTCACCTAGTCAAAAATTGAACTATATGCTTTGATTTTGATTTTCTTATGTGGAATTTAGTGAAATATGGTAGAGCCAGTCCAGAACTTGGGTAGCTCAAGTAGAAAGCGGTGGAATGCTTATGGTAATATATCTCTTTCCCCTTTTCATCACATCATTTCTGTTCATCGTCGAGTTTTTGCGTTTTGAGTATGTCAGCTGCTATACTGTAAGTAATGCATGCATTACAAGTTATGAATTGGTTGATGAACTATGACATCCTTTAAATTTCTATCTGGTTTATTCAAGTCCATGTATGCAAGGGTTTCAACCAGGATAATTGCAGATATTTGATATCTCTAATGAACCTTGTTCCATGATCAAATGAATGGTTGGCGGCCGCTAATTGGAGATATTAGGACATGTTTGTTTTGATGGGTTTTGGTGCTGGAATTTTAATAGCTTAAGTTGGGAGTATTTAAATATGACAGGGTTCTTAAGCAGTACAATGGTATTTGAGGAAGACATTATCTGCCAATGGTGTTCTTCTGACTCTATTCTAACTTGGAATGCATTTGTCTTCGCCTTGCTAATGTATCACCTGTCTGTTGTTTGAGTATCTCAAATTTGAATTTGTGTAACTTTTGTGTGAAAATTAAAGTCATTTCTGTAGGAAGATAATTGGCCTACTTTTGTGGGTTGTCAAACAATGATGTCAATATTATAAATTTATTTATTTTTGTTTTCTTTGATTAGAGCTGACATGAAACAGGGCTTCCACACGATGTCTTTGCTGCACAATGCTCTATTTCTCTTACTATTGGGTCTTATGTTTGAGTTCATTCTCTAAAAATTATCTTTAGAAAAAAGTTGGTAATCTGTCATGAGGTAATGTATTCGTAGGTATCCTTGAACTTCTACAAGTTTTACAAAGGTTAAAATTTACTGAAATTGTGCATTTCAGTATGTCCATTGCTGCAAACGGTTATTTGGTTACGATCCTAATGTCTCCAATATCAAAATGTTTGAAATATATAAAAGTAGGGCTAACATAGGAAGATTATTTTACAAATGAATAAAATTTCCACGTTTCAGATTAAAATGAATAAAATTTCCACGTTTCAGATTAAAATGAATTGCAATCTATGTGAAATTATGATACGAACCCAGGCTACAAATTCGAGCAGATTTAATAATTAGTTCTATTTTCTTATTTGTCAGTTTTCCGTAATTTCCCCCACTTTCTCCATGTTAGCCATTACATTGATTTAGGCTTTTAGCTGTTGAATTTCTAGGAATAAGTCTTTTCATTTATTTTTAGGAGTTAGACATTTCTATCCTATTATAAAAGGAGATTCTACTGCATTTGTTAAGGATCAGATATAAATAATGATTTGAATACAAAGCTGAGGATTCCTAAAATTTCCCATATTAGAGATTCTTTAGCACAAATCCTTTGTATTTCGAGGTTCTAACCACATATGTCATTCTGTATTTTTTACTACCAAAACATTAAGTTTAGCCTAACCTTCTACTATAGAGTAATTTTGAAGTATTTGAATACAGCATGAATGGTTGCTGTGAATTATTCTGATGATAAGTTTTTCATGTTGGTCTCTTATCAGGAACAGATCTTCATTGTACTGAACGTAAAAGGAGAAAACTAACAGATGAAGTAAGCAGGGTGATTGATTACTCAAACCCATTTGCTGTGTCGGATTTGTTAGAATCAATCAATTCTGGCAAATATGGCAGTGTGACAAAGGAAATAGAAGCCCTGCTTTCCAGGAACATGCAAATACTTCACTCTATTAAGCCATCTCATCCAGGTCCTTTGCATAATGAAAGAAACACAACCACAAAATATGATGTCCCCTCAGTTTCTGTGGCACCTGTAGTCATTCTTGACTCGGATGACGAAGATGATGCAGTCCAAAAGTCATTTACACCTCTTCAGCACATTGATCTACAAAAGCAGGCTGAAGAACTTCTTTCGCAGAAATCAGTGGTGGGATATACTATTGTTCTTATTTTCCTTTTTCGTTTTCTTTTAACAGTTCACATCTTCTCCCAAATAAGTGGATAACAGTTGTTTTGGATGACATTGCTAAAGATACCCAGATCCTCATTCCTTAACATCTCGTACATCTGATTAACATTCTAAAAGTACAAATAAACTAGAATTGTTGACAGTATGTGGATCTGAAGGGTTACGTGCTTCTACTTTCAGGCATCTAGCTTTTGTTTTTTGATGGTAGATCAGTACATTTGATTAGATCTTTCTCTCATACACAAACACATGCAACAAAACACCCGAGTCACTTATTTCTATCTAAAGATTGAACATTTTGGATTTGTTTGTTCCATCAAAAAGTTGTTATCACGCCTCACTGTTTTTGTTCAAAAAATATTACTTCTGAGCCAACTTTCCTTTCCCGATATCCTATGTATGTTGCTCTGTGTTTCAAGTAGTTATGTCCTCATAGTCAATGATTAGTATTTGAGTTATAAATATGCCATATCTTAACGTACTGGCAGTTAGAAACTCTTCCAGTTTTCTGCAGTAGTAATTTATTTATTGGTTGCTTTCTATGTAATTTTTGAAGACTTATGAGTTTTCTAAGTTGCCGGGGACAAAAGTTCGCAAAGAGGAGATAACTGAGGAAATCAAGGAAAAAGACAGAGGAGTATTTCTTGGGGTTGAATTCGAGGAAGATAGCCATGGCAGTGATGCTGATGATAATGGCTTAGGTGACATGTGGAATGAAATGACAATTGCGCTAGAAGTGTCCAAGGTATTTCATATGGTGCCGTTTGTTCTTAATTCTATTGGTCATGTATTTGAATGCGTAGTTGTGATTCTTTCTGAATTTCTTGTGATTATTCAAGTTCCTGGATGATGCGTAAAACTTTCTAACTGACCTTAGTCTTTTTGTTTGATGTGTAGCAAAATAACTGGGTCTACTGCTTGCATACATCTCCCTTCTCTTTGCATACCCATTTTATAGTCTTATATGCCTTTATTTTGTTAATTTTCTAACTTTCCCTGGTGTCTTGTTTCCCACAAGAATATCTGTATTTTACAAAATAGTGTACAAGCATTCATGTCACTGGAAAAAGTAGTGAAATATGCTGTTTGTTCGCATCTACTTTTTTAATGTCACAGTTTGTGACAAGTATGGTAAATTTCTCTACTGGTGATTATATATAATCCACCTGTTAATTTATTTCATGATTGAATGCAATGACATCTGTATTTCATCCAGTAGCAAGAATTACATCAGTTAACTGTACAAGCCACAAGGCATTTGTTTATTGTACTTTAGAATTGAAATGAAGCACCCACAGATTAACTTTTGACACATTTTTACAGATAGTAAGTGGAAAGAAATAAATCTTAGACATGTGTGGTTTATGGATATAAAAGTGAATTCTTATAATGATTGATCAGTTGAGCCAGTAGAAAAGATCAAGATATGTCTAGCTAATATTGTTATCCTTATCCATCTGAAATTCCTGGCTATATTTCTAGCAAGTGTTGTTGTCCTTATCCATCTGAAATTCCTGGTGAAAGTTTAATTTTCTGTTATCCCTATCCAACATGAAGTTAAGGAGGGAGCATATCAAACTGAGGCTGTTTTAGTTTTCTCTTAATGTCTTCTTTTGAATATTAAACTCTTAGTCTTCATGATTCATTTAAGAAAATGATTGTTGTAAACGTGGAATTTCTTGCATTCTCACACTCAAGTTCAAATTAAATCTTCTGCGTTAGGTTTATTCATGCTATAAGAATTGGTACCTTACTGACTCCGTTCCTTTCATTTAACAGGATGTTGCAGATGTTGACCAATCTGATGAGCGCAAAGAAGAAGATGAACAAGATTGTGATCATTCATATGTTTTGAAGGACGACATTGGTTATGTTTGCCGTGTTTGTGGAATTATTGATAAAGGAATTGAAACAATAATTGATATCCAGTACAAAAAGGTAAAATAGTTTATGTACTCTTTTGTATTTCTAGTTACATTTCCCACTATTTTTCCTTATTGTAAGCTGTAGAATTCTTTTTTATTTTTTCTTAATAGTTTTTCTGGCATCACTTACTGTTTCCTGTCTGTGGATGACCATGGTTACTTGGGTTTTTTTTGTTATTTCCAATGAAGATTTTTTGTTTTCTTGCCTTCAATTGTTCAATGTTGTGAAAAGACATGGGTTTTTTTTGTGGGTATAATTTCGTGTTCATCCACTCGGTCTATCCTGGTACATTGTGCTTATTGTTTATTATCGAGATGCATCTGTATCTAAAACTCGTGCTCCACTTATCTTTATTTGTATCTATATGTGATTCAATTTAGTGGATTGAAAGCTGCTAATTTATTTATCTGTCTGTAAAATCTCTGTACGTTCTATAATATAACCTCTTTCTGATGCATGTCTTCTTGTATTTCTAGCCATCTAGGTCACGTGCTTATCGTTATGAAGGGCGAGGTGCAAAAGATGAAGATCGAAATGGATCTTCTGAACGTATGAACTTCTCTGCCCACAAACTTTCACATTCAGAAGAAATACTTGCTCATCCTAGGCATATGAAACAAATGAAGCCTCATCAGATCGAGGGCTTCAATTTTCTGAAGAGTAATTTGCTGGACCCTGAAAATCCTGGTGGTTGCATACTGGCACATGCTCCTGGATCAGGGAAGACTTTTATGATCATAAGCTTCATGCAGAGCTTCCTTGCTAGGTATCCCAATGGAAGGCCTTTGGTTGTGCTACCAAAGGGTATTTTATCCACTTGGAAAAAGGAATTCAAGAGGTGGGAGATAGAGGATATTCCTCTACTGGACTTCTATTCAGCTAAAGCAGACAATAGAAGACAACAGTTTGAAGTCCTAAAGCAATGGAAAGACAAGAGAAGCATTCTGTTTCTGGGCTATAAACAATTTTCAGTGATTGTTACTGATACCAGTAATAGTGATGCAACAAAAGGATGCCAGGAGATTTTACTACATCTTCCTAGCATCCTCATCCTAGACGAAGGGCACACTCCTAGAAATGAGGACACTAATGTGTTGCACGCGCTTGCTAAGGTTGAGACCCCAAGAAAAGTCGTCCTTTCAGGGACACTTTACCAGAACCACGTGAAGGAGGTCTTTAACATCCTCAACCTTGTCAGACCGAAGTTCTTGAAGCTTGAAACTTCCAGAATGATAAGGAAGAGAATTATGAGCTTTGTGGATTTCACAGGGGTAAAGAAACAGCCATCCGGGGATGCTGCCTTCTACGATTCGGTGGAGAATACTCTCCAACAAGACCAGAACTCTAAAAGAAAAGCGGCAGTTATTAAGGATCTAAGAGAGATGACATCTAGAGTCCTACACTACTACAGGGGAGACTTCCTTGATGAGCTTCCCGGGCTTGTTGATTTCACTGTCTCGCTCAAGCTAACCCCATGGCAACGTGTGGAAATTGACAAAATAAATAAGGTTGAGAGGGTCCATTTTAAGAAAAGTGTACAGGGTAGTGCAGTATATGTGCATCCAAAGCTGAAGCAGTTCTCAGACGTGAATGCAGCTACTGGAGAGAAGAGTACACGGGTTCCTCCTGATGGCAAGTTAGACCAGGTGATTGAGACTGTTGATATCCAGGAAGGTGTGAAGTCCAAATTCTTCTTGAGTATGCTGCGTCTATGTGAAGCTGCAAATGAGAAGCTTTTGGTGTTTAGCCAATATCTGCTGCCACTCAAGTTTCTGCAGAGACTAGCCATTCAAACTAAAGGCTGGCATTTTGGCAGGGAGGTTTTTGAGGTTACGGGTGAAACCACCCCCGAGCAGCGGGAGTGGTCTATGGAGACGTTCAACAAATCCACAGAAGCAAAGGTTTTCTTTGGATCGATCAAGGCTTGTGGTGAAGGAATCTCTCTGGTAGGCGCTTCTCGGATCATTATCCTGGATGTTCATTTGAACCCTTCTGTTTCTCGCCAAGCTATAGGTCGTGCTTTCAGGCCTGGCCAGGAAAAGAAGGTCTACGTGTACAGACTGGTGGCAGCTGATTCACCTGAAGAAGATGACCACCTAACATGTTTTAAGAAGGAACTCATTGCTAAGAGGTGGTTCGAGTGGAATGACTACCGTGGCAGCAGCTTAGACTTTGATATGGAGGAGGTTGATATCAAGGATTCTGGTGATTTGTTTCTTGAGAGCCCTGCTTTGGCTGGGGATCTGAAGGCTTTGCATAAAAGGTTAGTGCTTATAATCATACGCAATAACATAGCTAACATGAATTATTGGCCACTTGAAGGTCATCATACTTATTATCTGAATAGATAGCCACTCAATTTCTACATTGAAATTGAATTTTGCTTACATTAAACCGTTATGTCCTCTGCTTATACACTCATAACTTAAATTGCAATGCAGGTAGTTGTCTGTATCAAGCGCTGACTTTAGAAACCACAAACCATAGTTTCTTGAGTGGTTGGTTAGCAGTCAACTAGGAAGTAAGCAGCGGTTAGTAGTCTCTAACTAAGAAGTAGCAGTTCTCAGTGGGTTGATATCAAGGATTCTGGTGATGCGTTGCAAGATATTCAGATGCAAAACAGGAAGTTCTATCTTGTCAAGTTCTAATATGGTGATAAGAAAAGCAGTCTCTTGAAATTAGGGTTTTGAAGTCAGACAATGTTATCTGTACTGGGTGAATATGTGATTCCTGTTGGGATCAATTCCATTGTAAATGGATTAGCACAATCGAGATGAATTAGGCTTTTTCTGCTTGTAAATTATGAATTCTGACTGCCAGTTTCAGTATCTTCTGACATCTGGGATCTTGAATTCCGATATGTCTGGATCTTATATTCTTATATGCTTTGGTACTAATGAAGATGGCCTTTTTTACCAAAAAAAAATGAAGATGGCCTTGTGCCCAGACTTATAGTTTCAACAAAATACATGGGTTTCTGTCCAGAATTTTGATTTTCTACAGAATATATGCTGTCATCTGTCCAGGATTTCCGAGAATCGTACCCTGTTTATACCGGAGTGCAGGTACATGGCGATGGATTTACTAGATACCAACCTGACGTGCATTGCGACTGTGCGTCAATGTTTACTCCGATTGACATGGAGTTTTTTCCTAGAGGTCACCTAACATACGAGGAGCATTGCTACTCACTAAAAACCCGCGGAGGTACCTCGTGCTCCATGTCATGACCGAAAGACGGCGATTACTTGCCGAATCATCTCGGACAATTGAGAATCTGTACAGCTTTGCCTCCGACTTTTCTCCTGGGTGCTTTCTAAGCTATTTTCTAACATAAATCGACCCTTCTCTTTAACCAAACGGAACTGTTCGGCCTTTTTGAGGATTTAGGGTTTAGGTTAGAGTTTGAGTTGGGGGGAGGTGATTTGGAGCAAAAATTGACAGTTTTTGCTCGAATTTGTGGCAAGATGGAGTTAGGGACGAGAAATGTGAAAGATCGGGACAAGACCGCGCTAGAGTTGATCCGTTGCCCAGAGGATTGTCGTGTGGAGTTGGTGCAGATTATGTTCAGAGAACAAGCACAATATTGGTAGAGGACCATCCGTACTGGAGTCATTGGGTTTAATCAGATGAGGAGTCTCATCTGTTAGCGTTTCTGTAAAAAAACACATCACATTTGTGTATGATAATATTGTTCGATGCATTCAAGTGTCAGTACTTGGCCTCGAAATCAGTCCATGGCTGATCCACAGACTTGGCAAGCAAATGAATGAGATAAGACACATTGTAACAATTCCTGAGCTTGGCATTGACCTGAGCCACAAAGATGTTGCAGTATCCAGATAATGAGCAGTCACGACGGTAGCCTGTCCGTTCCACGGCCACAGATCACCCTTGTATCCCTGAACATAGCTTGCTCAGGTGGATCTGTTCAGCTGCAAAACAACACGGTTTAGAGTTGACGCCGGCAAGCTGACTTGCTGGACATTTTTGCCGTCGCAGCTGAGTTGGTCACTTGGCTAGCCAAGAAACATAGATTATTAACTGAACATAAAACAAAGAAAACTATTCTTAGCATTCACCATGAGGTTCATGATACAATTACAGTGGAGATAAGAAAATAAATTACTAAAATGTCTGAAAGTAATCTGTTTTAATAATAGCAATATTTCATCAATGAATTTATGATAATAAGAGAGTAATTATTTATAAAGAAACAAAAGATGTGTACGTGTACAATTGCTGAATTAATGTTGTAGGGTTTTGAGTTTTTTTTACTATTCTTAACCCAATCAATTATATATATTGAGCTATATATTATTATATTAAGAATCACCAAAGGAGATAATTAAACATTTATTTTCTTCTATAAAGAAAATATATCTAACTTTTTAATCTTAAATATAAGTATTCCCTAATCTTTGAATCACTATCTTCTAATTTTTTTACGAAAAAGCTAAATGCACGAGGTTTGTTTTACTAGCGTAAAAAACAAACGCATTCCGATGGCGCTCAATAAGTAAAAAAAAAAAAAAGAATTTGAGCGCCAGCGCCTTCCGAAGGCGCTCAAATCTTCAATAAAAAAATGCAAAAGTAGGAAGGCACTCAAATCTTTAATAAAAAAAGAGCAAAAATAAGAAAAAAATAGGGTTTTGAGCGCCGGCGCACTTTTTATTTTTTTTAACATTTGAGCGCCATCGCAAAGCGCTCAAATCTATTTGATTTAGTTTTAAATTAAAAAATGTGTCAAATTGGATAAGAGCCTAGTTAGTATTCACTAGACAAAAAGTGTCTTAGTAGCTAAATTTTCTCTTTTAATTTTTTACAATGTTTTCAAGGGTAATTTGAATAAAATGAAAATATTTCATTAAAAATATATAATTAACACAAAAAATATTCATTTCTAACAAAAAACAAGTTAGGTTTAATTACTTATAACTTTTCTATCCTTTTCTAAATAGTAAAATAAATCAATTAAGAGTTAAAATTACTCAAAGATGTGTAAACGTCAAGATAGAGATACAATTACTTGAGTTAAAAAAAACGTCAAGAACAAGTAAAAATAGCAAAGAAATTGAAGTTTCAGTATCCAATGTATGAGATTAAGGATGAGGATACATGTAGCGATTAAGGATGAGGATACATGTTGCAAGTGTACAGACTCTCATAAACCCATCTTAACTTGGGCAGCATAAAACCATACGTTACTAAACCGTCGCGTTGAAGAGTCGAATCGATTACAAGAATTCCTGCCCGACGATTTCAACCGAACACTAGAACGCTGTACATTCCAAAATGCCTCCATCCCAAACCAGCATGAAACTTCATAGACACCACCCCCAAACCGCATATTTCCGGGCAGGCGCCACAGATGACTTGAGGTTAACTCTAGGAGCTACATCAAAACTGATGAGAACTCAACTGGAACGAGCTAGCTAGCATCTCGGCTCTTTAGAAATGACGAGCACAAGATAGCAATTGTGAACATTCAAGAAGAGATTACGAGTTTAGGTAACTGTTCGCCCGTAGCAGATTGAAGCAATGTAGAGGTTCCTGGTCCATTTTTCCTAAAACCAACATTTGCAAAATCCAATCTTAATAATCACATTTCAAAACAAAGTAAAAAAAATGAAGAGTGATTTACTGTAGTTTACCAAATAACTACTGACCTTGACATGTGAACTAGGAAATGCAGAAGTTCGAAGTGTCTCTTGTGTTTCCTCGGTAGGCTTCTTTCTGGGTATACTTAGAATAAGCGCAGCTTGATCATGAGTAGCCCCGGTTGCTGTAATGCGGTAACCAACATCCCACCGTTTGTGAATACCTTCACTCGGATATAGAAAATCTAGCTCTACAACCTGAGAAAAGAAACATTGATTATTAAGTAAATAGAAAACAGAGGAAGGAAGGAGGGAAACCGAAGGTAGTCAGTCATGAGCAAAAAACCTGCTTGGAAAAGCCAGCACCCCGAGACATTACAATAGCCCATTTATTTCCGGCGGTAGCCATAGATGTCACGTAGAAACCCTCTCTCCATTTCTTAGTGATCCACTTAAAGGGAAACGAATCACTAACTTTGTAAGACTGTTGTGAGTATTGAGTGCCTAAATGTAAAAAAAAAAGATTAGCGTGTACCTAAGACCCGATAAAGAAACACAAGTGATATGTATGCTAAAGCTCTAACCCTTGGACATCACTACTAAGGAACTCCCATTAGAAGCTCCTGCTATGGCACTAATGTAGAAGTTCTTCTCCCAGTGCTCCATAATCCATTCCTGTAAATGAAACATTGTTAAGTAAAACGGAACATAGGGAGAAAAATCCACATACTGATATGTTTCATGGGTTATAAGAATCGAAGAATGTGTAAGGTGAGTACCTTGTGAAGAAACTGGGGAGAGAGTTCATAAGTCTGATGAGAAAAACCAGTGCCAGCATCCATTATCAAGGCCCAGAGGTTTTGACAGCAAGCGACACTGCTTATATACAGCCCATCTTCATTTCCTTTGTCAATGTGTTGAGAGAGCCTACTATCTGCAACGTTGTAGTGATATCTAAAAGAGACAAGATATAAGATTTCCAAAATTATAACCCTGCTAGTGATAAGAGTGAGATTTTATAAGACTCTGAACAAACCTTTGTTTCATGGGCCGGCGAGCATTATAGATACTAATCCATTGATTTGCAGGCATCCCCAAGCGGATCTTCTTCTTTGGCAGCTCATCATCATCTTCCTCCGTCAACAAACGTCCTCTCTTTTGTCCAACTTGGGTTAAAAGCTTGAGGGAGAAAAATCCGTGTGTTTTAGTGATTAAAACTTAGCAAAAGGAGAACCCTATATATGCATAAGACTGCATACCGTTTGGGCTCCGTACGTGTCAAGTGGCCTGATCTCAAGGTCCGGTGCAACAATTCCATCAAAGAGGGAAATATATTTTGCATAAGCAGGCTCTTCGTCAAATTTCAAGTTAACCACGTACTCCACAAAATGTCTGAATGGTTGTGGGCAGAAGCAACATAAATTTTCAGGAGATGTTGCCATCTTCTTCTTGCACACAAGGTACCCTTTATTGTCCCCCTGAATAAATACATAAAAACATATACATAAGAAAGAGTTTATTCAAAATTACCTATGCAGAACAGAAAATTTCAACCTGGTAGCCTTGCCAAGGGAGCCGACCACGCAGAAGGAAGATGAGTGTATATGCAAGTGACTCTAGGTCATCCCTCCGACTTGCAGTCCTGCCCAGGTGAGCATGAACACTGGCATACCTTACTGTTCCCCTGCAACAACGTAAACACTCAAGAAGTTGTGATAGCTAATGGAAGAAAATCTGAGAAGCAGATACAAACTCATATATTGAATGCAGTACCTGAAAACATCTGGTCTTTGATCATATTCAAGATGTTGGCCTGTTTTGGTATCTCGCCATTTGGTAGCTGACAAATCAGAAAAAACTTAACACTAAGTGGCATGATAAACATTAAGTTTGATGTAATTATTATCATAAACAATATTAGGCAAATACCAAGACCCAGATCAACTAGAAACAATTTTTTATCATTAAGGGTTGCACGAGTCCCAAGCAAAAAGTTCTCTGGCTTCACATCACCGTGAACATATCTGAGAAGCACACAGAAACAATAAACATCTTTGTCAATGTAGCAAAGAAAATTTGTGAAGCTTTGTGTCAGCAATCAGCATTAAGAATAGAGAATAAACATATTACCCTCTGGAATGCATCTTCTCCAATATGCAGATTGCTTCAATTGCTATGCAAGCAACCATTTCTGTTGACATCCTAAAGTTTAAAACATTAACAAGATTAAGAACTGCAAATGCTAAGGTGAGAAATCAAATAACATACGCAGGCACCCATCTTCATAGCAACTTACGAATTAGAGTTGTTATTCCACACATCCCACAAACTAGGCCCTAGAATGTCCATAACCTGCAACGAATTTAACCATCAAATCACCAAAATGCATACATATATATATCCACAACTGCCCAATTGAAATTACAACAAACCCAAATTAGTACATACCATGATGTAATATTCACCTAGCCGACCCTTGTAATGTACCTGTGGTACACCATGACTTCCGCCGAGTACACTGTCAAAGGGGCATTTAAGAAAAATGTGACATTGCCGTATGAAATGGCAAAATTCTTTTAAAAAGGAAACGACTGATTAAAATCTCTGCAACAGAGGCAGAAAAGCACATACTTGTAAACTTGCCATTCATATGGGGGGCCACGGTTACAGCCTTTGCTAGTTCTGTGTTCAAACTTCAAAGCCACCTATATCGAACCAAACAATGTCGGCAATTAAAGCATCACCGGATTACGACATGACTGATGTACGATAAACACCGATCCATTACCTCAACAGCATTAGGACCCAATGTTTCACACCAGGGAGTTTTATTACCCATTCGATGACCTACATACACCTGGCCAAAGCCACCTTTCCCTAGCTTTCTTTCTAGTCTGTACATCGGAGACCCACCTACTGAGAACTGTAAACAAACATCATCAGAATTAGTAAATTTTACAATACAGGTAGTACTTCGAGTTTTGAATATGCTTTCATTGCCAAAATAATCAGAATGTGAAGAGAGGAACTAAAATCACAGAAATCAAGCATTTTTAGAAATGATCATCACTGATGATAAATTTAACTGAGCAAATAACCGACCACCATCATGATTTAGTCAGCCACTCACCACCTTTGCCCAATTAAACCTTTCAAAATACATTAAAACGTTGAATGACAAATAATACCACTGCAATCAATTTGTTTATCAGGCATAGTTTTATGCATATTTTGGATCTATACAAGTACAACAATACAGAACCAATTTTAATAATCTTTGATATTGACTGATTATGTGAAAATCAAACTGATACTAATCATTAAGTGTAATTTACATAACAAAATATAAGTTGGATGCATTATAAGGAAATCCTGATAAGGAAATGCCCACTCTAAGACGGCATTTCACAAGTTGTTATGCAAAAATTCTGAAGCTAGATGAAAACATTAACAATAGAAATAGAAATTAAAAAGTTTAAATGCAAACTATGCAACCAATGCAAATATGAGAATGCAAACAAAGCAAATAACATTCATTGAAAGTACTAAATTTCTACGAATTAACGACTAAGAAGATGAAAGAGTTAAACCTGAGAAGGAAGAGCAGGAGGTCCGTCTTCGTCAGGCAAATTCTTCGCACCCTCACTCTTCCCCGCAGCACCACCTCCACTGTCGTGGTTGTCCATCTCCTTTTCAGCAACCTCTTCTTTTGCACCAGCACTAACCGCCTGATCTCCTCTCTCTCTAATCTCTACTCCTCTATTTTCCTCCTTCAACGATGCCAACTTATCACTCGAAACCTTCGCAGCATCTACCTTCTTCCTAGGCCTACCTCTACCAACACCACCACCACCAGTATTGTTGTTCGCTCTAGCAGTTCCAGTCACCGCCACACGCTTTCGCGGTCGACCCCTCCCGATGTTCGTCGGCGCTCTCTGAGCTTCGATCTGCTTATTCTCGTCGTCGTTGTTGTTATCAACCGCGGTATCCTTCCTCGATGCTCGGCCTCTGCGCACTCCGCTACGCAGCTGGGGCATCCTTGTTCATCGACCGAATCTCATCAACTCAACTTCCCCTTCAAACCCTACACGATGATTCCTCTGCCCCAAATTCATCCAAGAAAACAACTTTTTTATAAAAAAAATCAGAAGTCGACCAAGATTCCCCACAAATCCGAAAAAATAGGGATTCAATTCCAAAAAATTTGAATCGATCGAGAGGAACGAATGAGGAGTTGCTCAATCGTTTTTCTTGTGAATGTTTTTAGGGCTTAATAGGGCCGACGACGATAGAAATGAGAAAGCAATGGTTGGGTGTTTGATATTTGTATTCAATAGAATTTAACTTATTTATTTTTTTAGATATTTGTTATTTGCATATGAGTCCCTGAAATTTATTAAATTTTGATTTTCTGGATTTTTTACCGACGAGTCGACGACCTCTTCTATTCCGACATTTATTGGTGATGCCACGTGCCGGGCAATGGTTGGCTGTTCGTGCGAGTAAAATAGGGTTAGTGATGATAAAGCCCGGGAATTCTCCCTCTCTTTTACGGTTTATCACTCTACATTTTTAGTTCCCACCGATCCATGCGGCCTGTTGGGCTTTGAAGCCCATTGTGGTGGGCTTTGAAGCCCATTTTGGGTGGGCTTTCAAGCCCATTAGTACTAAAAGGCTGTATCAAATTATAGTTTTTATTTCACCTCCTTCAATTTTTCTAAAAAGGCATTATCAACTTATGTGAATCGGACCGGTTCCTGACGGAACCGTTGGAACCGAATCTGTTTTTTACGGTTCGGTTCAGTTCCTTTTAATTATTTGTCGGGTTTTTTTCAAACCGAACCGTTATAAAAACGGTTTGGTATGGTTTGGTTTGGTTCGGTTCCTTAAAACAAAAATAGATTAGAACCGTTTATATTTTTTTGGAAACTAGTAAAAGTAAAATAACATAATATATAACAAAAAAATTAAAAGTTTAAAAAAGGTATTGGTCTCTTTTCTTTGGAATAATGACTATAATATTGTCTTATATTCATCTCTCACATTCATTTGTTCCTCACTAAGTCGGTTTCTCTAGTTGTTCAACTTCTTTAACTAGATTTGACTTCAATCCATAATTTCTTTGTCTACAACCATTTTGTTGTTAGTTTCTTTAACTTAGACTACCAAAAAAATTGAATTCTTCCATTTATAAGACAATGAATGTAGTTCGTCGAGATATACTTGTTGTTTCAATTTTATCTTCCGTTGTAGCATTGTTTAATTACTTGTTATAAGGAATTATTGAGTCATTGAGAATTAGATAAAATTAAGACAAAATATGTAAAAGATTAAAAACATCTGTATTTTTAACAAAATTAAAGCATTTGGACTTTCCTCCTACAATTCATATGCAAATGAAAGTTGTTAAATAGTTCTTGATAGGTTCAAAACGGTTCCTTTGTAAATCGGTTCCAAACGGTTCCACTCATAAAAAAAATTACAAGAACTGATCCGTATACCTAAAATGGTTCGGTTCCTTATTTGGTTCGATTCCAAACGGTTCCGCTTCTTAAAAGTACAGGAACCGAACCGCATAACTAAAATGGTCCGGTTCCTGGTTCCTACAAAAATCATTGTTTAGGAACCGTTTTAACATCCCTACATTTGTATTATTTGAAAAGATGGCTAAGTAGTCATCACACGGGGATAGCCCGACCCCATACATCATCTAGTAAAAGATCAATTACACCCTCCGGCGGGTCACAATACACTCAATCCAAGAGAAAGGTTCAAAGCAAAATCATCAATAAAAACCGCTACTCTATTCGCCTCGCGGAAGGCATGCCGAAACTGGATATTCCAGTTCCTTTTCAGTAAGTCATGATACGTACGAACTAGACTAGCAAGAGGGTGATGATGGGCGAGGTGTTTCTTGACGAGTCGGACACTCAATTGGGAATCAGTTTCGATGATACCGAACGATAGCCCAAATCCCAAACAATCCATGTCTATATATAAAATTTTCCGACGTTAACGGTAATTGCGATAATAAAAAAAATAATGGGTTTGTCTAAGTCAATGTGTTTGTCTAAGTCAAGGTTTATAGGTAGACTCCGGTCACATTCGACCCGAATGGGTCGAATCTACTAAGAGCAATGGTTTTATCTAAATTACACAAACATTGGCGTTGGAGTAACCCCAAGATTATTAGCACAGTGTACTCGTCACAATAAAACTGCAAGCTTGTAGGAATCGCCTAATCGGATACTTGCAAGTTACGGAATAAATCTTCATCCACTCAATTTATCTTACTGACAGAGTATCCCGTTACAATGATAAAATGTACTATCGAGCATCTACCGTAGTGACGGTAACTTGATTAATAGAGAATGATTCGATTTCTGTCTTAGGTCTCCAATTCAAGTAAAATCCCGGAAGTTTAGGTTGTTTCAGAGTTGGATTTTCACTACTTAGCAACGTAACCACTAATGACATCGTCGGTCTATCTTTTGGTTGTGCTTGCACACATAGAAGGCCAATTTGAATGCATTTCAGGGCCTCGTGTTGAAGATATGAATCTTTAATCGTCGGGTCTAGAACCTCCATTGCTTTTTCTTCTTCCCACATTTTCCATGCCTGATCATAAAAACTACATTAGAACAAAGACAGCAGGCAAGAAGTTAATTTGAATGAGAATTTTGTACTTACATATCCTATAAGGTTGATTTCTTGATGCATCTTACTAAAATCTTTGTTCGTCTTTCCCATCATTATCTCCAACACGAGAACTCCAAAGCTAAAAACGTCGGATTTTATTGAGAAGACGCCGTCCATTGCATATTCAGGAGCCATATAACCACTTTCATGCACAAAAAAGTCAGTCAAACGACGAAATGTTTAGGGTTTATAAAGACGAGAGAATTAGATTGCGACAATTTTACTCACAATGTTCCGACGACTCTACTAGTGTTTTTTGCTTCCATTTCATCTCCCAAGAAAATTCTTGCCATGCCAAAATCCGATATCTTAGGGTTCATGTTTTCGTCCAACAAGATGTTGCTCGTTTTCAGGTCCCTGTGTATAATCTTGAGTCTTGAGTCATGGTGAAGATACGAAAGCCCTTTAGCAATCCCGCATATGATATTGAACCGTCGCTTCCAATCGAGTAACAAACCCCTCTCTTTATCTACATATGCAAACATTGTAAATATAGTTAGTGTAATATATGCTTTGACAATGTGGACATTTTAAAGTGTTAAGTTTCATTTCTAGTTCTTACGAAACAATACTGAATCAAGACTTCGATTACGCAAATACTCGTAAATGACCATCTTTTCATCTCTCTTGATAGAGTAGCCAAGCAACCGGACAAGGTTTTTGTGCTGAAGTTTGGCAATCAAATTAACCTCGTTTTTGAACTCTTCGACCCCTTGTTTGGATTCCTTCGACAACCTCTTAACGGCTATTTCTTCCCCTTCATTCAACACACCCTACACATATACATACATACAAACATACGTCTACTCGTTAGCTAACTACATGATCAAACATATTTAATCCAATCAAATTTATAAGCATGATAATACCTTGTAAACGCTACCGAAACCACCTTCTCCGAGCTTGTTTTCGTCGGAGAAGTTATTAGTGGCTGCTACAATAGCGTCAAAATCATACAATGGAAGCTCCCAATCGTCTGCAACATATATTGTTGTGAGTTGACAAATTTTCATTATATATATATATATATGTGTGTGTGAGAGAATGATAGATTGATTGAACTTGGTTACCGTTTTGATAATTCTTCGCACGCTTCGCTTTCCATGCAAAATAGCACGTTATCGCTAGAAATATGACGGTAGCAACCGATAGTACAATGCCGAGTACTATCTTCTTGGTTTCCGAGTTTGTATTTCCTACGAAGGTTAAGAACTTACAAACCAGTAATAAACCTACGATTACCTATTAGTTAGGAGTTCACATGACACATTTTAACAACATTATAGATATAAGACAAGATTATAAGAGATACATACCTATGTCAGAAGCAGCGACGCGAATATACAAATCCAAGCCGTCGTCCTTATAACTCGTCATATCCAACAAATCATCCGTCCACATAACACAACCACTCCCGACGCCATTCAAAACTCGTGCATTTGAATACGCCGTACAATTGCAATTCTTCTTGCACATTACCCTACATTCGTCCAAACTCTTTCCCCTATCCACCGTCGCGTTCACACTCATCGGTAACTTCATATGCGTCGACTTCACAAAACCGTCGGTCCCACAATCTAGCTTCGTTTTCCTCACACACCCACTGGACCAGACTCGTAAGGCCCACTCTGTCAGGTTCCGTGGAACAAACCCTTGAGGGCACCGACAATTAGCTGAGTCGCACACCCCATAGGACGCACATAACATGTACTTGTCACATGGGTCCTGCGGGAAGTACCAATATGGGTTCCACTCATTTGTTTCCGGGGACCAAGTGAACCTATATTGGAGCCCATTCGAGCTCATTACGACTCGGGACTTGATTGATTCGTCCAACAAGATGAACATGTAGTAGATTTCGTCTCCGGTGTCAGGTAAGGTGTAGTTTATACGGGTGTCAGGCTTCATCGGTTGTACTCCGCTCAACCCCAAGCCCACCAACGGCCCGGTTCGGTACAAAATTTGGGTGCCTCCTTGTAGTAAGAATATTTCCGGGTCTCCGGTGGGGATTAGCTTGAAAGAGTAGTCGCCCGTTGACGGATCACTTGAACTCTTCCATGAAACTAGTTCTCGGTTCAATCCTACACATTATTTAGATCATAATTACTAACGACGTCGTTGTAGAAGAAAACATAAGGTCGATTATAAGGCAGTAGACATGTATTAAGACATTGGTTATAATATATAAGAAAAACATAAGGTCGATTATAAGGCAGTAGACATGTATTAAGACATTGGTTATAATATATAAGATTGGTCACTTTATCTTGGAGAGGGCGAATAGACAAGAAAGAAAACATATAAGATTTGAAAGTATAATTAAAAAAAATATATATTAGCTTTGTTTGATATATATATATATATATATATATATATATATATATATATATATATATATATATATATATATATATATATATATATATATATATATATATGAGAACAAATTGTATCCGTTAAATAGAAGGCTGAGATTAGGCGATGTTAAAGGGAGGAAAATCGTATTATTAATAGAAGAAATATTCGCCGGACATATCTCTATATATTCGACGGTATATGAATATATATTTGACGGTACAGTCACATTGTGTTTTACAAAAGTTGTTTACATATGGGTCAGGATATATATATATATATATATATATATATATATATATATATATATATATATGGACTTTTTTAATTGTATACCGAATATCTTAGATATGGATATCACGCTTTAGTAAATATATAATTTTTATTGCAACATATTTTAGTCAATTACCTATTTTTTTTTTATCAAAGAAAATCATCGAGCTAATTTGAAAATCTTATAACAATCATATAATGCATTCATATGCGAGTCCAAATATTGAATTGTCAAGTCCAATCGGGTTGCTCGATATTAGTATACCACATCAATCATAAATAAATAAAAAAATATAGTCAATGTTGATTATAATATCTAGAAGATCTAAATATAAAATTTTAGATGAAACCTCGCTAAATTTATATATTGGTTTTGAGCCTAACATGCATATGCGTTTATACGCATACGACTCCGTTCTACGGTTTATAAGTTGTTACATCGAAAGTGAGGACATTCCGAATCTAGTATATAAAATCGATGAGTTAATCTTAATGTCGATTGAGTTTAGATATAACCCATTGAACTTATAAGTTGAGCTTAGGTCTAATGCGCATGTCCTCGTATGAACACGACACCTGCTCTACGGTTCGTTGTATCGGACTTTGACAGAACTACTTCCGTTGTTGATCAACTTAATCCACATACCATATCTACTTGGAACTATGTTCACATCTTCAAATTTTCATGGGTTTTTCTAAATTATCTCAAACAACGGCTAATTCCACATTCAACTACTGAACAAGAACGACATTACGACAGTAAAATTAGACACAATTTAGTTTATAACAAAAGCGTACCTGTTTTTCGATCCCATCCTAGCTTCTGGTTAGGCAAGAGAGTATCAGTAGGATAATCAAAGCTCTGCCATATATAATCATCTTCGTTACCATTATCGGCCTCGCGAACCACCAAATTCCCCGAATCGAGCAGCTGCAAAACGGGTTTCGCCACATTCAACGACTTGTTAGACGACCAAATTTCGTCGTCCTGCTGCGCTATCATAATTTGGCCACTACCGTCGCTTTTGATTTTCAGAACGACGGACGAGTCGTTACCAGGAGTGTCGCGATTTGCGACCCACACAACCGTGTTGTTGGGAGTGAGCTTGTAATACCATATTCCCAGATAAATCTTGTCGGGGTTCGCTCCTGGTGGGACGAAGAACCCCGCCTCGTACTTCATTCCCGACGAAATCAGCGTCTGGTTCACATTTAGCAGTTCCGTCGCAGTAAGGGTATCCAAAGCTGCCGACGAAACTGAGATGAAGAGCAGGATAATAGATATTGTTACTGTTATTCTCTGTATGGCCTTTGACATCGATGCGATTCCGACGAATTAGTGTGAGAATTGTAAGCTTATTGAAGAGGAGGAAGAAGGAGATAATAGAGTTGCTGTCTGTCATTTTCTTGGGGTTGGATGTAATTAGAGGTGAGCAACTGAGTCCACTCATTCGAGTCGTTGACTTTAGACTTTGTAATGAAAAGTCAAAGCTTTCACACTGTGAGTGTGGTGCTCGTTTTTTCTATCTTTCTTCGGCCCCATGTGAGCGAAAACATTGAATTTTTTTTTAGGATTTGGATAGTATTTGTAAATATATTAGGGTTTTGGATTTGTTTTAAGGGTAAGAGGAAGAAAGGGGCCTCTAGGATTGCTCTCAATCATTTTCTTGCGGTTGGCTCTAATTGAAGGAATGAAGGATGAGGATCATAGGAATTAGATTGGGGTATAATACGAGTCGAACGAGCCGATCATTGAATGCTGAAGCTTATATCTTTTTTTTTATAACGGATAGCAGTTCGATCTAATAGACGACGTGCTGACTATTTGATCGAAAGGGTGAAAAAATCGGCAGACGGATAAACCGTCAATGAAGTACCACAACAAAGGAGATAAAACATAAAAATATATCATAAAACCGCGAAAGCAAGGACGTCTTCAGGGAAAAACAAAATAATCCAGTCAGCTAGAAGCGACGAGCATGAACGTTCATCTTTGAAGGAAGTACACAAGAGTCGATCACACGTCCACGCCCCCTTTACGGCAAACACTCAGACCGCCACCAAAGGCAACATCAAAACAGAAAAGACGAAGCTGCAACACACACGAGTATCGTGATATAAAAATGTGTTCAACTTTGATTGGTTAAATAATATCGATTTACAAGGGAATCATTGTTTGAAAAGAGTTGGTTAACAACAATGAATCTTTGGTGGTTTGTGATATTGAGTCTTAACTCACCCGGTCTTTAATATTGAAGCTCATATCATTTATAAACGAGCCGAGCCTAAATTTTCTATAGGCAACTTAACATGTGTTCATATACGGCTCGTTTATAAAGTGAACGAGTTCGAGCTGAGTTTTTGACGAGCTGGTCTCGAGTAGCTCTGCTAAAGTGTTATTTTATCCGAACAAACCGAGTTTTACCAAATCGAGTTGAGCATTGACATGCTCAAGCTTGGCTCGTTTATAAGCGAAATGAGCCCGATCCGAGCCTATATTTTATACGAGATTTAAAATGTGTTTATATTCGGTTCGTTTATAAATTAAACAAGTTCGAACCGAACTTCTGATGAGCCAAACTCAAGGCGGATAGTAGATTATCTCATATTACAACCCTAAAATCAATACGTACATTTAGATCACGGGACGAAGGGGATGAAATTTATTATTTTTATTATTAAATCATTGAGGAATATATTATAAGATTTTTTTACCCTTGTTATCCAAATGATCTAATATCTAATGGAAAGGGTTAATAGCAATTTGCAAACCATAATATGGACGATCTAATATATTATTTTGTTAAGAGAAATAGTCTAATGAGAAAAAACTATCTTCAAAATATGTACATTTATCTCAACAAAACTTTCTAAAATGTAAAACACAAAATCACCTTTAAAACATCATTTTTAGAAAAGTCAAACCTCTAATATATCGAAAAAAGTGCCCTATACAAAAAGTCAAACCGGAATTTCTCATAATGTAGAATTTTTAAACCCGCTTTTATACATGAATGGAATTGGGACGAGTTTCATAAATTTTAGATTGAATCTCAACCATATTCTTGTTGGAATTGGGATGGGATGAGCCAAGTTCAATCCCGTTTAATGCGGTTGTGAATAATCGGAAATTGTAAAATCACTACACCTTGTTCGAAAGTTGATCGAAAAGTTAAAGCAATGAGCACAATAAATTCCCCGATGGAAGCAAACAGGGAGAACAATGCAGAACGTTAGAATCGCCAACTTGTAGTTCAGTTGTGATAAGTCAAAGAAGTGGAAGGTAAGAGGGAAAAACGATGAAGTTGGTTATTACGATATTTTGAGAAGTCGACCAATAATCAACAAGAGAACAAACATTTAGAATTTACCATTACTATATAAGAAAATAAAGTTTTATATTAAATTAAATCAATATTTATAATTGCCTTAAATTTTAAATTAAAATATTAATTATATATGAGACGGTCGTAATTAGACTTGAGTCCTAAATATAGAAAACTATATTTCTCTTTAACTCTTTCAAAAACTTCATCCTCTATCAATCTTTCCTCCTCTTCCGAAAAAGGCCCAACTATGAAGTACATTAATAAATGTTACAATAATACGTATATGAGTTTTGGCTGGTACAACCACTCTATTGTCCACTTCTAATAAACGTAATTGACCCAATTCTAGAGCATCTTCTGGAATCATATAACTATCAAAAGTGAGTGATTGTTCATCGGAACTGTTATAGTCCGAATACTCATAAGTTAAACCGTCGGTTAACCGCCGGTTTGAGGACCCAATTAGTTTGCTATGCAGTTTGTAGAAAAATAAAAATAAATTTTTTTTTGGCAAAACGAACAAAATAGGTGGTTAACCGACAGTTTGAGAATCAAACCGGCGGTTAACCGACAATTTGAGAATCAAATCGACGGTTAACCGAGAGTGAGAACCAAACCGGCAGGTAGGCTTGTCAAGCGCATATTTTGAATGGCCAGTGGGCTTGTCAAACGCATATTTTGAATGGCCCATGACATATTATGATTCATCTATTCTTAAAAATAAAAAATAATTTACATATTATTTTTTTTTTAATTTTTTTTTTGATAACGGAAAGCGGTTCGAACCATTAGACGACGCGCCGTCTAATGGATCGAAAGGCCGAAAAGATCGGCAGACGGACTAACCGTCATGAAGGACTACATAACCAAGGAGAAAAGAAATACACTAAAATACATCAAAAGGGACCCGAAAGCAAAAAAGTTTTCAAGGGTAAGCAGGATGATCTTGCCAACAGGGGACAACGAGCATAAACGTTCATCTTCGAAGGAAGTACACAGGAAGGAAGCATGGGGAACAACATTATTACATTAACTTCCGTAATTGTCAATTGTGATGCACTAGACACTAACGAAGGTAGACAATTGAATTTGAGGTCACCTAACACCCGTAAGAATACTATATTTCATTATTCTGTCATTCTGTGCCATCGAATCGATTCCAAATGTGAGCATATGCATAGAATGCATCACTTTAGACACCCAACCCTTTTTTTTTTATTTTTTTTAACGGAAATCAGTTAGTAAGGAACTACCTTCTCGAGGTAATCTATTTAAAGCATTCTTGCGGATAGAACACGAAGTTTAGGGTCGTCATAAAAGGGTGTGTTGGGTTCAAAATTTTCAATTGGGTCAATCAGTCAGCAGCAAACACAATTGATTTTTCTGAACACATGCCTGATTTGGATTTTCTCAAAGAAACAACGATCCAATATGAAGCAGTCGGATATAATCATCTCGATCTTTCAAAACAACTCCAAAGTGCTTAAACAGCCTTGATAATACATAAGTTTTCCCCTCAAATTAACACATATTTTTTTTTATAGTCCCCAACTTCATGATCTTACTCCATAAGAATAAATATGTTAAAGTAAATCACAAGACTATATACATCCCTAGTGAAAAGGGTTAACCTCCCATTTTCCATACATGGATCCAGGAGGATTCAAACTTGAATCTCAATGCTAACACGTAAGGAGTCTAGCACCACAACCACTAGACCAACTGAGTATTGTTGTTTATAAGTAAATATGTACAACAATATTGTGCATAAATAGCATTATAGACGAAGTGAGATGCGCTTAGTCTAACCGATTTTCATTAAAAAAAAACCAAAAATAAAAAAAATAAAAGAATAAAAGAATAAAAGTCAACCACCTAACCAAACCACTCACCACATTCATTCCTTTCACTTCAATTCTCCTCCCCACACTAAAGAATCAAACACACCACTTTCTCTTCATTCTCCCTCTCGCTGCAACAATGGCAGATCAAACCCTAGAAACCCCCAAATCAAAATGGCAAGGCAAAGCAACAGCGGAGCTCAAAGGTCACAAATCCGACGAAATCTGGCCACTCCTCTCCGATTTCTGCAATCTCCACCGTTGGTTCCCTCACGTCGACACATGCTACCTCGTCGAAGGAATCTCCGGCGAGCCAGGACTCATCCGCTACTGTTCCTCCACCGTCGAATCTCAGCCGTCCGATCAGACGGCGACTAAGTGGGTTAAAGAGAAGCTCATTGAAATCAACCAGAAGGAGAAGTGGTTCAAGTATGAGATTATCGAGAATAACGCTGGATTTGGATCGTATGTTGCGCTGTGGAAAGTGATCGACGGTGGTGATGAAGATGGGTGTTTGATCGAATGGTCGTATGTTGCTGATCCTGTTGTGGGACTGACCGCAGAGGATCTTGTGAAGTTTGTGGAATTTACTGTTCATGCCATGGCGATGAGGATGCAGGAGGCTCTTCTTGTTCAGAAGATTGACAAGCTAGACGAGTAATGAATTTATATTTATTTTTTTTTAATTAATTTCTTTTGCTTTGATTGATAATGGAGGATACAAATTACAAAGTTTGACTGTGTGTTGTTTATGATTGAAAATTAAGATATTTTGACTGTGTATTTAATGCTAATTAAGCCTTTTATTGGGGTTTGGTGAAATTTAAGCCATGTTCATTAGACGAGCTACACGTGGCATGTGTACGCTACGCGTATTGGCTTGATCTAGGTCATATTGTTTTATATGCCTGAGTTTGATATTCGTACCACCTCAACCATGCTATTCATACTCCGATTATGCGTACGCTATGCGTAGCCGTAGTAATAAGCTCATTTCGTTTAAAAATAAAGGAAAATGGTTACCGCTACGCTTTGCGGAAGCGTAGTCATATTACGCGTTCACCATGCGTAGTCGTAGAGCGTATGTGTAGTAGTCATGACATACCTTTGGTTCGAAAAATTAAGAAAAACTTACTACGCCTACACATTGCGTAGGCGTAGTAATAACCTACAGTAATAACCTATAGTATAAGGGCCCGTTTGGTTTTAACTCCGGAATCGGAAACGGAATGGAAACGAATCTAGTCCATATGTATGCTGTTGTTCATGAAAGTTTTTGAAATCATTCCTTGTGATTTGAAGTAATTGGAGTAGAGTTTGATTACTTTTAATACCCTATAGGGTAACAAAATGTGGGAAAGCAAGGGTACTTTGCACTAAACCACAAGGAATGATTCCATAAAATTTCATGAATAAAGATATACATATGGACTAAATTCGTTTTCATTCCGTTTCCACCGGAGTTGGAACCAAACGGGCCCTAAATTAGGTAGTAATAACCTATAGTATATAAAAAAAGGCGTAGAACGAGTACATATAGCATGACGTAGGTGGTAAGAATAGCATAAACCACTAAGTAGTTTATATAACCTATAGTATAAATTAGGTATTTTTTTTTATATGAGCAGACAAACTAGATATTTTTTATTTATATAAAACAATTTATTTATAACATAATTAAAAATTCTACTTAATTTTTCATCACTTTCTCCTACTTAATTTTAATATTCTGAATCCTTTAAACGAAATTGAAATGTTGAAATAATAAATAGACAGAATATAAGGCTATATTATTCTGTACAGAAGTATCTATTAGTTGGCTACTTGACTGGAACGTAGACGTGACATTAAAATACTATAGGAAATTAATACTTTTCGACCGAAACCACAAAAATATTAGATTTAATATAATATTAGAATCGCATAACGAGTAGTTAAAATTTTAATTTTAATCGTTGACTTGTCAATTTTCAAAAAAATGTAGGTATATATAATATAGTACTTTTTTATATTTAAATGTAAATAAATGAGATAAGACTTAATATACGTATTATAATATCTCAATAATTCGCGGCCCAATCATTGGACGGCCCAATTCCTGGCCCAAACTTGTGCCGACAGTTTAGTTTCGTAGCAAATTATACTTGTGTTTAGTAACCTCGCTTTACTTTCCGCTATGTATATAGATAACCTAATTGGAGTGGATTCATCAATCTCTTACGTTTTCATAAGCAAAAATCCTTTCTTTATTCCACGTAAACATTCAATCGCTTCACATTGAATTTTTTTTTTCATTGTCATGCCTTCTTAATGTGTTTTCATAATGACTATAGCACGCAAGATAACTACGGCATAAGGAAAGTTCCTTAGGAAAGGGAGATCGAACTACTGAAATCACGTCAAAAAAGTATGGATATTTGATGAAACAAAGGAGACGAATGTTCTTCGATAAGTTTTATCCAGATTTCGTGCATGTTTGGTTGAAGCGATGGAATGAAAGTAAAATGGAATCGGTTAAGGGTAAGACAATGAAAATGAAGGTATGAACACACACAATAACATATGCTATTTATATATGGTGAATTACATTAGTACTCCACAACTTATATATATTTAGAAATCAACCCCAAACTTTTTTTTTTTGATTTTTCACATACAAGGTGCTTAGAAACCAAACTAATGCACACTTTGTTACTTATGACCTGCAGCTTCAACCAAATTTTCTACATCATGTATACTTCCATTGTGCAAAATGGCTTCAAACACATGTTGATTACCTCCTTCAAACCCTAATGGCACTTCAAATCCACAATGCACAAAGCTTTCCTCTTCAAAACTATAGCAAAGAACACCTCCCCTAAACTCCATCCACAACTTCTCATTTCTCAACCACATCACATCATATGGAGTTAGATTCTCGATTTCCTCGATCCGAAGCTCCCTCCGGACTTTCGCCTTGAACCCATCAATCGTGTACTCCGTAGATCGTTTCCATGCGGATACGGATACGGGTATCTCATCGTCCATGATCCATATTTGTAGTTCATCTTTATCCATAGACTTACTAATAACCAACAAAGCAAGTTTGCCTTTGACTCTAAGCAAGTATAACTCACAATCTTGCAATACAATACCACTATCATGAATTGACACTTTTTTGAACTCTTCATTGTCAAGACTAAGTCCCAAAACCACATATTGAACAATCTTTCTTGCTTGAAATTGACCTATCCAATACATCCATCCATTCAAATAAACGGATTTCGCGTTATTCATCCTCGAACGAACATAGATTCCGGATGGTGCATCCAAAGTTCTCCAATGGTTACTCCCTAGTGTCAAAATCTCCACACATTGCCTTGTGTAAAAACCCTCTCTTTCATAATGTATTCTAACAACCTTGTGTTCATTTGTATTCGGATTGAACCCGAACCCGGATGACCAAGATGACTCCCTTGATGTTGATGGTAACTCTATGAAGGCTTGTGGCATCAAAGGATTGAAGACTATTGTTACATGATCATATGGGTCACTAGGTGAACCCGAAGTGGATACACACAAGTATCCGTTACACGATCCGATGAAATACGAATTACACAATATGAATGGGACGTGAACTCTTTTGGGTAAAGAAGAATCAAGACTTACGTAGTAAAGAGAATTCTCGAACTTGAAGAAGAGGATAGCATCCTTAGCAAGCTCATCCGTATCGCTTATCATCGTTTCGGAGAAGGTTTTACTAAGAAGCTTGCATCGAATTGAAGAAGAGAAATCTAGCTTCTTGAGTATTATTTGCTGGAGTTCAATCGGCAAAGTCTCTAATCGACTGCAGGTTGGTTCATCGTCGATTATCTTCGGACATTGATGATCCATCGCTCAAAGTAAATGCAAGACTTGATGAATTAACTTAACAAGAGAAATATACGAAGATAAAAAGAATAAGATGGAACTATAGGATATGTATTGGTAAGAATATATAATGTTTATAATCAAAGTATAAACTTATTAGGACTTTGTAAGGAAACAAAATATGTAACTAAAATTTCTTTCTTCAGAGAAGAGTATGTATATGGACATATATATATATATATATATATATATATATATATATATATATAT
>BSUD01000003.1:1061987-1169982 GCA_033239045.1 Fagopyrum esculentum | reverse complement strand
TTTCTTTATATATATATAAATATATATATATATATATATATATATATATATATATATATATATATATATATATATATATATATATGAAAAATGTTTACTATAGTTTTGTGGAAATTAAAATAACACCTATAGGAAATATTTAATTTAGAGGAAATTGTATGTACATGCTGATTTATTCATATGATGTCGATCGACCCGGTCATCTTTAAATGACTAATAATTGAATGTTTCTAAATTTTTCTAAAAATATTACACTTACACAAGAATTGGATATTCTTATTTACTTATTTCTAATAAAATTTATATATAGATAGATACTAATGTTTTACATCATAATCACTATTTATAAGCAAATTAAATATGACCTTTGAAATAATGTTAAAAATATCCGAAAGTTGATAATTCTTATATATGTACGATTGTACATAACAAACTAATATTTTTTAAGGTAATGTTGGGTCCAAAATAACAAAATTTTTTTTATAAATATGCTCCAACCGGTTTATATTTGGTCCAGTCCATGAGCTTTCGGCCATGGACCGACAATATCAGGTTCAGTATGCAATATTCCTGTTGAACCGTTTTTTAATGTAAAAAAATTTGGATACGGTCCTTTGCGGATGATGTCATCATATTCGCCAAGGCATCCTTAGATGCAAGCACAAAAATTTTGGATATCCTAAATAGATATTGCCATATATCGGGACAAAAAGTTAATTTCCATAAATCCTCATTCCAAACCACCAGAAATGTAGGGTGTGAAACGAAAAGACAAATTCAATCAAAAATCGAAATCACTGTCACAGAAGAGTTGGAGAAGTATCTAGGGTGTCCTATTATTAATGGAAGGGTAAACAAGACCGTCTTTGAAGATGTAATAATAAAATCTAAGAAGCAACTAACTAAATGGAAAGCCTCCACACTTTCACAAGAAGGAAGAACGATTCTAATCAAGGCCAATCTAAATGCTAAACCAAATTATATCATGCAAAGCTTCATGCTCCCAGCATGCATACATAAAGAACTAGATCAAATCAATCGTACTTTCTTTTGGAACAAAGGACCCAATTACCACCCCCTCATCAGTTGGGACAAAATCTGCAAACCAAAAAGGTGTGGAGGAGTGGGTATTAGAAAAGCAGAAGATATGAATAAGGTCCTCCAAATGAAATTACTTTAGAAAATTATGGAAGAACCTGACAATATATGGGTCAAAATCATAAATGAAAAATATCTCAAAGACTCATTCTTATGGAACTATAAAACCCAAAAGAACACCTCCTGGCAATGGAGAAGACTAATGAATCTCCGACCTGAATTTGAAAATGGATTCCGATGGAATGTTGGGGATGGGAACACCGTTAAATTCTGGAAAAACAAGTGGGTGATTGACCAACCGCTTATCAAACTCCTTGAGAACAAAAGTAATATTGATGACAATGAAGTAGTTAGCAATTACATAATAGAGAACAAATGGAATACCCAAAAACTGAATATGGAGTTAGGCAATCTACTCCCACAAGAGGTTATGACCGCAATTAAATCATATCAACTCCCGAAATCATTTATTCGAGATCGTCTCTATTGGGCTGTCTCAGATAAGGGATCGTACAATACAAAATCAGCCATGGACCTCATCCACAAAAACAAAGGGATTATTACTGATTCAAATGAATGGATCTGGGAAATGGACATCATGCCCAAAGTTAAAAACTTCATCTGGAAACTATCCATAGATGGACTCCCAACCAAGGAAAATTTGGAAAAACAAAGGGTGTCAGTGCCCATGCATTGTACTCTTTGTAACCACCCATATGAATCAACAAAGCATTTGTTCTTCAATTGTCCTTTCACTTTTGAGAACCTACATAATTCTACTATCAAGACCGAGCTCCAACGGGTAAACTACTCTAACAAAAAAGTGGCAAGTATGGTCACCTGTGTTAAAAGTAAACTAGATTATAATCAACTGGTCCAACTAGCAGTTACGTGGTGGAATGTTTGGACTGAACGAAACCAAATTATCTTTAACAATAAGAAATCTCAAAATATTAGGGAACGAGTACAAGATCAAATAAGGTGCTGGCAGGATGCGAATAAAAGAAAGAACCAAATAAAACAAAATGTGGTCATAAATAATAGAAAAACTAAAAATATCAAATGGCTAAGACCTGTGAATGGATTTGTCAAGTTAAATTTTGATGGATCTAAACGCGAGTCCGGTAAGTCAGCCTTCGGGTTCATTCTAAGAAACGAACATGCATCAACCATCTCCCTAGGCTACGGACAGTGTGGAAACACATCGGTTCTTCATGCTGAAGCATGCGCGCTAAGGGAGGGGTTGATCAGAGCATGTGATCTGGAAATTAATAAACTTGAGATTGAAGGAGATAATCTTACAATCATCAATTCCATTAAGCGAATGTGGAAACCCCCGTGGGAAATTGATCTCATCATTTCTGATATCACTAATATTTTGGTTAGTTTCCAGCAGGTTAAGATACAACACGTTTTTAGGGAAGTCAACAGTGTTGCCGATAAGCTCGCAAATTTGGGACACGACTACCCGCTAGGTTGCGCTTCGATCCCCTCTCAGGTGGTGGATTTCATCCGAAAGGATGCTCTAGGTTGGAGAGTCTCGAGAAGATGATTTAATCTAATCGCTTACCATACAGTATATAAAAAAAAAAAATACCCACTAAAGAAACAAAACAAAAAAAAAAAAGTCAATATGACATGCGGTCCGGACCGTTGCAAACCGGTTGCATAACCCTATAAGAGATGTGGGGATCACCTATCAATGAACAATGTCGCCATTGATATGAGTATATCGCCATTGATATCAATACTCAGTTGGTCTAGTAGGATGGCTTGACTCCTTTAGTGGTTAGTCTCGAGATTCGAATCCTGTTTTGTGCTGCATTTCTGAATATGAATGACGCCATATGTTGCTCATTCATATTAAGTATTGAAATTTACAATTGGTAGGCACAGCAACAATGAACACATACATGAGAGACAATGCAAGCTATGCAGCATAGAGCTACAACTTCATTTAGAAAAATCCAATAGAATTCGAACTACGTTACAAACAATGAACACATACTTACCCTATAAATTATGATACAAGCAACGAATTTCACCAGAACATGAACTCGATGATCTCTCAAACATTACACCCGAAACCCGACCCCAAAAGAATAACATACTTAACTCTTTGCCACAGGGAATATATCATCACTGCATCAAGCTAAACTGTAAAAGAATCGCGTGGTACTAGTGTAAGACGGCGATAGTATAGTTCATCCCCGTCTGTCGAGATTTTAGAGCACCCGACCAGGCTTTATGTATAAGCATTGCCCTCGTTCTGCTAAACCCGATTGGATTAGCACAACGATATGTGTCAGCGGAAACAAAAGCATATACCTTGCGGGTTTCCGGAAAATCCTCTAGGCATGTGTGATTGTATCAAAGTTTCTTGGGCAGGTTGTATGTTTTCTTCAGAAATCTAGAAGCAGTTTCGTCGTTTCTATAGCACAAAACACGCAGTAATGTATTAGGTTCGCTGGGGTTCCACTGACCTGAAGTTGGAGGGAGAGGAAGCCGGGATTTGGTAGAAGATCCGTAAGTCTCCAAGGTGATGCTTTTGAATCTCTCGATGAGACTATCTGTGTCTGTTCGGAATAGAGTAAGAACCTCTCTAGCTGTTGATGAATAGCTATTGATCAAATCAGCTGGCAACCCATCTCCATTTGCCCAAAAGAGATCTTTAAGGGATTTGAAGTCGTCCTCGATTATTTGAGAATCCTGTCTAGAGAAGGCACGTGACGGTCCTCCAGCTAGCAAAACCAACAGGAAGCCTTCAAAAGAAGCCTTCATTATGTCAGCAATTACTCTTGTTCGGATTCTTTCGTTCACAGTATCTGATATGATTAGCAGATTCTGTTCCAGCCCTTGAAGGAAAGGTTCAATCCTTGATGACGATACTTCTCCTATGTATAGCCCATCCCATAGAGCATGGCTTAAGTCATGGAAGACTGTTCTATAAGCTAGTGCCTCTGAAAGTTGTTGGATTGCTTCCACACTAGCACTTGGTGTAGTATCAAACCTTTTCGCTAACCCATTTGAAAAGTCCGCCTCACTAGCTGTCTCGGAATTCCTCAGATGTGTGATTATCCTTTTTTCTATAACTTCCAAATCAGCCTTTATTTTGTGCAATGTGTTTATCTGTAAACAGATCTGTTGTGCATTGAAGGTACTATCACCATTTGTAGCAATTTGGGAACTCCTCCTTTGGGAGTTGGGCGTCTTCTCTTTTTTCTTAAACACGCCTAACTTTTTCCCATTTGTACATCTTGTCAATGCAGGCATAGTAGGTATAAATGTATTCCTTGATCCTGCAAGGAAACATATTTTGTTAAACATGCATTCAGAAACGAAGAGAGAAAATCTAAAGGTCAAGCTGTATCAGCAATTACCACATCCAGATTTGGCCTTAGTTGCATAATATTGTAAACATCGATCAAGGCCAGAGACCAGGTCAGGAAGTAGTGCTGGATGCATAGGTATAGGCAGCTGAAAGTATTCATCCAAAGTTTCGTCAAGTAGACGAAGAACTTCCACTGCAGATGGAGCCAATCCCTCTTTACTATTGTTTGGATTCCATACCTTCAAATATAAACCCAAATCATTTGCTTAGTTAAATACTATTTAAATATAAGTAGCTTTAAAAATATAAAAATCAATGTACCAAACATGGGGGACAAGGCATCTTCCCTGGAAGCAAAATCCAAAAGATACAATCATAAGAGGAAAAATGCAAAGTTCCCCGCTCATTGGGTAAGTATGTACGGGTTAAGAAACACCTAGTTAATACAAGTTTCATGTGCATGAACAAAAGATGCATAAACCACTATGTCACAGCAGATCCAGATGCATAAAAGTCTTTCATGGGCATACCGTTTAACTACTTTAGCAAATAGTAGGAATTTGCATTTACTGATATTGATTAATCAAGGCCGTTCCTCTTTGGTTGGAAAGAATGAACAATTTGAGACACCAACGATGAAATTAAGAATGGGCTGTGCACTTGTATAAATTTTAGGATATACATTTCAAAAATTAGTTTTGCTGGAATTGTAAAAAGGACAGGGAAACAGAGAGGAGCCTTGCCCACATAAGAAGGAAGCTGGAACAGTAATTGGAGGGAGATCAAGTATAGATTGGGTCTATGAGTGAGTCTACAGCATGCCTTTCTGATCAAAGCAACACAAGGGATCTTGTATGCATTCTTTCAAAAACAATTTGGTATCATATAGAGCTGCAATGTATGCATTCTTTCTGAAACAAAGCAACAAAAGGGAGCTTGTATTATTCTGTCCATCGGCACCACACCAGCGCAGATTAATTCAAAAAGCTAAGAGCCTAAGAACCACCAAGCATGAATTTTTAGCCCTCTTTGAGGGACTTGTATTTTCATTTTTGACACAGTGGAGATTTTGCAAACAATGCTTTCAGAATATCAGCAATAGGTAAGAGAAATGAAATCAATTTTACTATTCAGTAACAAGTTCGTTAAGAGCAAGAAAAAAAAAATGTATTTAGCAGGCATACCTCCTGTTGAAGATTAATATCAACTGAAACCTTCAATTTGTCAACCCTGGTCTTAATCCATACTTTCACCAGATTGCTTATTATTGCATCAGCCTCATAAGGAGGCATCTCACGGATAATTCCTTTCCCACCATCCTCACTTTCCACGGAATCCTCAACTGCTGTTTGCACAAGGTCTTGCTCCAACTTATCAGCTGCTCTCAAGACTTGTATAGCATCTGGTGTCAATTCTGTTATTCCTGAGATGAACTGCTTTAGCTCACTTCCATAGCAAGCATGGAGCGTAGCAACAGCCACTCCAGCAGCAAGTGGATGCCATCTCTTCAATATCGGACTAAAAACTCTCTTCTCTTGAGCTGCTAATTCACCAACATCCTTTGCAAGTATCACAAGCACTGGTAGTGGATTTGGTTGGTTCCTAGTCGCCCTTCTACTTGAATCTGCCTTCTCCATCATCTGCATATGAATACCAATTCATTCAAAAGTTGTAATGCATAAAAACAAAAACACCAATTAAAAGAAAAATCTAGAGGCCAAGTTTAAATTCAACTCCTAAGTAAAATTGTTGGGCATTGGTGAGTGAGCCCAGATTGATAAATTTCCTGGTTACACATTTAACTTTCAAATTCCAGATGGCAAACATTTTCATGGACAACTTCTGCTTACAAGTAATGATTCCTTACAGATAAAGAGTTAGCTTGTACCAAATACTTCAACAGCAATTGATGACCATAAAAAAAAAAATCAACTTCTAAACAAAAGAATGTTATCTCTACAAGGGTGGATAAACAATTTAATTCATAAATCATAACTTGCCTGAGCAAACGCAGTACGCAGAGATGACCTGATATAAGTATCGATTCTGCTCCGAGCCACATCAACTTCACCTTTCCTTTTCCTACGATATTCATGGGATATATCTTCAACTAAAACTTTTGCGGCCGAAACTCCAAGAGAAACTATATTAGGCATGGTAGCAATGTTTGAAGTATCAAAGGTGTCATGATATGCAAGCAGTCTTTTCTCCACCCAACCCAATATTGAAGTTAATGTTGCACTCAAAAACTTGGAATACACAGGATCTTTTGTTGCCTTCGCATCTTTTGCAACCTCTTCTAGCTGACCTTCGGCAGCTGAAAGGAGGTCATTGTCAATTTGTCCAGTTGCAACAAAGCGATTAAATAAAACCCATGAGAAGCATAGGTTGTGATACATTTGGTTGACTCCAAGCACTCCCCAAGTCTTCTTGATGAGATCCATCAGCTCATCAGCTTCTTCAATTATGGATGCTTCTTCATTAATATCAAAGCATGATTCTAACATAAGTTCATACAATCGGAGATTGAAAGGAAACCCATCTGCCCAATGTGAGCAGTCTGAGAGAGATACATCAGATGATCTGCCAGCAAGGGCCATTACAGCACTACGAAGGACTTGCATCGAATCATTATTCTTCCCGGTTTCTATAGGTCTCTCAAGTGCTCCACTAATAAATTTGCGTAGCCGTTGTGCACTAGCATCTGCTTTACCTACTGGCTGGTGAGGATGTATGATAAGTCCAGCCTCAAGAACCTTCAGGCTTCTCTTTTGCCAGGCTTCATACTCTTGGTGATCAGCAAAATCTGATGATTTCAACTGCTGTAGAAGCTCCAGTGGGAGAACCATGGACTCAACACGCTTGCCAAGCTGCATTCAAGTATATCATAGTAGAAGCATACTCGATCACTCAATGGCACTATAATATTTTGCAGGTCAAACATAAACCAGGATTCAAGACCTAGATAGAACATTTTACGCCTCATCCTCATGCATGCATACTAACAAAGTAAGCTTGCTAATTTCTGGCAAGGATATAACCTAAATCACTAGCGTGGCATATAGCTAGGACAATTTGATCAATATAGATGTAACATACTTTAGAGCTAATGAAACAAGGCAAATTACACCAATTGACACATGTACATCCGGCAATATAAACCACCAATTGTTTCAAACACTTCAAAATAGATTAATCCAATTTATTGTGACATAACTTCTTCTGAAAATTAATCAATTTCACCAACTTCAATAATCAAGGGAAGGAAAGACCAAAATTATGCAAAATCAAGTACTATAGAACGAAGAAAGTTCACATCAATTATCGACTTTGTCGACAATGTAAGTCGAAGATCTGATAAATCCAAACCAAAACTCTCTCAACTCTCACCTGACTAGCAGCGACTCTTAAGAAAGCCCTTCGAATTCTCGAATCCACAGCCTCGGAAACCCTCATCTGAACCCTCAAGAGCTCACCGACCGTGATAGGCTTACTATTCGAACCATTCTCAGCCTTCGGACTACTCCCTCCTCTCTTCAACCCTAAGCTGGAAGTCGAAGATCTCAATCCCAGCGCCTTCTTCATCTTACTGGCGGCAGCCGAAGTCAAAGAGCGCTGGAGCGGCGACGTTCCTCCAACAGCCGACGACGGAGACGAGTGACTCGAAGGCGAATTGGAGGCGTTGGCAGCGGATCCATTGGAAAGGGAGGCAAGAGGCTTACCGGAGGAGGTACGACAGGCAGCGATTAAGATCTCATAGGCAGTGTCGTGGAGGTCGGAGGGGGAGAGAGTGGGAGTGAGATCGGCGGCGAATGGAGAAGGGAGAGAGGGGAGGGCGGTGGTGGATTGAGGTGGTGGCGTCTTCTCTCTCCTGGAGCCTCCTAGTGAGGTTCTATTGCTGAATAGACTCGCCATTGGAGATTGAGAGAGAGATCGTCGGTGGACAGAAGAAGAAGGTGTAGACGTCTGAGATAGAGAGATATGTGTTGGCCGCCTGGCTGGTACAGAACGAGGAGTATTTTGTAATTTTATTTTTCTTTTTTGTTTTTCCTGTCCAGCTGGATAAATAATACGGCGGTATGCTAATAATTAAGGTGTGAGTTGTGAACCGGTTTGGCTACTTGTTAGGCAAATATGATTTTTTTTTTTTAAATAAATAAAAAACAACTAATTTATTTTCAGCGGCTTGTTCGGATTTTATAAATATAAATCATATTTAGACAAGCTCAAATGATAAACATTTATTTTGGTTTAATGTCTGAATTTTACATTTAGGGTTTTATGACGTAATCAATCCTACGGGTTTTTAGGAGCTTTATTTGACTGGGGCTTTTTATGTTTTTATTATTTATAGTGAAATTAAAAAGATTTATTTTGTAAAAAAAGTTATCTACATAATATATCGATTGAACTTTCAAGAATAACTATTTAAGGAGTAACACCACATTTCACTAGACTAACTATTGTTATATTTTGTAATAAAGCCAATCATATTTCTCATTATTTCATTTAAAAAAAAATAAATTATACTTGAATTTACAAATTTACAAATATATTTAACAATAAGATGCAAAAATAAATAGTAGAAGGTGCGTTTATTAAACTAGATATATTATATAAAGTGATTTTACTTATAAATAAACTAGATATATATTATATAAAGTGATTTTACTTATAAAATTATAAAGAAAAAAAAGTTGCTAAAAAGACAATTTTTAAAAGTTGATTTTCATTAAAAATTAAACTAATTTAAAAAATATTAATGAAGGACTTTTGGTGATTTCAGAAAAAGCCCAAAATGAAAATAGGGCCCAAAGAAAAACGAACATTTTAAAATGGGCCATTGGGCCTTGAACTACTAAATGGGCCATTCAATAAACGAACCTGGGAAGCGGCCGATATAAAACCCTACCTTCTGAGGAAATGTTGAAACCCTAGATAATCTCAGTCGTAGAAACTCCTCTCCTGTTCTTCCGATTCTCATCTGATAACACGATGTCTGCAGGAGAGCTCGCTTGTACTTACGCCTGCTTGATCCTCCACGATGATGGCATTCCCATCACGGTACTGTCACTCTCTTCGTTTGTTAAACTTTTCGCTTATATTATTTTGTTTTTGTTCAGAATTGCTTCTTACTTGGTTTAATCTATTGCGTGACTTGATTGTAAGAGATATGTATTCGTTTTGCATCAAATTCGACTATTTGTTAATTCAGTGTTAATGTTTTTAGTTTATGGTTGCCAACATCATGTGGTTAAAATTAGATGGAACCGAGTTTTTGCAAATCCTCTTCTTAAGACGTGTTCCATGGTAGTATTCAAATTGGGAACGGGAAATCACCTGGTTATGTTTGTGAGATATGTTCTACTATGTTATATTAGCTATCGGATCCTTTTTATCGTAGACGATATACTTGCCTTGTAGTAGTACTCAGTTAGGTTTTTTTGAACCGAGTTATAAGCTTAATTGTTGATTGGGGACGCTGCATCTTTCTAATTATTTACCAGCAGAATTATTTAGTGAATAGTCTTTACTGTTATGTGCAGGCCGAGAAGATCTCCACATTGGTGAAGGCAGCCAATGTTTCAATTGAAGCTTACTGGCCAGGTTTGTTTGCCAAACTTGTTGAGAAGAGGAACGTTGAAGACCTCATAATGAATGTCGGATCTGGAGGAGGTGGAGCTGTTGTTGCTGCTGCCCCTGCTGCCGGTGGTGCTGCTCCTGCTCAGGAGGACAAGAAGGAAGAAAAGAAGGTAATCAAGAACACATAGTTCTCTTGTTTTGAACAATTTGGTTCATAACTCTTGTTTTGAATTATTTGATTTTTTATCTTGCTAATGTTTAACTTATGGATTTTGCAGGAGGAGCCCAAGGAAGAGAGCGATGACGATATGGGTTTCAGTTTGTTCGACTAGTACCTCTTTTCAAGTTGATGTGCTATCTTTTTTGGTAATTCAGTGTCCAATTGGGAGTATCAAATATTACTGTCATTTTTTCCCTTGTGCTTGAGAACTGACAGTCGAAGAGATCTGTAGTTTTAAGTAGAGATACAAATTGTCTTTAGTTATCATTTTGCTGTCAGTTTTTGCTTCAATATCCTCGGAGTCATTCTGCATTCATCTTACTATGTTGGCTAATGCAATTCTATCACTTGTTAGAGAAGAATTGTATCTGGTTTTCTTGTTACATTTACTTGTCGTTTCTTTAATCTGCATAGCTTCTATAGGGCAATCTGTCCATTGTGTGGGATTTTTAGGTCTTAAAATCAAAATATTAATAATTATGTGGATTATATGAGAAACAAGTTTTACCAAAAAAAGTTACCACTTCATAGTGGATTACCGCCTTACCGGGGTAAATCAAAGGACTTGGCTTTGCTTTGGGAGCTTAAAGATTGGATTAAGGCTATTGTCGTTAATGACCATTACGATTGAGCAAGGTCCGTGAAGAACTCCAATTGAATAAGTCTCGTATGAATGGCTTCCTTATACATAGAATTAGAAAGGGTTGAGAACATTTCAATGGGTTATGAGGAACAACTTTGAGGAGACCGAGACACACTTTTCTTTCATTCTAAGGTCAATGGTTGCCGGAGATGAAACAAACTGATCTGACGTATAGATGATACGGGTGTCGAGTGGTGATGGGTGCGCTCGGGTTGTTGATCATTTTCAAGAGCTATTTACGCCAAGATATGGAACAACACAACTTGAACATCATTGCAAGGAATTCAGCGGGTGATTACGGATGACACAATGTTGAACATTTTCGTTTGTTAACTGGGGAGGATGTTCTAGAGACTTTGTTTAGTATGCATCCAGGACTCGATGGGATTCCAACTTTATTTTAAAATGTGTGCTGGCAAAACCGGATATTTGATCCTAAAATTTGATATGCTGAAAAACCTATGACGGAGTTGATTAGACCTTTTTTTGATGAGTGTATGTGTCATATTGGGTTTTGCTGCATCTTGTGTTTATCTTATATTATACCGTGTGTTCGGATTGTCTCTTTTGCGGTGTTGATAGATAGTGTTCATACACCGAGTTTTGTATGCCTTCTACAATTAGAAAGCATGGTTCTGGAGCTAAAAGAAGCATAAGTATCTTGAAAATGAAGAAAAATATTAACGTTGATGGTATCGAAACCCAAAATGTTGATGGTATCGTAAATAAACCATTGATGCTAGTGTTGATGACTTTGAAAACCAAAATGTTGATGTTAACGCTGATAACTTTGAAACCAAATTGTTGATTAAGTCTACCATCTTAGATGATAGTGTTTGTTACTCTAATAAAAAGAATTTAAGATATTATGAAATTTGGAACTAAACTATAATTTTATTATCATATTATTATAAATAGGTCATATTTTAATCGATCATACGGAACCACCAAAACGATTGAGTCAGGCATAAGTATTATTAAAAGGAAAAGAGTTGTTTTTTAATAATAGGTCATATTTATATCGATCATACGGGACCACAAAAACGACCGAGTTAGGCATAAGTATTATAAAGGGGAAGGAGTTGTTGCTTGTGGTCATATACCGACAGGTTGGTGGTAAGATCGAATGGTTTTTGGCCTGATGCCAAGATTACTGAACTCATTATGAGAAGGGCAACAAGTAGTGTGATATCAGGTTATCGGTTGGCCTGGAAATGAAAGAAGCTGAATGATCACGGTAATACCACAAAGTTAAGCTTGTCACAACATGTATGGGCAAAGTGTGGCAGCTAAGTGTGTTGGCTTGGGAATGAAAGAAGCTTAATGATCACGGCAATACCACAAAGCCAAGTGTGTTCCCCGGATGAGGCGGTTCTTTTCCAGATTATGTCACGACATTACCTTGCAAATCGAGTTTGCTTCGGCATAAATGTCTCCATGAGGCATGTTGCCATGGTGTCCGGACACACTACATTGCAAATCAAGCTTGTTTCTGCATAAATGTCCCCATGAGGCATGGTGTGCGGCGTGTGGCCGATACTAGGAGGATTTCTATGAATAATTAGAGGCACGAGTGCATGAACTCCGACTTTTAGAGAAAACAACGCTGACGTCGAGAGAGCTGACCGAAAGAGGCAGGACTAGCACAAAGATGCTTTACAACAACATTATTGTCCGGGCAAACTAGAGCGTGCCAAAAGAAGCCCTTGTCCATGTTACAAAGGAGTCGAGCAAATGAGAGATTGACATTTGACAATGCCAAAACTACCCGAGTAAAGGGCACTAATTCCACACGATGGATAACGTAACAGTCGTATAATGCAGAATGGCTCGAACATAGTAAGATGAATGCAGAGTAACTCGAGGATACTAAAGCAAAGCAAAACACCAAAATAATAGCTGAAGAAAATTTGTATCTCTACTTAAAACTACAGATTTCTTAGCCGGTCAGTTCTCAAACATAAGAAAAAATATGACAGTAATTTTTGATACTCCAATTGGACACTGAATTACCAAAAAGAAAAGCACATCAAGTTGAAAGATCCTAATCGAACAAACTGAAGCCCATATCGTCATCGCTTTCTTCCTTGGGCTCTTCCTGCAAAACCAAATTGAGACCAGAAGTTAAATATTAATAAGCTTAAAAAACAAATAATACAAATAAGTTATGAATCAAATAGTTCAAAACAAGAGGATCACGTTTTCTTGATTACCTTCTTTTCTTCCTTCTTGTCCTCCTGAGCAGGAGCAGCACCGCCAGCTGCAGGAGCAGCAGCAACAACAGCTCCACCACCGCCAGATCCGACATTCATTATGAGGTCTTCAACGTTCCTCTTCTCAACAAGCTTGGCAAACAAACCTGGCCAGTATGCTTCAATTGAAACATTGGCTGCCTTCACCAATGTGGAGATCTTCTCAGCCTGCACATAACAGTTAAGACTATTCACTACACAATTCCGCAGATAAATAATTAGAAAGATGCAGCGACCCCAATCAACAATTAGGCTTATAACTCGATTAAAAAAAACTAACCGAGTACTACGACAAGGCATGTATATCGTGTACAATAAAAAAGATCCGATTAGCTAATACATCAATGTAAACATATCTCACGATCATAATTAGGTGATTTCCCGCTCCCTACTTGATTATGACAGCAAAAGTAGGGTGTAGAATTTGGCACGAAACAAGTCTTAAGAGAGGATTTGCAAAAATTCAGTTCCACCTAATTTAAACCACATATGGTTCTGGCAACCATTAACTATAAACCTGAACACAGATTTAACAAATAATCGAATTTGATGCAAAACGGATACATACATCTTACAATCAAGTCACGCAATAGATTAAACCAAGTGAGAAGCAATTCTGAACAAAAATAACACAAGCGAAAAGTTTAACCAACGAAGACAGTGACTATTACCGTGATGGGAATGCCATCATCGTGGAGGATCAAGCAGGCGTAAGTGCAAGCGAGCTCTCCTGCAGACATCGTGCGATCAGATGAGAATCGGAAGAACAAGAGAGGTGTTTCTACGATAGAGATAATCTAGGGTTTCACAATCTCAGAAGGTAGGGTTTTATATCGGCCGCTTCTCAGGTTCGTTGATGGAATGGCCCATTTAGTAGTTCAAGGCCCAATGGACCATTTAGTAGTTCAAGGCCCATTGGCCCATTTAGTAGTTCAAGGCCCAATTGCTGCAGAACATGATTTAACCACGTGCCACGCACGTGCATCTCAAATCACTGCAATCACTTCAGCTGGCCGGTTTACTCCATACGCCCTAGAAACTTGACAGGTGACACCAACCAAATTCAACAACACATCCTCTAATATTCTACGCATCTCTCCGACCCGACGTCGAATCAGCCGTTGTCAAAGCTTCTTCCATCTCCGGCGATGGTGGAACTCAGCGATGATGAGGTTGGAGTGATCTTCAGGTCCATATCCGACCCAAAAGACCGAAACTCCATATCCCTTGTCTGCAAACAATGGCTTAGAGTTGAAGGCCTCACAAGAGCCTCAGTGCGCGCTCTCGCACCCGGTCTCCTCCTCAAATTCCTCCCTCGGTTCCCCAATTTGATCGCCTTCGAGTCATCAATGGTCATCGACGACCTTAAGGTCCTTTGCCTCGCCAGCTACTGCCCCAAAATCGAGACCCTAAACCTCAATATTGGAGGGGAATCGGATGATGTGTCGGATTTAGATGATATTACTGATGTTGGTATGTACGCGATTGCGAAATGGTGTAGGAATCTCTCCACGCTTATGGTTCGGAATCGCAGGAAGATTGGGGATGTTGGGGTTTTTTCCCTTGTGAGATTCTCTTGTAAACTGAGCTGCTTGGATCTGTCTGGATGTACTGCGCTTACTGATCAAGCGATGTTGGCTGTTGGATTGATGGGTTCGATCCGGAATTTGAGCTTGCAGGGTTGTTCTTTGATCACTGATAAGGGTTTATCAATGCTGTCTTTTGAACCCTTATCTAAAAACCTTAGGAAACTGATCCTATCAGGGTGCATCCGGATCACAGATTTAGGGATTGTATCTTTGTCAAAGATGTCTGCTTTGGAAGAGCTGAATGTAGCTGATTGTGGCCCGGGGATTACTGAGCTTGGTGGTTTAGCTATCTCTAGGATCCCGTCACTGAAGAAATTAGACCTATCGAGATTGAATATCTCTGATTTAACACTTGTTCTGTTGGCCGAGGGATGTAAGAACTTAGTGAAGGTGGTGATTAATGGATGTAGTAACATAGCAGGGTTTGGAATTAGGGCTTTTGCATCGCACAAGTCATTGGAGGTCTTTGTGATGGCTTCATGTGATTCGATTTCAGTTGATTGTATTCGGTATTTGGTTTTCGAGTGCCTGTCTTTGAATTGCATTGGGCTTGATGAGAAGCTGAGATCTCAGATTCCTTTGCCCTTGCAAGAAAGTATGAGCTCTGTTTGCTGGTTGCACTGGATGTAATCTGATTGACCTACTCTCAATTGTTGTTGTTCTTGATGCTGATTTTGGCAGGCAAATTTCTTTGACTGGGACTTTAGCTTAGTGCTTTGATTGTCTTGGTCAGGGAATTGGGTTTCTGCTATTGATTGTACATAAAATGTTAAGTATGAACTTGTATGATGTTACAAGGCAATAAAATGTGATTTCTTTTAGTATCTTGATTTTGTTTTCTTGATGCAGCTTTTGGATTCTTCTGATTAATTGTTCTCTGCACCTGTATGATCTCTAAGACTGCAGGGCTAGAAACCATTTTAGTATTAACAGATTCATAAACCAATTATGGCCTCTTTGGCATTGTAGCTGCATATATTGATGATGAGAAGGTTAATGTGTTGTTTCTCGCATTTTAGTCTAAGCTCAACTCAATTAAACAATCAAGAAGTCCAAAACGAAGCTAATTTTTTCGCCAATCACCAACGAGCTTTTCTTGACTCATTATAACTAGGTAAAACCCGAAGGTCTACAAATACTACGAACTCAACTCAAACAAACTTAGGACACCAAACAACTCCTTGTAGCTCATTTGACATATCGATTCCTTTCACAATTCGCCACAACTTCTTGTAGTTAGGTTAAATTTTGAACTCAACATAGGCAGGGGTTTCTCGAAGTAAGAAGTCATAAACGATGAAACAAAGGATGGTTCATGTTAAAAACACGACGATGAATTTACTAGGTGCATGATGCAGCGCATTCCAACGACGTTGGAAATTTTAAACTTCGACGCATGAGGATAATCATGAAGTTCATATGGAAATTAAACTTCGACGTTGTAGTCATAAGTTTAAAGCTTTAAATCAAGCAATATCAAAGTAAGAAGTCCTCGATTCTTCACACATAAGGAAAACCACAAAAAATAGTAATCGCAACTAAAGAAATACACAATGAATTAGACTACTCTAATTTTTTTTTATTTTGGAAAAAATATATTATATTTATATTAACTCCGACTTAATCGGATAAAATCCATCTTTTCTTTCTAAGAATATAGATACTATGATCAAGAATAATCCAGCAAGATTTGTATCATATTCCCATATATATATGATATGATATATTTGAGGAGTCCTTGATTTCACAATCAAAGATCCACTGATTACTAATTCGTTGGAAATTGATTATCGTCTCGCTGCATCCATTCTCCATATCTGTCTGTGAATTAGCGGCTACTCCAATGGCGGACACATCTCCCGTTTCAGAAGCGTCGAAAAGACAAAACGTTGAGGAACAAGACAAAGAAGAAGAAAGTACTCTTATTTCAGAAAGAATAGCGGCGGAGATCCTAGTCAACGTGTCGGTCGTAACTCTCGTTCGTTTAATGTCAACCTGTAAAAGTTGGCGATCTCTCGTCGAATCCCAATCTTTCTTGGAAGCTTATATTCGTCGCCATAGTCTTGATCATCCGACGCTTTTTGATTCCGAATCCGACTCGGATTCCGACCCTGGTTTCGAGTCCGGTTCCGAATCCGGTTAAAGAAAGATATTATTAGGTTTAGGTTTTGATAGAATTGGTTTGACGCTTGTGTACAAGAATTACGCAGTAGGTTTAGGGTTGTGGATATTCTCACACTCCCGCGATTATAGTTCAATTCATAAAATTGAATTAGGTTTGGTTTTGTTTGCTGCCTTTTTTTTTTTTTTTTCTCCTTCGTGCGGATACTTTTCGCTGTAGGGGTAATATGAGCCGAGTATTGGCATGATAAGATCAACTCGATTATAGTCGAGTTCGAGCTGAACTAAAATTTTATACAACTTTAACATGTGTTCGTATTTGATGCTGATTTTGCACACATCCATGAAAAATCTCCTATAATATGTATGTAATACAATAAATAGAGGTCTGGCTTTTGTAATTACGTAAATACGCTTTCTCTATTAATTTTGTTGAATCGGAAAGAGGGTTATTCGATGGGTGAACCTAAGTTCTCCCGCGGAAAGTTGGGACATTTTGAGTCTAGTATATGAGGTTGGTGGTCTAATCCTTCTATTGTCGCTAATTGGTAGGATGGAACTTCACTGGCTTTATATGTGGGGTATATGTGTTGGGTTTAAACATAACACACATGTGTGCTCGTATGCACATAACCCCCTCTCTACGGTTCGTTTGTATGAGACTTTGACACCTTACGTTAGCTTTGATGCATGGAGTTCTTGCTCTATACTAATACTCTTCGACCCATTCGTAAGTACGTTTAGTTTCAACTATGTAATCTTAAGATAATAGCATCAATTTTGAAAATGATTGTTTGGTTTACAGCATCATTTAAACGTTGGTAGAAACTTATTTAATGCTTACAGATTTGCTGATACTATTCTAGCAGTACTTATGAAGTCTTTATTCAGAAATAGAGAATTGAAACATGTCTACGCTATAACTGGAGTTCTAAACAGCTCTTAAGAGTTCAAGGGTTGATTCGTGGCTATATGCAATAGTGTTCTCGTTCGTTAACGGACAACAAAATTCCGCCAAATATATGATCGTAGCAAAGAATATATATATACCGAATCATCAATAATACACCAAGGTAACAATGGGGAAACAGGAGAGGTTCTGAGGGTATATTCTCATCAGGCGAACATAAGCGAATAAGCAAGCAAACGGAAGTTGTATAGACGAAACCCGAGTGTCACATGCTTTCAGTTCTGCCGGGAGGGGTTGTTGTTGGTTTCAGTTTCGCCATATTTACAAGGTCTCCGAAAAGCTTGTCGTCTCCTTTGGGTTGTTGTTTCATTGGTGGGAGGTACGAAGCCATGGAGGTTTGGCTTGAAGCGTTTCCTCTGAGAGTAGCGTCGTCTCTCACTGATAGTCCGTACATTCTTTGATCAAGGTACTGAGTGTCCATCGGTTGGCCATAGCTGCCATAGCCGCTATAGCCGGACATTTGGTTTGCGTACATCTGTTGAGGGTAATTGAGAGTCATCTGCATGGGTTGTGGAGTCATACCGGGCATTTGCGGATACATGGGCGTTTGGAATGATTGATTGATTGCGGAGAGTTGGGTATTGGTGATCGGTTGCATGTACATGCCCACAACTTGCTCGTTTCCGACTGTTGGAAGACCAAGAGGGTGCATTTGTGGTGATTGTGCACTGGGGATTGTGGAAACTTGCATGTTTTGTGCATAAGGATCACCAAAAGGCTGGGTGTTGTCTGTTGCTTGCAATTCCCATGGCGGTGGCGGTAATGAACCTCCATTTTGAGCACCTGACAGACATTCAAATATACAGTTAAGTTTCATTATAATTGAAAACTAGTTTTCCTCCTTTCGAGCATCTGCCAGACATTAAGGGCCCGCTTGGTTCCAACTCCGGAAACGGAAACGGAATGGAAACGAATTTAGTCTACATGTATATACTTTATTCATGAAATTTTATGGAATCATTCCTTGTGGTTTCATGCAAAATGCACTTGATTCCCCACATTTTGTTTCCTTATAGGGTATCAAAAGTAATCATATTCTACTCAAATTACTTCAAACCAATGATTCCAAAAACTTTCATGAACAAGGGTATACGTATGGACTAGATTCGTTTTTGATTCCCAAGTTAAAAACAAACGGGCCCTAAAATTGCTCGTTTCCCACAAGGCATCACTTTTTGAAAACCAGTTATTTTTGGTCCTTATATAGAAAGTAGAATGGGATAGAATGGCACCATATGAAGGGGATGACGATGATGATTGTTGTGGAAGCTGCGGACTCTGAGCACCCCAGGAAGGACTCGAGCCTTGGGGGTATGGGGATTGCTCAAAAGGCGACCCCATGTTTGGGCTAGCTCCGTTTTGGTATGGCGAGCCTTGTTGTGGATGCAAATTCTGCTGTTGTTGATATTCCAAACCAGTTGAGAAGCCAGGTGTGCCATTTTGGGGATTCTGAGGGTTGGTCCCTAGAGAAAACATATCAACCAAAACCAAAGCATTTTGATCAGAAGCAACAGGAGTTGAAGGCTGAGGGGCGGAAACAGGGACAAGGGCCATCGAGTTCTGTGTTGGTGAACCATAATCATCTCCGCCCAAAAGGTCACCACTGAGAAGATCCATTTTAGGATCAGCCTTAGGAATTGTTGTAGTACCATTTGGTTCCTCCGGCGTGGATCTGATAACAATAGTCTATACATTTAGGACTATTGCCAAATAAAAAGTTACTTGAATTGAAAATTTCAAGTTTTTATCGAAGTCTGAGAGGATCTAAAATAATGCCTACTAGATAGAATGAGATATTGCAGAGTCTAGCACAAATACTGGTGAGGTAAATATGTATGATACACAGCAAAAAAAAAAACAAATTAACTCAAGTGAACTACACATCAACAAAGAGTGAAAAACAGAACCATATAGAGCAAACAGAAATAAAAATTAACAAGACTCGGTAAAGTAGTTTGTGAAGAAACTTAGGTATCAACAATATATGCCTGCAACCTTTCATTTCATTAGACAATAAAGTATTCAAAAGTAAAAAGAATCAATCAATCCAATCAAATCCAACCTTTTATTTCTAGACATGCATAAATGTAAAATTAGCCAAGGTAAGCTAAAAACAGAATCAATGCAATTACAGAGTATACATGCACATCGAGACTTATACCTTTGATTAGCCTGTTTGCTGTTTTCTCCAGCGTCAATGAGTTGACGAGGACTGTCCACAGAAACTAGATCACGAGTTATGGATTCAGGTGTTGATTTTTCTTCTTGAACACTAGGTTTTGAAATAATACATTCATACTTTGCGAGAACACGCTGCAAGTCATCATTCAGAGCAAGTCCTTGACATAGGAGTGATTCATCCCTACAAGTAATAGTTGCAGCGTTATTTTTTATTTATTTGGGGAAATAATAAAGAAATTAAAATAAGAATCAATAGGGAATCTCGATAGTTAGCCCAAAAAAGGTCTTACGCAGTTGAGTTGACGAGGTGCACAACTCTTTGTTTGTAGGTACGACACTGCTCGACCAAGTCAACTAGAGCCTCCTGCCTCAGACCCTGCAAATATTTTTGGTCATGAAAGGTTGCTCAAAATCTGATTTATGCATAGCCATAAACATAATCACACATAGGATGGATCTTTATTTTAGGGATACACGTGATGGATCTAGTGACAAAAACAATAGCACTCAGGATTAACCATCATGTCTATCTCAACCTAGTTGCATGAGCACCGAGTACCAAATTCTCAATTTGTTGAACACCCAAAAAATTATTTAAAAACCAAGCAGACAGACAAATTCAAGCACATGCTGCTAACTGGATCTACTTCTCTGCAGTATGGAGGAAACCCTCAAATAACAAACAATCAGAGAAAGGTGTCAGAAATCATGACACTGCCAACAAAAAAAAGAAGTTGTCAGAGAGAGTGAGAGAGAGACCTCCTTGTTCCCAGGATCTATTGCATTTAACATATCAGCAAGTACATCCATGCTACCCCTTGCATTCTGGATTTCGCTCAAACTAAACAAGGAGGAAGACTTTTCAGTTCAAGCTGACTAACAGAATAGAAGCATTTAGTTTACACAAATAAACAGAACATCTAGCAAGGGAGAGAATATGCAATCAAGGCACATAGATGCCCCGGCAGGAAAAATTCGTAAAAATCATAAATAGTCGCTGGAAACAATATCCAAGCTTTTTTTAATATAAAAGAATTACCACTATTCTATTTAACTACTTTTTCCTTCTGAAAGGAAAGGTTTAAAAGAGGTGTTATTAACTGGATCTTTGACAGTCTACGATCTCAACTTGCATAATGTATGAGAAATATTGTTTTCAAATTACATAATATTTCTACAGCTTTACTATTTATACGACTCTCAGGAACCATCGAACTAAATATCCAGCAGTGAAGCAATTGATGTCCTTATATATCTTTGCTGGCGGTCAATGACAAGGTGCACTATGATCCTTTCTCGAATCTCGCTTCTTTCATTTCTACCTGTCATGTTTTTTTTTTACTAATCTACTTCAGCAACTCGTCAACATGGAATAGGTTAAAGGGATTAGGATAGGCAGTGCTTCAGGATAAGGTGCAGATATATTTAATTTGTTGTTAACACGGGGCATTTTATTCTTCTTCAGGCGATGACAAACCTCTAACTTCAGACCAGCTGCACAAATCAGTTTATTGCGGGTCTCAATCATAAAGTTCAGAATGGGAAGACAATATCCAAATCCATTTTCCAAAACAGAACCTTCATTGATTATGTAAATAATTACTCTGTCATTTGACTAACCACAAAATGCAAATTTATGCCAGGATAATGACACAATACCTCAAAGTGGGATATTCAGCCTCTGAAGAAGAATCAGCTCCAGCACCTTCCCTATTGAATTCTGTATTTCTGACATTTTGAGAATAAGACGATAGAGGCTGTGACTGTGGTGGTGTCAATACGGGAGCAGGTCTCTCGGACCGTGGAGGAAATACTGCCCCAGCACGCTGATATAGTACCAAAAAACATTTCGTAGGATCAAAATGAGATCAATAAGATCGGAAATACTATAAAAATAATAAATGCCAGTGTAAGAAGAAAGCATCCTCCACATCAGCAAAAAAACACTAGCTAGATGCAACTCAACAAATCTAAAATCCTATTAACACATGACTAGAGCTCCAACCATACCAGCAGTTCCTGGTAAGCAGCAAAATACTGCGGATATCTTGCCCTTGCTCCTCCAAATGCCTCTTGCCAAGTGTCAATAAGAATTAATATCTTCTCCTTGACTTGAGGATCACCCTTCAAACAAATATATGCATGCAGCCAAAGAGTTACGAAGAAGTATTTGTATAGCAACCATGAGAAGATAAGGATCATAAGGTGATAAGGGTCATAGCTTTTCACCTTCTTTTTAACAACTTTTGCCATCTCATGAAGCACGTTTTTTTCTGCCACATGCATGTGAACAATGTCGCCACAGTTCTTTACAATGGTCTCCAACAGCTAGAGCAACACAAAAGAAGGTTGAAAACATTAGTAGCCAACTCAGATGGAGAATGAGAATAAATATTTCACCACCTATGGATATATTTTTAACACACTTCGACTAGATCAAACTACGGTTTCTTTATAAACCAAAACAAAGTGGTTAATTATCATATACCTTGATGGTTTCTAGCGGATCCTACTTATTTGATTATTTCAATTCACTTTACATTGTAAACCCGTGTGAGAAATTTCAATTCACATGGGACTTAGGTCAGACACCAGAAAGATGAGAACCAAGCCCAGCAGCATACACGTTGAAAAACTTCCAACATCAAGCAGAAAGTTGAAATCCAACGTAAGAGCATAGAAAGAATCGTCAAATATGGCTTGATTCCTATGCATTGTCATTCTCAATTGCATGTGGTTTCTATTGAGAATTTAAATAAACAATTTAGCAACATGGACAGTTTTGCATATTAGAAGATATTCCACATTCAGTTGATCAGGAAAATCCTCAAATTAAGTATAATGATGAAATCCATACATCTAAAAATTCAGTTCCATCGAACCAAGCCAGGATTTTCTTCACCGTCCTTTGATTAATAAAGTAAATCACTTTTATCTTTTTTCAATTTTTCTTAAGAAATGAAAAATATATTGCTAAACCACACTGTCCCTTTTCCTGCATTACAAGATTGTACTAGTCTAACAATAATAAGGGTTGCAAGAAACATAGTGACAAATAGCAATATAAGAGACAGGTAGAGAAATATGAAGCACATTCAACAGGCAAGCTTACCGTTAAAGCTAAGAGCTGGACTTTCGGGTTTCTGCTTCCAATACGCCTTTTTATACCCTTTACCATGTCCTTGGCTTGTCTGATTAACCAAAACAATAAATTGCAAGTAATATATTAGCAAAACGTAAAACCGAGATCAATTTTCAGCAAGAAGAGCAGTAACATGATAAGAAGTGCACAAAATAATTTAAACTGTCCATCAGGCACAATACAACCATCTAAAAAGCAATTGAAAAATGAATGTCAAAAGAGACATCCTCGTACGAAAGCAATCGTCCATTAAATCTGACAAAGGAGCTAAAAGTGAATATAACAGAAAAACTAATCAAAAGGATAAGGCTTTATGAGGATGAAAAATTAAAAAAAAATTGCGAGTGCCATTACTTCCAACTCTATTAGTTTCAGAATTTAGTGGAATGCTTATTTGTTTGTCTAATGCAGCTTGCAATACTGGGGAGCACAAGATACAATAAATGATCCTGAAACTTATTTCCATTTGTAGACAGAATAATAAATTTCATTTTACCTGAAAGATTGAAAACTAGTTATTGCTAATTCCATCATAAAATTAACCAACATCCTGAACGATAATGTATAGTTCTAATAGATTAATGTGCCTAGGCCTCATCTGTAGCCAGATCTGAGGACTATAACCCAACTAATAAGCATGTCAGTCCTTCGTCCATGAAACCAATTTAAAATCATCACACTTTTTCTAGCAATATAGAAGAAAACACTCTTTTCCAACATAAAAATCTCTGGAGCAAGGAATTCTGAACGAGAAAGGCTGATACTCAAATCATATGCCAGTGAAAATAATTAATGATTGTAACATCAATAATTTATTTTTGCTTAATCCATGGAAAATATATTAAGCAGCAGCAAGTTCATACTAACAGAAATACGGCCAACCCCGTCTTACCAAAAAAAATACATACAAGAAGTTCAAATTCATCAATAAAATGAAACAACTAAAAGCATAAATCCTTGACTTCTCCACGCAAAGGAAAACTACAATAAAACAGTTATAGCAACGGAAGGAAAAACGAGGAGAGGAAATAGAGATACGATACCCAGGGTCATGATTAAGAATGTCAGAGATCTCGATGTTCATTGCCCAATCTGGACCGATCAACATGTCGCTTGTAGCTCGTTCTACCATGGAATTCACCATTTCTACAAACCTGAGCAAATCAAAAAGTTCCGCCGGCGATCCACAAATCTTCCAAAGCGAATCGCCGATTGGTCAGCTCTCGGTTCTCCCTCTACCTTCTTCCTAACGGTTCCTCTATTACGAACAACCACGGATCAAAGGCGGCGTTGGATAAACACCGCCAAATCTACGAATCCCGCAAATACCTCCCTGCCACCTCTCTCTCTCTCTCTTGTTCAATTGACAGAACAAGATGAACGACTTTTTTCTGAGCCTGTCTGTCTTTGCATTTCGATTCTTTTCTTTTCTTTTTCCTCTTTTTTCTTTTTTCTTTTTTAAGACAATTTTAATTTATTGTATTTTATATGTTAAACTCACTTTAATTCTATATTTATTGCTAACCCACTAAAATGAATTTTAGAATACACATTCTAACTTAAAAGCTTTGAATTATCGTTTATACTAGTTTAGTTTAATGTTTATATTTTATTCAAATTAATTTTAAATTATAGTAATTTATGTCATTGTAAAAAAAATAATAACTGACATTTATGCAGACTTCTAACTAAATATTTTTTTATTTTTTAGGATCTATCATTTTTAATTAATTTCCTCTTCAAAAAGATCTCATTGAATTTAAATTAATTTTAATAGTATATACCTTTATAACAAAAATTATTTAAAACATTTATAAGCTAAATTTATAATATAATCTTTACGATGAAAAGTCGCAACACACTAAAAACGAGAGTCATAATACAAATTTTTCGTGTGGACTCACAATAGCTTTTGGTGGAACCGATGTAAGGGCCTGTTTGGTGAGGGGTGATTATGAAGATGAAATGAAGATTATGAGATTATGGGGATGAAATTGAGAGATTTATTTCATCCTCGTAAAAATAGATTATGGGGATTATGAGATGAAATAAATATTTCATCTTAGGGTGTGTTTGGTAAGAGATGGAGGTTATTTTGAATATTAATCTAGATGAAATTCAAAAGGGGTTAAATTTTATATGAGATTTATTAGGGATTATTTGATATAAAATAATTTATTTCATCTCATTGAAAAATTACACAAATTTAATCTCCTAAATTTAATCTAAATGAACATACTTTAATCTCCAACCAAACACCCCCTTAATCTATGTATCACCGAACGGGGGCTTAGGGTCCGTTTGGTTGTATCAAGGGATTATTTTGAGAGATGAAAATTTTCAATAATCTACCAATAATCTCAATAATCTCTTTATAAGTGGGTACTTTTTTTTGCTCAAAATAATCTCCCAAAATAATCTGTGCACAATAATCTACCAAATAACCTCGTTTTTTTGGCACGCCGAACGCACCCTTAATCACATTGAACACTAACATGAGATTATAAAAAAAATCTCACGCTAATTTGAGTAATTTCTTCTTCTCGATTGTAACGAACGTAAGCACATTCGTCTACATCTACATTAAGTTTATTTTATCTTCTATTTAAAAAAATATACTTAAAAAAAATTATGTATATTAATGTATTTTGAACCATCAAGGGTTAAACCTATTTACAATTTTAATATCTAATGATGATTTAAAAAAATTATACTTAAAAAAATATATATATTAATTTTCTCTCTCTTCTATCTAAATAAAAAAAACTTATAATTAAATTAGGGGGAAGAAAACTTTAATTAGTTACAATATGCAATATTTTTAAAATTTTCTTGTACTGATACAAACAATTTAATTTCATTACTGCATTATTTATTTACGATTCTATAGAGTCAACCGAGAAAGAAAAAGAAAATTCGTTGTAGAAGCAAAATAGCAAAACGAGAACCAATCCAGGTGAAGACAATGGCGCTACAGCGCACACAAATCTGGCTTAGACGTTCCTATTCTCCTGAATCTTCTCTTTGTATGTAACCAGAGAATCAGCTATAGGGTTTCAATTTTCTGCAAGATTCAATTCGCTTTCAATCTCAAAAACCTTTCACCATCTCAACCACCAAAGCTCCAAAACCCTAATATACAATAATCCGCCAAAACCTTACATATCTCCGAGCTGCTGATTGATCACCGGGGACAATTTCTCCGATGGATTTGATCGGCGGTGCGCTTCGTCAGGCGTTCATGCCAAAGCACGAGTATGAGAGCCTCCGAGAGGAAGACAAGGCGTGGATTAAGCTGAGAAAGCCGGCTTGTACAGTCGGTTTATCTTTAATCTTCCTTGCGATCTTGATATCCACTGCGATCAGCTTGGCAATTGTGTTCCCGAGAGATTCTGGTAAGAGGCCGTTCTGTAATGATCTCAGGCTTCAGCCGCTGTCTCTAAACGTGACTTCTATGGAGAATTCCGAATCATTGCCTGGTGCGTTTTTTCTCACGGATCAGGAAACGGTGGATTACTACTATATGGTGTTGTTTCTTCCTTCTCTGTTCGTGTTCTTGGCTTCGGTTACCTATCTTGTTGCAGGTCAGTACTTCAGGTTTTACGTGTGTTTTGAATAAAATGAACTTCTGTTTTTTCAAAGTGAATGAATCCATTTATAATTTACGATTATGATGAAATTTCGTTGTAGAGCTGGTCGATTTACCTTGTATGATTATTGATCCTTGATTGGGATCTTTGGTTTATTGATGAAGCGACTAAGGAGTTAATAGATTATACGAGCTTTTATCCTACTTTGTGTTAGCTAATATTGAACACAAACAATTTGTAAGTCGGAAGAGTAACGCTGCTAATTGATAAGAAGTTTTCACGAGTTCTTCGTAGCAAGATAAGTCTGAAATAATTGTCAGTACTTGATAAAGAAGACTTGTGTGCTTAGTAGATATAAATGTGCTATTAGTTTAACTTGAGTTACTTGAGTGCCATATACCAGCTGATCAATGACTTACAAAATGATAATTTGCTAGTTTTGGTGATAGTTTTGATGCATTATTTAGCTCAGAAGCAATTGCTGCTGACTGTGATTCTGTCTTATAAATAATTTCATTTCTGATTTATTTTCTTCCATTAGATTTTCAGATTTTGGAAATGGTATCTCCTGTTTCTAATTGGTTGTTGTTGTTGTTTTGATGCAGGTTTGCTTGTTGCATACTCTACTTCAAGAAGGCATGGATGCTTAAAAGTGGTTGAAAACAACTACTGTGCTTCAAAGAGGGGTGTGTACTATGAACATATTCTCTTGAATATAGCATATGTACCAGTATAAACCTCGTAGTTGATGCATACTTTAGTTAAGATCTAGGACGATAAAACAACTTTGCCCTTCCTGGGGAAAAAATTGTCTTTGTGACGCTGAAACAAATTTCCTTATAGGTTAACATATGAAAGACTGTGTTTCTTTAAATATCCTGCTTATGTTGATTTAGATGTGATTTCCAACGTAGGTTAGATAATCTAATACACCTGCAAGAAAACGTTTCAGTTTATAGACTTCGGATATCTTGTGTTTATATTAATAGATTGCATTGTGAAGATCTAATTTCCTTCTACTATGAATTTATGTTGCCTTCATAGTTTTCTTGTAACTAAGATGGAAAATCCTCCTTTGTGGATTTCTGTAAATCTGCATTGTAGGATTGTTTAAAAGACATATTTTTGAGTCTCACAAAAAAGCTGTTGCTTTTAAATTTGATGTTGTTCTATTTGTTTTTCATGCTGATAATGGTTCATTTGGTCTCTCCTCCATTTGCTTTTCACCACAAACCATTGTCATATGAAAAAGAAGTATTTAGAACCATACCTGCAAAACCATATTTTCTTATGTTATATATATGAACAAAATGTGACATATAGTTCAAATAACTATGCCTGCCTAGACTAAAATTTCCATGTCTTATTCTTCGAGAAGGTGTTCTTTGTCCTTTTCATATTGGATACATACTCTATTCCTCTCTGTTTTTTGGAGAAGGTAATAAGCAACTAGGCCCTCTAGTTTTTTTATTTTCACATGAAATATAGTCGAAGTCCTGGATTGCATGCTCTTTTTTCACTTTAAACCCATATAATAGATTGATCTAAGGGATTTGTTACTGATGTACTAAATTTGTACTGTAGGCGGGCTCCGCTGTCTTGCCATCCTCAATTATGTGTTTGCTCTCATATTTGTCCTCCTTGCTCTTTTTCTTGGCTCAAGCCTTCTCACACTTGGAAGCAGCTGCACATTCCCTTTGTTTTGGTGCTATGAGATTGCAATATGGGGGCTGGTAATACTATATGGAGGAACCGCCTTTTCCTTGAGAAGAAAAGCAACTGCAATTCCTGATGGGGGAGACGATTTCTCAGGGAGAAACACGGGGCTAGAAATGTTGGAAGCATATCCACTGGAAATTACACCTGATGTAGAGAGGCGCGTAACTGAAGGCTTCAAGACATGGATGGGTTCTTCTCTATTATCATCCGATGAAGAGGATGAACAAGATGATGACTACGTAGAAGCTGCTCATAGAACAAGCAATTCTGGCTATAGCAGGCAACGCACACCTCCTTCGGGTGATTCATCCCCACAAGAAGTATAGCTGTATTTTCCCGGCAGAATTGGTTCATCGTTTCACTGTTTGAAGGTAACAGCAGTGTTGTAATTGTTTAGTTGACCGGTGCATGTTCATATATACCCTGAAAGATGCTAACAAGTAGGCATTGTAGGCTTTGGTACTTAAGGGAACAAATTCACAGGCCGATCCTTGGATCGTTTTTTCTGAAACATTGTATACACCCTTGGTTGATGCCAACAGATCACACTCAAACCACCTATTAACTATCACAACGGCAACGCAACTCGCTGCTTCTGCTATTTAAATAGTTAAATCACAGTTCAGGTATGAATTATGTATGCATTTGCTTAGTTTCTCATCTTATTCTAGGTTTCACGCCTTTCCTATCCACTCTGGGCTCGAGTCTGTTCATAGGCTGGTCATGTGAATGTTGGTAACACTCTATATGATCCGAACGAGGATACTCTTTTCCCTTACTAGGGTTTGTTTGGCAAAATGTGTGTAGGTTCATTTATCGTGCATCCCTACACGTATTAGACCCGTCAGATATAGAAAAAACAAAATTAACATGGTATAAGAGAGATCCGATCCGGATCCGTTATCCTGTGTTTGTGTTGTTATTAACGAAAATATTTTATTCGTCCGTTGGCTAAGCCGGCCTTAAGGCTTTGTGTCTAGTGTAAACTAGTCTGGAGAGTTGCACTTGGGTTGTTATTAACGAAAATATGTTATTCGTCTCTTTGGTCAAGCCGACCTTAAGGTTTTGTGTCTAGTGTCAACTAGTTCGGGAGAGTTGCACTTGAGGGGGAGGGGAGTGTTCAGATGTGCAGAAATGTCCGACGTCGACAAACGAACCTTCAATTCTTTTTTAGCCCAAGTTAATCAAACAAGACTAGTAGTCTAAATTTTTGCTTTTAGAGGAAGAACACGCTTCATTTTGCCAATATGAAGACCGTTTAATTGGTGGGTTGGATGTGGATGGACTGATGATGGAGCATGTCGCACTTGGTTAGGTGGATCGGGCGATGAAAAAGACAATTCATCAACCAACTCATTGTGACCCTTTTGCTTTAGTATAATAAGTTGGCCCTTTTATTCACCTCGAGTAATGTTGTAGACGTTAGAAGTTCCTCCGACAAAGCATAGTTTCGAGTCCCTCCGGAGGTTCTTCATAAAGAGTATATCTATAAACTATACCAACATAGATGTATTAATATTTACGTGTTGCGCTTGTCTATGTCTGCACTATATCCAAAAACAGAGTCTGAATTGAAATTGGCGTAGACTCGTGTAGTCACGCCTTTCATTTGTCATGGTTACAAACTCGTGCAATTACGCCACTATGTTGTTGGTTGTTGTAGATTTAGCAACTCTAACTAATTTTAGGGTACATATGAACATTATTTTTTGCAAATCTAATTACTAAATTCGATATTCAGAATATTTCATTTTAATATATCTGACAAAAAAAATTATTTTTAACCCAAATCTCAACAAGTAAACAAATTTATAGGTGTTTAAATTTAAATATGTCTTCTACACTATTATTACCTTTAGTTGTTGAAATGAAATACAATATAATTATTTCGAATCTAAAATATAAATTAACCTAGTTATAAACTTTTATTTGCATTTTGCTAAGGTTTTTCCCTGAGTTTCTTACTGCATTAATTTGTTATCACAATTATTAATTGTTTTTGTTGGCTCTAATTATAAGTGTTCAAGCTTTAAAAAAGATGTTTCAACAAACTAAAGTATCTTTTACTATATGAATATATTTAAAGTTATCGTGTATTTTTGTCTATTTTAACCTTTTTTTATCAAATAACAAATTATTCACTAGAGACAACCCTAAGGGTAATAGAAAACGTATTATTCTCCTCCTCATGAAGATCATTCACAAGAGAGCTAGCAAGCTCCATAATTTCGCTCTCACAACAAACTTTCCCTTCGAATATAACACCATTATGAGCCCTCCAAATGGACCAAATTAACACCATCCAAAGCTGTAGTTCCCTTGTCGAGCACCTGCCAAACAAAACCCTCGCCTAGTGGTGAACATCCACCGCCCTTCTCCTAGCCGAAGCCACCATCGGGAAATCCTTCCAAATATTCTTGACAAGCACAATGGAGGAGCAAATGTAACTGTGATTTAGATTTGCCACATCGCACACAAGTTGGATCGCTGGTGATTCTCTTTTGGAGCTGATTTTGTTTGCATGTGATAATACCTCTACACATACATAAGCTTTAACAACCGGAATCATTTTAAGTTTTCAAAAGTCATTCCAAAAACCCAAAAATTGCTTGAGCCCGACGCATCCATACCTAAGTTTCTTTCCTCGAAACTTAAGGCCAAATGATAGGAATGTTAACCGATAATACCCCATTCTTTGAGAAGAATAAAAAAAAAGTTCATTTGGTACCCCCCCACTGAAGAGATGGATTTTTAACACTTCATCCGCATCACCAAGAGACATAACCTTATGTACCTGCTCCTCTTGCCAATAGTCATGATCCCAATCGATCAAATCAACTACCCGCAATCGTAGGTCAACATCAATTGGGACAATGAAAGGTTTGAAGCTCCACACCCTTGGATCCATCGGTCACACTAGACATATATAGTCGACCCATTGCCCACAAACCACAACGTTCCTTTCTCCAGCAAAGAACACCCTTTTAAGAGGCTCCGATATGTAAAACTAGGATAATAACTTACATTAGCTTGCATGAATGATCATGGAAAAATATTTTGCCTTTAACAAATGAGCAATCAATGAAGACGGATCATTCGAGAGTAGTCGGTCTTACTTCGCCCGAAACACAAGATTAAACGTCTTCATATCCCGAAAATCCAAGCCTTCACTCTCCTTATTCGACACAACTTTCTCCGAACTATCAAATAAGTCTATTTTAACTTTTAATTGTTCGAAAGTTTTTATAGCATTCTTTCTAAATATAATTTAAATGATTTTAACAATTTTTTAAAGCGTATGTTCACAAAAAAGAAATAGCTACATAATCGGTGTAAAACTTTTATCAAAAATCAAAAATTTATTAGGTCCAAAATTATCAAAGAGATATGGTTATAAATCTATAATTTATTTATTATACAGTTTATTAGTGTATACTCCCTTCAATTTTTTTATATTTATTTATTACACTTGTATAAATTAATAACAATTTTTTTTTCAATCCTCTTGGACCCCCAAATAGGCCGATGCTATAGGATTAGGATTTAGGACTAGTGAGACGTCGTCTCTTTTATCGCTCGCTAAACCCTAATTTCATCTCTGTTTTTCGCCGGCGAGAGAGAAAGAGGGAGAAGACAGCCATGGCATCGAGCTTCGACTTCGATGAACACTCCCACCAGAGGCCACCTCAGTCGGCATCCTCCGCTGTCGCCGATTATGATCCCAATTTTGTACCAGATTCCGTCAAAACATTCGTCGTCCACCTCTACCGCTACATAAGGGAGAAAAATGTATACGAGATCCACCAAATGTACGAGACTTCCTTCCAGCAATTAAGCGATCGGTTGTTCAAAGACACTCCATGGCCTTCTGTGGACGCTATCGCTCCCTTTGTCGATAACGACCATGTGTTTTGCCTCCTCTATCGCGAGATGTGGTTCAGGCATCTCTATGCTCGCCTTCAGCCCACTCTTAAGCAGAGGATTGATAGTTGGGATAATTATTGTGGTCTGTTTCAGGTCGTTTTGCATGGAACTGTCAATATGCAGTTGCCTAATCAATGGTTGTGGGATATGGTGGATGAATTTGTTTATCAATTTCAGAGCTTTTGTCAGTACAGAGCTAAGATGAAGAACAAGACTGAGCACGAAATTGGTCTTCTTCGTCAGTTTGACAAGGTCTGGTATTTTTGTGATTGATTTGTTATGGTGTTAGTTTTTATCTTCCTTTCATGATATTGTGTGGAAAAATGTGTCGTTTCCCTATATACTGGCTAGCTATGCGAAATTGCTGATATCGTGTTCCGTTTTGTGGATTGGTTTCCTCTTAATTGGTCTAGCGAAGCTCATATTTATGATGATCTTTTCTTAAATTGCCTGGTTTTAGTCTGACAACTTTGATTCTGGGGAAAATATCTTTGTTAGGTCTGGGAAGTGTATCCCCTTCGCTATGGCCCCGAATTTTTGTGTTGGAATTACGATCTTATTATTAACTGTATCCCCTTCGATAAGTTTGTTTGTAACACTATAATTACATTCTAGTTGAAATCAGTGTTTTAAACTTTCATGTTTGATTAGCCTGTTACCATAATTCTTTCCCTATCTATTATAGGCTTGGAATGTTTATGGTGTGCTCAACTTCTTGCAAGCACTGGTGGACAAGTCCATGATCATTGAGATTTTGGAGAGGGAAAAGGAGGGGCTTGAGCAGTTCACTGCTACTGATGGTTATGATTACAGTGGCGGAAGCAATGTTGTGAAGGTCTTGGGATATTTCAGTATGATTGGTTTATTGCGAGTTCATTGCCTTCTGGGAGATTACCAAACTGGGTTGAAGTGCTTGCGACCTATTGACATTACTCAGCAAGGTGTATACACAAGTGTCATTGGAAGCCACATCACCACCATCTATCACTATGGCTTTGCTAATCTTATGCTGCGGAGGTATACCCTTTTACTACTAGCTTCATTGAATTTAACGAGTTGCCTTAGACTGTAATACTTCTGTTGCTCAAAATTTGAAGTAGCCCGCTGATGCTTGCCTCTGGCATGATTGTGAGGTTCTTTTGTGTTCTCAATTTTTAACTCCTACTTACCTCTTCACTCTCTAGTTTAGTAATACACGAATAACAGGAAAGGGATTATTTGAATTAAAAATGAGATATTTGGTCTCATCATTGGATTCAAGCAACCACAATCAGATTTCAATCTACAAGTATAAATGCTATGGCATTGCAATATTTTGTAGCTCTCTCTACCTGCAGTACCGCAATCCCTATGTTCTTTTTTCGATAAAATCTATATTACTTACTAAAACAAAGGACACTAAGTCCACATGTCAATCAACTAGGTATGCCACATAGGATTTTTTCTAAAATATTTACTAAAATGCCATTCTATTTAAATTTTGTGTTATTCATCTTATTAATTAAAATAAAAAGATTTTGTTAACTAACTAGCTAAATTAATAAATTTAAAAATACTTTTAAAATATTTTTCGTAAATTCTAAGTAATCTATATTACTTACTAAAACAAAGAACACTAAGTCCACATGTCAATCAACTAGGTATGCCACATAGGATTTTTTCTAAAATATTTACTAAAATGCCATTCTATTTAAATTTTGTGTTATTCATCTTATTAATTAAAATAAAAAGATTTTGTTAACTAACTAGCTAAATTAATAAATTTAAAAATACTTTTAAAATATTTTTCGTAAATTCTAAGTAATCTATATAACATACTAAAACAGAACCCATTAACGCCACATGTCAACCACTGAGGTATGCCACCTAGGAATTTTTTCAATATATTTACAGGTATGCCACAAGATATTTACAGATTTGCCATTTTTCTTTTATAAAACAAGTTTTAAAAATATTAATAAACAATCATCAATGCCACATCATCTTTAAATATGCCATGTAATAATTTGTTTGACTTATTTACAAATTTTTTACTTTATACCTATCAAATATTTAAAGTAAAAAAACATATAATATCGATAATAAACTAGATTTTCAAAATTTTAACTAACCAGATTTTGAAATCTTCTTCACATTTAAAACTCAGTTTTTATAGTTTTTTTAAAAATATTATAGCCACATTTTAAAATTTTATTTTCTTATCCTTTTTTTAATTTTTAAAATGTATTTTTTAAATTTAATTATTGAATTTATATCCAATACATAAAAAAAGACTAAGTTTGGATGAAATGGTATTTCTTAGTGTTAAATATATTTCTATAGATTAACCAATACATAAGGTATACAATTGAAAATATAATACCTTTTCATTTAGACAAAACCCGCACAAGGTGCGGGTACTAAACTAGTATGGAAACTAAAGTAAGGAAAGAATATACAAAGCTTAACCATATGGTATGTACTAGGAGTTAAGCACAACATACAATAAGGAGCAGACCAAACAAGGAGTCATAGTTTAGAAATCTCCACAGTATGAGCAAATACTGAAAAAGAATGACCGCTCTCTAGTTTGTTTGACTCTAGCAGTTTTTCCTAAAATTTGGTGCTATTTTCATGATTATCGCTTCTTTCTAGATAGTGGTTATTTTCAGGAAACCTAATATAGTTATATACCATGACAGATATGTTGAGGCAGTTCGTGAGTTCAATAAAATTCTTCTATACATACTGAAGACTAAGCAATATCATCAGAAATCCCCACAGTATGAGCAAATACTGAAGAAGAATGAGCAGATGTATGCTTTACTTGCAGTTACTCTCACCCTTTGTCCTCAAGTAAATCTTGTGGATGAAAATGTGAACTCTCAGCTGCGCGAGAAGTATGGTGAGAAAATGAGTAGAATGCAAAGATGGGATGATGAGGCACTAGCTCATTTTGATGAGCTTTTCTCATATGCATGTCCTAAATTCATAACCCCTTCAGCTCCAAACTATGATGAACCTCTTACCAATTATAACCAGGTGATTAATCTTAATGCAGCAGTAATTCTTAAATGAATTGATCCTTTTTGTTATCCCTAATTCTCGAGACTTGAAATGTTCTGAATGTTCGGTATACTTCTGATGATGATTTATCTACTTTGTTACTAAATAAATGGAATTCAAACTTCTGGTGATAACTGTCTTGCACCTTATTTGATCAATGCTGTTTGTTGGTTCTGGTATTAAGTATAGTTGGGTAAACTTTGGAGCTACCTACACAGCAGTTGTATCTTCTACACGTTTAAAGTTCAGTCAATAGATTGAAAATTTGAAGGCCCCAGCTGTCTAATGATTGGTTATATCTGATGGAAATTGTGTTGGTTGTAATGATTGTGGTTTGGGGTTTAGGATGCTTTCTCAGTTGACATTTGATAAAAACATGATATCTCACATAACCTATATCTTGCTCCTTATAACGTTATGCTTAACTTTTGTATCTTTGCATTTATTGGGTTTTTTACACTTTCAAATTTCATTGAAAATACTTTCAACAATGCATTTTTTTGACTTCCATACAGGATGCCTATAGGTTGCAGCTGAAGCTTTTCCTCTATGAGGTCAAGCAACAACAGCTATTAGCTGGTGTGCGGACTTTCTTGAAGGTTTACTCAACCATCTCCCTTACAAAGCTTGCCACATACATGGAAGTTGATGAAGCTACCCTAAGGTTAGCAGTTACCACGTGTATGTTTCATCACATTGAAAATTTTGGTATTAAAGCTAGTTTGGCCTTTTATGTCTTGGCAGAACAATCTTGTTGACATACAAACATAAGACTCATTCAGTTGGCATTGATGGGAAGACGGTCTCCAATGCTGATCTTGATTTTTACATCAATGAAGTATGGCCACATCCCGCCTCTCTCATATAAATTCAGAAAAATGCCGTGTAAAAGTTATGCTGATCTGTTTATTGTGAATGCAGGACATGATAAACGTTATTAAGACAAAGCCATCAAAGCGATATGGGGATTACTTGATGCGCCAAGTCGTCAAGGTCAGTTTTGGCTTCCTTAATCACATCTCCCTGCTCGCCGACTGCTAATAAGTAATAATAGATATTCTGAAGCATGTTTTTTGTTTTGGATGGTGCAGCTCGAAGGAATGATGACTGAGCTAGACAGGGTAAAGCTTGAATGATTCAAACTCTCATTTTTTTCCCATACGCGAACATTTTTGCCTTCCCTTCGCCTGTCGTTCGGTTCTTTACAGCTTGATTGAGGGGATGTTTTGGATCATTTGATGGGAGCACAAGCTGTTATAATGGGATGGGAATTTGATCACCAAAGAGGGCTTTAGATCTCTAGTCTTTTTGTTTACGAGGAACCTTTTGTCACTTTTTTTGACATTTTAATCATCAATGTTTAATTTAACTATAATTTTGGGACCTTTTATGAAGGCAATATCTTTTTGTTTATGAAGGCACAAGATGAATGATCTCAAAACATTGGATTCATTTGTTTCTTAAAATGGTTTATTTTAATATATATTTTTCTCTACCAAACATGAAAATAGGTTTAAGTTATTATCAAACCTGTTCTTGATACCATAAAAACATTGTATTCGTTAGATTGTTAAATAGATGACTGTGATTACGTGATATTAAAGGGGGAAAAAAATCGTGTTTAGTGGAAGAAATATTCGCCGGACCTGACTTGATATTCGGCGGTATAGTTAACATATATTTGGTGTTTACATATTCACATGGTATTAGTATATATATAATCCTTATTACTACACAAAGGTTCTAAAACCTTCATTGTGAAACAGAAAAATTAAGAATGGGATAATATATGTCAACAGCTATTTTAAAAGTGGTAGATTTCTGATGCTGACATGTTCTTCATTGTTCAGACCAAATATGGATAAGAACTGGGATAGTTGATGGAAACCTCTACATGCTAATGAAGAACATATGGTGATAGCATGTACAGTACACCAATGCCATAGATGAGCTGATGAGAGTTCAAGCTTCTTGGAACTCATATTATTATTAGTATGTAGGACAAATTCCACATGTATTGAGATTCAGAAAGTTCTACACTATGGTATTGGAACTCATAGCATTATTATTTATTAGTATATAGGACAAATTGCACATGCATTAAGATTTTGAGAATTCTACATTATGGTATTATGGGCACGTTGTCGAACGTCGAATTATAGGGATTAAATTGGGAAGATTATTTTGAACTTGTTTTTAGTTCAAGGAGATTATTTGAAATTATCGGGGTTATAGGGGATTATGTGGGGATTATGATCCCTTGAATAATCCCGCTCCTCTACCAAACGAGTCTTATATTTTAAAATTATCACCTTACAACCATGATGTTTTGAACATTTCTTACAAAAGTGTTTTCTTTTTGTTGGAGTTGGGTAATTATAATTTGTTGTATAAAGTAAGAAACTCTTAGAGATTTCTTACACAAGAAATATTAAGAAAATTTGGACGGTAAAAATTACTTCATCTTTAAAAAAACAAATAAAATAGATTAAATTTCAGAATTTATTGGTTTAAGTTTTTTTATTTATCAAATATTATTTGTTTATTTTTCTTCTTCATTGGTGAACTAAAATCTATTAAAAAAACCTAAATCTATGTAGATACTGAAATTAACAAACTTTGTTATTTTAACTTTATTTTTTGAAAAATTTCAGATGATGTCCTTATATCTTAAACTTTTTCGTATTATGATCAAAGAATTTTTTATTTTTCGTATAGTGCCTTTGAGTTTTATAATTTTTTTCAATATCCCTACTACAATTCTACCATCCATAAATTAACCATTTGAGGGAAAAAAAGACAATTATTATTTACTATTTATTACTAATAGTCATTCTTATATAAACAACTTCTTAAATGAATATTATCTTCTTTTCCCCCTTAAAAATATTAACTTATAAATAGTAGAAGGGTGTAACAAAAAAAAAAGTCTAAAGTTCAAAGACACTATTCGAAAAACTTAAAAGATCTTCGAACATAATTCGAAAAAGTCTAAATTAAAGAATCACCGCCCGAATTTTCCTTATTTTTTTAAAATCGAAATCTTTTAAATATAAGGTTTATAGATGCTATTATAATTATGTTGATAACTTGATACAAATCCAACAAAATTTGACAGGACTGACAAGACAAAGGCCACTTATCTGTCAGATTTGATACACAGAACCAAACTAAACTCATAATTGTGCTGAATAATACAAAATATTATCTGATTACAAAACATAAAGAAAATTCTTTCATGTTCAATGATAGTTTGACTGTTAGGCAGACAAAATTGGCAGCTGCCAAATACTCAACTCTCTTGATATGCATTTTATAATACTCAACCAACCAACCCAAACAGAAGCCATTGGTTTGTAATTTGCAGCTAAAGACCATTGCAAAACAGCACTGAAAGCAAGCAAAGTGTTAAGATGAGAAGCAGAAGATGGTGTTTACAAGGTTCAATAAGAACCCTAAACATGGCACTCAATGTAATTGCTATAGCCATGATTGTTTACTCTCTATGGCTCTTCAGAGAGTGGGAAGATGGCGTTTCTCGCCTTTCGGCTTCTACTAGATCTGCTCTTCCTAAGCCCTGGTAATCTTTCTCATTCTTCCATGGAGTTTTGGTTTCTTTGTTATCTGGGTTGTCATTGTTTGAAGGCTCTTGAAATTTCTAAGTATTGGGTTATTTTCGGGTATCGATTGGTTTTAGTATGAAACCGATTGGATAAATGAAGCAAGCCTGGACAATTTGATGTCAAAATATTCTTGTTTTATGCTGCCTTTTCTTCTGTCATTGATGATTAACATTTGTACTATCAATGTTGATAATCTGGTTTTACTAGTTTTTTTTGATAAAATATTAAAAATTTATGTTATAATAGTCTTTTTTTTAGACTTATTGAAATATTATTTCAAGTTTATCCCTATTTTTTATGACACTCTATTATTTTTTGAACACTTTTTAGTACGGGTGGACACAAATCCCGCCAAACCCGGTCCCGTTCTAATCTGACGAGATTTCATTCAAAATTAGAAATTTCGCCCCAAACCCTTCCTGTCAAAAACTATTCGGGACGGGATATGAGTCTTAATATTTCCATCCCGCTAGCCTCATCTTGTATATAATAGAGTTTTTAACTTAAAATAATAAATATAAATAAAATCCCTAAGCATTAGTGATATACTAATATAGTTTTTATATAGTTATGCTTATATATTTTATAAAATAAACCATGTTAGTCAAACCGTCAAAATTGACAAATGATCCAAATTCATTTAGATGTGTATTGTTATAAATATTTGGAACTTTAATTTAACTATAATATGTTATTATGGATATATGAAAACTTTAATGTTTTTGTGTTTTAAGTAAGACATACAAATTTTTTTTATAAAACGTAAAAATTTAAACCCATTAAATAAACTGAAGGGCATGCGGAATTGAGTCTATCCCGTCCCGTTCCGCTCTCAACAGGAATAGGACCTAACATGATTCAACCTAAAATACCCAAGACCCGTCCCAATCTCATCCATACCCACCTCTACTTTTTAGATTTTCATACGTTATAAATCCTTCTAAAATTCTACTAAAGATTGATGACATTAAATATCTCGTTTTATCGAACAAGTCCTAATATTTTTCTCAAATTTTTCCTTCATTAAACTTGTATCCTTAGTAATGATATACTAATATTAATTTGCAAAATTGTTTCAGGTTTATCTTCACTTGTTTAGGAGTGGGAATGGTAGTCTGCTTAATCACAGTTTGTGGCTACATAGCTATGAACCTCACCAAATATTCCATCCTCTGTATTGTATCCTTTTATGTTTCATTTTCATATTCTTACATCATTTCATCAAAATACTTGAAAAACTAGATAACTACCTTTCAAAATTTTGGAAAAATATTCCATCTTCTGTATTGTATCTTTTTACGTAGACATGGATCCGGTTTGGACTAAATCGCCGAACCGACAGTTACCAAACCGGCCCAAACCACCGATTTAGTATTACTTTTATTATTATTTAAAAAAAAAATGTGTCAAACCGCCAAACCGACGGTTTGGTGGTTTGGGATACAACCGGTTTAGGTCTAGGTTTCGGACCTATGTCTATTTTTATGTATAAATTGAATTTTAAAAAAAAAATAACTCATAGATATATTTTTAACTTTTTACTAATAATTATATTATGACCAAGTAATAAATACCTTCTCCTATCAATCTTTTCATTAAGTTTAACTTAAACATGTCTACTAGAAATCAATAGTGTGACTGACCGTTTGACTTAACTGAGACATTTGACTCTCATAACAGCTTTTCTAAACACCAATTTTGCGTTCTTATATATATGGATACTTTAGGATGAAGAAGTGATTAATCCGGACCGCTTTTATAAAAAAAAAAAAAAACAACTTTTTTTTAGTAGTTTATTAGATTTAGTTGTCAACTTTGACTGCCATTACTTATATATCCCCATATCTAAAGGGTTGACTTAGTAGGACTTATGTCTTACCTAATCAAATATTAATTATGATTAGTTGAACTTAACCAATAAAAAAAGTACATAGCCACCATATTCTCTCTGGTTTTGCTTCAAGCAGGTGTCACTGTTGCTATTTTCTTCAACATGGATTTGGATTCGGTACGTACTCTATATAACTCTACACTATTCATATCGAGTTTTGAAAATTTCAGATAGTTCTCTGTAATTTAGATTTCTTCGGATTATGTTAAATAGTTTTCGGATTTTTGAATGTTGTCCTTAAACTTTTCTAATTTTTTGAAATAGACCCTACTATGAAAATATCACCCATAAATTAACATTTCAATAAAATAAAAATAGTTATTAAATTACTTAGATGAATTAAAAAAAAAAAAGGGTTCCCTTAAAATGATAGCAAGTTTTAATTTATAGATAATAAAAGGGTATATTCTGAAAATTAAAAATAACCACGAGGGCATAATTTAGAAATTAAAAATGTATTTTGAAATCAAGTTCTTCAGATTATAGGTTAGAAAAAGAATTACATAATATTTCACATTTCGTGGTCATATTATATTGGTATTTTTTTTATATGAAAAAGTAGTACAAATTTCACGCATTGGATATTTAAAACATTTTTTAAAAGAGTTTTTGAAAAAAAAAACTTTCAAAATTATTTTTTAAAGGCTATTTGTTTTTCAGAATCATTAATCATTAAAAAAAATCAAGTAATTTTTCAAAATCCACTTTTTTTAGTTATTTATAATAAATTTTTTAAACATAGTCGCAATCTATCTATCTGTTATTATTATTGCTAGAATACCATATTACTATCATATTATTGTCATCTAAATTAGGCGTCCAATTTTAATGAGTTAATTAGAAAATAACATAAATTTAAAAAAAATTCAATAATAATAATAATAATAATAATAATCAATAATCATTTAAAAATAAGATTTTGTATATGTGGTCGAAATTAACATTATTTGCAAGGATAAACCCCATACATAATTTTTGAAAGCATTTAGTAATTTATCTCATTATATTATTAAAATTTACGTTTAATTTGCAGGTTATTAAAAACTTAATAGAAGACGATCAAGCAAAGTTCAAAGATTTCATAAGTTTCCATATCCATGTATGTTGCTGGATCACAATTGCTGTCGTAGTTGGACAGGTGAAGTTGTTAAAATCTCAATTATATGAAATCCGTTAATTTTCTAATATTTTTCCGATACACTTTTTTATATTATCTTTAATTATTTAGATTCTTGCATTTTTATAAACTTGTAGTAAGATGAAAATTCACCAATAAAATTATTCACAACGTATATTTTAACTGATCATTCTTTTTATTTATAAGTTTTTAAAAAGATAATTTTTCACCATAAGTTTTAATAAACATACAAGAATATCATACACATTATAACAAGAAAATTCCATTATAGTAAAAAAAAAAAAAAAAAAGAGACAACTTAAAAGATATTGTAATTTATTTCTTTTGTTTTATAATTTCATTTTTAGCAATGGCTTTGTTAAAATTGTGCAGGTTAATTTGATAATTTTAGCAATGGCTTTGTTGTGTGTGGTGGGAACAGAGCCAATGAACAATTCTGGGGCTCACTTGGTAGCTTCATTGCCTGATTTCAGATATTCATTCTTAATTCCCCCAAATCCAAATGTAAATGACACTAATACTAACTGCAATATTTCTGAAGATGTTGATGCATCAAGAACTACAAAACCTATATTGCTTCAAATTCTTTGTTGTTGAACAAATTTTAGACAATTTTTTTCCTTTGGCATTGCTAAATGCTCATGCATTGATGAATCTGAAAATACTTCAACATAAGAGTCAGTGAGACGGTAACGTTTGTTTTACAATGATAAGAATAGGGATTGTAATGAGTCGGGTGATGAGTAACTCTCCCCAACATGGGTGAAGCCCTGTCAATTGTGTGAGGTTGTTATACGAGCTGAACATTGACATGTTCAAGCCCGACTTGCTTATAAATGAGCCGAGATTGAGTCTATATTTTACATGAGCTTTCAAATGTGTACATATTCGGCTCGTTTAGAAAATTGAACGAGCTTGAACCGAGCTTTTTACAAGCCAAACCTGGGTAGCTTGTCTCATATAGCAACCCTACAACTATGTTCAGGATGGGGGTGATGTGTACATATTCGGCTCGTTTAGGAAATTGAACGAGTTCGAACCGAGCTTTTTACAAGCCAAACTTGGGTAACTTGTCTCATATAGCAACCCTACAGCTATATTCAGGATGGGGGTGATGTGTACATATTCGGCTCGTTTAGGAAATTGAACGAGCTTGAACCGAGCTTTTTACAAGCCAAACCTGGGTAGCTCGTCTCATATAGCAATCCTACAACTATGTTCGGGATGGGGGTGATTCTAGGTGACTACGCGGAAGACTAAGGGTTTGTTTGGGCATCATGCAATATAATGCATCAAACTTCAATAGTTTATGCTCTACTCACCCTGAGAATTTTTAGAAGTATGCTTCCAAACACACCCTAAAGTAAGTCTCACAAATTGTTGTCAACAAAAGGAAACAAAGAGAACCAGCAGCTTTGCATAGCTATATCATATGCTGAATGCTCATTCATTTTTACAGTATGTGATACAGTAATATGCATCATGGTCTCAAAGACTCAAAATGATCAGCCAATTAAGCAGACCTCAAATGTGACAATTACTGGAGACATAACCTCAGTTGCACAGACAGATGAATTCTCATATCATTGGTACCTCTGCGTTCAACTTGAGCAGACGAGAGGCGGAGGGAAAAAGAATAAACAAAGGACTATGGCGCAACTAAACCCCCCACAAAATTCAATTAATTACAGCACTAAGATAGGCATGAATGATGCTCAGTAGAATGAAAGATTACGTCATTCCCCGGAAAATGACAACTACTATATTTTGTTACCTGTAATTCTTGAGAAGAGAGGAGTTAGGGCTTGATAAGCTTGAGCAGGAGACTGATTTACCCTTATCAATCTGCTTCTTTGGGGATTCACATTCGCTGAAGTCAAGTGCACGCCACTCGCCCTGAAAATTTTGCAGGTATAGAAGAAAAAATATAAAAAATCAGGAAATAAACACTTCATCAGACAACTTAATATTATTAGAAGTATGTTTTATCTGGCAATGTCAATGAACACCAACATGAACACACGAAGATGTCACAACAACTTGGAGTCTATAAGCAAGGGGTCAATTTTCAAACTGGCTGGACAAGATTTTCTAAGTAGTGTTTACACCGATTACTCTAAGCCATAGCTCTACGACTCTACTTGCCTTTGGTTCATTCAATGCTAAGAAAACTTAATACTGAAGTATGTCAAATCTGATTCAGAATAACCAAATAAAGAACAAGTGTATAAAGTCTATCATAAGGTCATTTGAGACATCTATCTAAATTCAACCTCAAAATAAATGTTGCATTAAACAGTCTTAACAATCTATATATGTAAAACCTTATGATGCTTAGAATTGAAGTGAAGAACTCTCTTTAATATTCTTGCTCATACAGAATAAGCTAATTGTGATAATCAATCATATGTTAAATAATAAAATATGATTAAACCTAAATGACTCAGGTATGTTCAATAAAAAAGAATTAGGCATGCTGATGGCCACTGTCACCATTTTTAAGTAAATTGAAGTCACGGCATTCACACTATTGACAATAATTCAAGACACTCATGATTCCCTGCGTCCTAAATGAATATTTGTTTAACCAATCGAAATTAAGTACACCGTTGATGTTTATGATTAAACACACTTCTTATAAGAGGATAAAAATGAAGGACAAACCGAGAAATTTGAAGCCAGACGTAGACGACCCACATGCTGATTATCCTCCTGATCTGCATTCTGATTCTGGAGGCATTTCTTTTTCAATATACTCTCAGGAGTTTCGTTACCGAGTACTTCCCTTGCGTCTGTAAATGCATCAGCACTGTCCTCATTGATTTGTTTCATCAATTCAATTGCATCAATGCTGCTTCCACCTGGGCTCATAAAAGTCCTGATCTCCTGCAAACCAGAAAGAGAAGTGGATGATCACTATTTCCTCCGTTGAGGGAGAATTCTAAAGGATTAAGATCGTGTTATATACCTCCATTGTCAGGTCTGTTTTGAACCTTGAGCCAGGAGCAGAAGAGTTTAAAAACCATGGGGATTTCCACGGCGAGGGAGATTCAATGGTTCGTCCGAGAGGAGTTTCACCAAATCTGTAACAACAGGGAAAAACAGTGATGAGAAGTCGTCACAAAAAAATTTGCAACATAAAAAACAGAGATAGGAAAACAAACTAAGAGTGTATCAAACAAAAATGGAGCAGGTTCTCACAGGTTACTTTCAGTTCCAAACCCTTTATCAAGATTATCCGTCTTGGGGATGGAAGGGGAAGTTGATGGCCTTGATGAATCCCCATTATCATGCTTTGCTCGTCCAGTGGAATTAAGGCTTACATCTAATGTTGGGTTTACAGTCATACACACTGTAGTAGCTTTCTGTTTGGATACGATGTGACTGATGTCTAAGTTGTGATGACCTTCTAAAGCATTTGATTCTCTCTCCTCCTCGGGATCAACAACACATAAGTTATGTTCAGCAAGGATTTTCCTAGTCTGTCATAACAGCAAAGCATATGATTAGAAATAGCAGAAACAAAAGATGTAAGTAGTATGGAATAAGATGCACTCACAATTTCAGTAGCAGCATCTGTGTCATTGTCATGTAACTGCTGCTCTGAGATTTTGCCATCAGAGACGGCATTTCCATTGCTTCCCTCTTTGGCATGAAAAGGACACAAGTTTTCCTTATCTTCAAGGGAAGATTTAAGGATGCCTTCATGGGATTGTGATGGGCCATTTCTAGAGTCATTTAAGCCATGAACTTCATCCATCAAACTGGTAGTACACAAGATCCCTTGACTGGTTTGACCACCTGTCTTCTTGCCATATCTTCTTTCAGAGAACGGTGAGAGTGGTGATAATAAATCACGATGTCTCTTCTTCAAAATAGATGGCGGTGCACATGAGAAGGTTTTCGAAGAACCATTTGGCCCATCATCTAAACTATTATCTAGTGCATCCCACATCTTAAAGGGAGTAAGGTTGTTTACAGAAGGGATCATCATTCGACGGATTCCAAAAGGACTGTATTCCAGCTGTGCATCCATACCAGACTGAGCAATGTCACAGCTAAAGAATGGGATATCCAAACTTGGGAATCGGGGAGGTTCATAACACAAAGCTCTAGCATCTTGTTCTTCTTTGGGCAAAACAGGACTTTCATTACCGAGAGAGCATTCCTGTTGGTCACCTGATGAGTCAGAACCAAAAGCATTCACCGGAACAAGTTTGGTTGAATCCTTTACCAGATCATTTTCATCTGTTAAATCTTTGATATCTATATGATCATGGCACGAACTAGAGGTGTAATAATATGCAAATCCATTTCGTGGACTTAGTACAGGGCATTCCTGTCTAGGAGAATTCCCCAAGCACTTATTAAGCTCATCTGATTTGGCATCAGAACTTATAGGATCAATTCCAGTTGAGGAATCTGATTGAACAGAAGACAGCAATTTACCATGTGAAGTTCCAAAGGTAGAAATCGAAGCATTGTTCAACCCTGCCAGAACTCCCTCAGCTTCAGGTAACTGATAGCTACATGATAGTAGACCTGATGTACTGCTGCATGGAATGTTGACATCAATGTCTTGACCTTCATGCACTAAATTACACAATGAAGTATCTATAGACATAGATGTGCTAACTTCGTTTGAATTTTTCACTAGACCAGATATGGTATCGAGAATCGCATCCAGCCTATCAGAATATTCAGGTAACCCAGATGTAAGCATCTCATCCATCGTACTGACCCTGCCCTCTTGTGAAAAATTATCTTCAAGGTATTTCGGCGAGCAACTTAATCCATAAGTTAATTCTGGAATAGAAAATGTTATTTCCTCAAGAGAAGTATCATAGGGTTCTGAGGATTCTGCTCCTGGGCTATTGTTTTGCTTGTTTATGTGATGAGATGCTTCAGGGAAACAAGATTCATCCTTTATACAACAAACTCCAGCGGACATATCACTTGCCGTTTGCATGTAAGGAACGAGAGTTGAGCCCTGACTACACTCTGAATTTTCCTCAAATTCTTTCCTATCTTTGCAAATACTATCATCTTTACTGCCTGTTGTAGTTCCCAGTGAAGAAGGATGCACAGACTCGTTCTGATTTCTGATAATATCAATCTCTTGAAACTGTGCAAGTAAACCTGATGCAACATAAGAATCTACTTTCTTCTTCACTGAGCTATTCCAATGGTTTTTAATAGCATTATCAGACCTGTAGTCACAATAAAAGCAAAGGAAAAGAATAGCTCAGTTATTCCAAATCAAACCAAAGAGAGATACACAACTTCTAGCAATAACATTGCAGCCTCAAACCCGTAACCTATCATTAAGCAAACTTGAAAAGGTGATGGGACTAACATGATCCAGACATTTAAATCATACATCTAATCGACAAAATGAATCCATTGGCTTTCATCAGTGAAACCTACCTTCCAGGCAAGAACTTCGCTAATTCTGCCCACTTGTTGCCATAGATCTGATGATAATGAATTAAAATCAACTCTTCTTCTTGAGTCCATGCTTCCTTGTTAATAGCAGGATTAAGGTGATTATGCCACCTATATATTTCAAAGAAAAGCAGCAAGATTCCATAAACTATGAGAAATTGAGAATCAAAGCAGTATATGGTTAGGATTATCATACATTAATGGGCATAGTGTTATAACTTTAAGGGAAAAAGCCGAAAAATTCCAAGCTAAAAGCCCATTCCCATACAAAATGATCAAGAAAGCAAGTTCATAGAAAAAAAAATGTAGGAGATGGATGAAAACATGTAAATAAATTGTCAGGGGATATGGAGACAAAAGAATTATTGAAAAAGACCAAAGATGGACATTTAAGATACCTCTCTCGACATTGTTTCCCAATGCGTCCTGGTAGATGTTGAGAAATGGCAGACCATTTTTTTGGCCCAAATTTACTTACCAGTTGTATTATTTTGTCATCCTCCTGATTAATTAACAGGTGTTATCCACGATTTCAGCATAGATGAAATACAGATTCTAATAGGCCAAATTGAATAGGGGAAAGTCCAGAAAATAAACCTCTTTAGACCATGGGCCTTTTATGAGCTCTGGATTCAGGACTTTCTGCCATCGGTGTAGGCACTGGACATCTGTTCGATCCTTGAAGCACTCCGCTATAGATACAAAACATCTTGCTTAATATCATAATCAAAGGCAATAACAAAAGGCCAGCACAAATTAGCAAAAAACAAGGACACAGAAGAATAACACAGATACATGCTGAAGCCACAACGAGAAAATAATGATCACTATTAAGAAAATAAATAAACTATTATCCAACAATTAAAAACAGGGTAAAATGGCTAACTAGGCCTTTTACCACTATTACTCTAATAAATGTACTCATATCATAAACTCATTTAGTAAATATACCCCTATTTAACCCAATTCTTTCATCCAGGGGGGAATTATATATAGAGTAATGTTGGGGGTCTACAAAACAAAAACCTATAAAAAAGAGCCTATTTATCCCAATTCTTTCTTAAAAATAAAGACCTGACTATTAAAAGCTGACATAAATTGATCCTTCATACTAGAAAATCAATTGGACAGCACTTGGTTGAACCTTATAATAAAGCTCATAATCAAACTATATGACCACCCAAAACATCAACGATTTCACACTATGTTATACCACTTGTTTAGAATGCAGATCTCAATTGAAGTTCATAATCAATACTAGGCAATTAATTAAAAAAAAAGTCTACCTATCTTCTTCCAGTTTTTCCCTTTATAACGCTGGACAGCCTCGCGTAACACCTCATCCTTTATAAAAAAAGAAATGGAAGTGATGTTAGATAGTCCGCTTCAAAAGTAGCAATCATGTAAAATACTTAAGGAGATGCAAAAGGAATAGACACATTCACCAGAACACACATATATTACACATATACTTTGTGAAGGGCAGGAAATAAGACACTCAGGGAGAAGCTGTAAGACTTCAATGATGTCTTACAAAAAAAATGACTTTGCACAATGAAAACAGAAGAACGTGCATTGACTTATGTGCTAATCAGTTGCTACTACAATCAACCTGTTGGATTCTCAGGTTACTTGTACATTTGTACTTGTGCCAAATTGACATGACAAACAATTGCAAGTATAACAGATTAATAGTGTAAGACAGGAAACGAATTCCTATTAGGCTGGATGAGAGCCCCCAGTTTCCTTTTTTCTCCTCCTGTGGGTCTAATTACACTCATTATTCACCTATGACCCATCAGTTCCTTAAAAGTACTAGGATGAGAAAATTCTGATATCTAAAAAGATGGATAAACCAATATTGTCAATACATGTTACAATGAAGGAAATGACTAAATTGCAAGCATGATTTTTGAATTTCAATATAATCAAAAATATCAAATAGGATATACACTTGCCTCTTCCAAAGTCCATTGACCTCTTGTTGATTTCCTTGTTGGTCCAGTCGTCCTCCTAAAGGTAAACAGTAAAATGTAATAAACAAGCAGTCTTTCTAAAGTAATTAGAATTGCAATCAGATCAGAATTGATCAGGGAAGTACAAAATATAGCAGAATAATACACGTTAATGTTTCATTCAAATAAGTATGAGAAGATTAGCCTGATAGATTATCAGCACAAGAAAAATGTCCACAATATCATCCTTATACAATAAACTGGTCATTTTTGTATGAAACTACGAAGAGATCAACACAGCATAAGCATGCTAGATATTAAATAGTAAGATAAATAAACCGTTGAAGATCATAAGAATGTCAACGGGATACCCCTGTTCTTGTTTCAACTCAATTTCGAAAACAAGAGTTTTCAAACTTTACACACATCCCTAAATGATTGGAGATTTGGAATTATGTTACTTTAACCTAGGTGACCTTTGCATTTAATATTGATTGAGAATCTCCAAATTGCCCTTATTAAGAGAAACATTTTTGCTAATTAAAAAGATTTTATTATATGGTGACAAACTTCCTCCTCTAATGCTTTTATACCTTGTGATTTAACATAATTACTGTTCGAACATTATATGCCCATAATTCTAAACACTGGGCCGCACTTTTTCTGCTTTATAAAATTTTTCGTACATGCAGGTTTGCTCTCGCTTTCCATCTTTGATTAAACTAGACATCAATGAGTATGTTTATCAGCAACACAGTTTTGTTTGTCCTCATATGGGATAACAAATGTGGGAAGAGGGAAAAGGGAATTCAGAAGTGAAAAATACCCATGCCTATCAGCAGCAACACATCCCCCCACTTTGGGTCTATACACATCAGTATATGAGATAGGAAATATAGGGAAAAGGAATTCAAAAGTGAAAATACCCGTGTAAGGATTGAACTATCTGCAAGCTGCTGTTAGATACACTATGTTCAGGTGGCTGCGCTGGTGATTGCGGTGGTGGGGGTGTTGAAGGAGCTGAATTAGCAATGGCACTGTCACATCCCATAGTTGCTTAAGAACGAGATAAAATCGGTTATCCCACTTCCAGCACAGCAACAATCGTCTCTAACAGATGCTCCCGAGGCATTATATCATCCTAGTGAGTGGGAAGACCTCCCTCAACGCAACTTGAAATGAAAAACTAGTAGGAAACAGATGGAAAGAAACAAAAAATCAGGACCAACTCATAACTAGCACATAACAACCACATAACCTAGAAACAACAGAAGAAACCATTTGAGCTACAATCCAGTTTCCATCGCTCGAAATAAACAAGGACGTAGGAGCGTATGACGTTTGACCATTTAACAGTACTAGTTTGCTAGCTTTGAAGTTAGCCGTTAAATGTATGCGATATACTTCAACAGCAGAACTTCTTTTCAACACATCAGTTTCAAATTCTACATCTCAACAACCTAAAAACAGCAAATTCTAAACAAAACACGGATAGAAAATAGGCGAAATTCAAATAAATTTAACCTCAAAATCAGCTGTCAGTGAACACAAATGAGGCATTCACGTCACATGAACACCAAAGTTTCAATCAAATTCCAAATGCAAAAGACCTAATTCGAGCAAATTGAAGTATAACTGACCTTCGAGCTTCAGATTGTGAAGTCTCCGCGACGAATTGAGCTCAGTGCAGGGCAGATCCAACAAGAAAAAGAGGAAGATCTGCAAACGCGCATGTAACGATTCTGAACTTAGTTTCGGAGAAAGACAGCTTCGAAAATGGTCGAAGAGATTTGAAACGTCTACACGAAAATCCAGAGGTTAGCTTTGGGTGTGGATTTCCAAAGCTTTCAGTTTCAAAGTTGTTCAAACCCTAGATTTTAAATTTTGGAATAATTTTCTGTTCATACCAGGTTTTTGTCGTTTCTGATGATTTTGAAACGGCAACGAGGAAAAGTGGAAAAGGGAAGGACGAAAAAAACAAGTAAACAAACTTAACAAAGACACTTATTAGCACCGCTAGAAATTTTATGGGTACTTGCTTCATTTCCGTCCCGATCCGAATCCGCCTTTTGCTTGCACCGGACGCATTGAAAATATGTCACAAACTCATGTTTTATACAAAAATTCGAATGTTGTTCAACGGTTATAATTCTAACCATATATGCGTCTCTTGAGCTCAATGAGAGTGCACCTCTTGGGGTATATTATGCGTCTCTTGAGCTCATTGGGAGTGCACCTCTTGGGGTCTGCTCTAATAGCGTGCTCGATTTCATTGTTTTCAATAAAATGCTTGTATAAATAAAATAATGAAAAAACACCATTTACCTTTATATATATATATATATATATATATATATATATATATATATATATATATATATATATACTATTATAAAAGTGAGAATTTTTTCAATAAACAGTTTGTTTACGCTTTTGCCCTGTAGTTAGATAATGACTATTTTGTCCTCACTTTTTGTGAAAGCTACAATTATAAATTTCAGCTTTATAAATATATGTTAGTTATAATACTTGAATTTTCTCATGGGCACGATTCTTGATATCTATCCCAATTTGGTATCAATATTTGGGTATCAAACAACCCCAATAATCAGATTAGGTCAAGACAGGGAAAAGGACGATCAATCAACACATCTCAAATTAGGTCAAGACATGGACAATCAATTCAAACAACCCCGAAGTGTAGGTGAAACAATCGATTTCAGTTCCCTTAAAATGCAAAACGACCCCAGAAGAAAACATTCCTTTGGTAAACAACAGCAGGTTGGTGGTGGGGTTCCTTGCTCTGGTCAAGAGTAGCAGCAAGCTCGGCGGCTCTTAGCTCCGGTAGAGAGTAGCAACAGGGTTGATTGTAGCAGGAGGAAGGAGAAGGGAAGAAACGTCGAGAGAAGAAATATCAAGAGAAGGAAGCTTATACCATCAAAAAAAATACATACATCAAATTTGGGGTATTCAGGTATCAAGTATCATTTTGATACCGATATCCTAAAATACCAAACATTGGATATGTGTATGAGTGAGGTCAAACGACCTTGTAACATATAGAAAGTTGATATATCAAATAAGGGCAAATTAGTCTATATATAACATATAATGAAAGTTGATATATTAAATAAGGGCAAATTAGTCTATATATATTACTATATACTTATTTATTTATAATTCGAACATGCACACTAACTCATTACTATGAGCTTAGAGCATCTGTATCCTAGATATTTGTGAGTTTCTTCTCCTATTTAAATATGTAAAATTAAAAATAAATGTCAGAATGGGTGAGGAAATAGAGGTAATGAGTGGAGAGAAAACTTTTGGAGAAGAAATGAAATCTGACAGGATCTGCCCGACTCACGTAAATCAAGTGTAAAATCTGATTTATTTTTGTTACTTTTGCGGATATGAGTTCTTTAACTAATATTATAGATAAAGACTAATAGAAAAAATCATCGAACTTTTGTCAGAGTGCTTTTCACTCTGGATGGAAACACACATTAGAATCATTAGGTCATTAGTATGTTTTCTTGAAGATCCTCAAAGACAATATTATGCTTACCTTGAAAAGGCTGGACAGGAAACTGAACATTATCCTATATATCATGAAATTGGAAATCTAACCTAATTTTTCATCTTTTTATTTTCTCAAAATGCATTTTTTTCCCCGGAAAAATTGTTGATAACAATGGTACGATACAATCATGCACTACCAATATTTTACAAGAGTTGAACATATATTACGAACAAGACGAGACTTATGCAATACACACAAGTGCATGTGAAACCTACAACTTTATCTTAGTCAGATCAACCTTCTTCACAGGATAAGTGTATGCTTCATAGTTGATGCTTTGTCCCAAGCTACTCAACTTGGTAAGAGTAGTTATCAGATCAACCTGATCAAGGCACAAAATCACTATGTAAGATTACATTGTCACTTTGAAGAAATGCTTATACAGTTAAATTTACCTCATAATCTGTTTCGGAAACAGTTTCTCTACTGCGCTGGTATTTTTGAACCCAAGGAGCAACATCAGGGTCTGTAGCCAGCAAGGTCTCGGTGGCTAGCTGATCAGGACCCAAGAATGCCGAGAGAACAGCCAGCTGGATCCGGAACCACAACAAAAACAAACATCCAAGTACATGGTCAGATCAGCAGGAGCCAATAATTTCACTGTAAAACAATATGGATTGACTGTGAAACTAAGGCTGCGTTTGCTAAAAGCCACAATCACTAGTATTTTGGTGTGTTTTTGTTTTTCTGTAAATTTAATCGGTGTTTGGCATGGTAAAAAATATTAAACATTAGGGCGTGTTTTGGAAACAGTTGTAAAATTCACGGTTTGTAATAAAAGCTAAGGGGTGAGCAAAAATATCCGAATCCGAAAAATCCGAAGATCCGATCTGGAAAAATCCGAATCCGAAAAATCCGGCAATTGGTGATCTGAGTCCGATCTGATCTGGGCATATTTAGGATCATTGGATACGGATCGAGGTTTGGGGGAAAAGTCAGATCGGATATATCCTGACTAGTCTAAGAATAAATATATCCAATCCGGATAAATTGTCGGATATTCGGTGCTCTCGGATCGGGCTTTTATAAGATTGCGGAAATACCCACGTCTAATAAAAGCTAGTGTTTTGGGTCCAAAAAGACAAAATTGCCCCTTAGAGTTTTTCCTTATTACAAGTCAAAACACAATTTTATCCCAAAACACTAGAAAACGCTAGTTTAAGTCAAGCAAACAGTGATTAGTGTTTTTAAAAAACAAACAGTCCCAAAAACACTAGAAAACACTAGCAAACACAGCCTAAATAAGGAATACCTGGCGAGGACCAAGACCGACTGATGAAAACTTGTCTTTCATTTCCTTGACAGTAGCTTTATCCCATTGTGGAACTCTTCCCTCAGGATCAGGCTCTTGTGCATCTGTCCTTCCAAATATCTTATCGAACTGACCCCACTGTTACACAAAAAAAACCATTACTGTGATATTGCAGTTGACCAATATAAAGAGGAGTAGCTACTAACCTTATATACAAGAACAAGACTCCGTACTTATTTGTAATCAAAGTCAGATAGTTTTTTTTATCTCCACAATAACCCCTAATTGATGGCTTTTCCATTTACATGCAAAATTATTTAAGTCTTATCATGAATCCAATCTAAATGCATGTTGGAATCAGGCAATGAAGAAACCAATAGTTGCACATATGATAAAATGAACAGACCTGGCCATTTGAACCATATGCAGTGTACAATAATCTCCCTTTCTCCTCATTGCCACCACATTTACGAATAGCAGCAGCCAGGAAATTAGCTTTTATAGCTGCTTGGGCTGCACTACCCAACAAGTAGACTAAGATACAGTCCAAGTATGGACCTTTTTAAGATCAGTCAAAGTATATAAATTTGGAAAACTCTTGGACAGCAACCGGAAAAGGCAATACCATGAGGATACCAAACGATTTTTTTCTTTCTCTTTTGACCCGAAAACTGTTTTTTGGAAAAATATATAGATAAATGGTGATGTGGGATGCTACAGGTGGAATCTCCACCCTACTCACTTTTATCACGAGAGGCTTCTCACTTGAACCAACCTCTCTCTCTCTAGCTAGACGGGCATATCATAGTTCTATATTACAGGCCATTTAGTCTAAGAAAACTAATCAAGTACACCACGAGGTTGTATGCCAAACAGTTATCAGCTTTTCATCAAACAACAAAAATAGATTGACATATATTTACCTGCAAACTGTATGAGGTCTGCAAATGAAATTGGCCCACCTTTGGAGTATGAATCAATTTCCTTCTTCGTTTCCTGCAACAAACTCAAAGCTGGAGACAACCTTTTATTTTCAGGTCTGTCTATCTCTGAGCTTCAAAAGACAGAATTCACAAACAAGAACGAAGTAAGGTAAATTTATAAGACAGCCTGCAGAAGGAATTGGATAACTATCAAACAAGGAAAGATACAACTCAATTTTGGGTAAGATTGTAGACGGATAACTTTATTGATTGGAGATATGAACTAGAGTATGGAGTGTAGCACACCAACAAATCAAGGAGCATAGTTTCGATTTTCTTGTACTATGTGTCAATAATAACAGGTTATATCATTGTAATTGGACAGAATAGAAAATAAGAAATCATATAAACTTCTTCTCTCATATGTTTCTTTGATTTCCTCTTCCTCTACAGTAAATGCTTCCCTGTGAATCTAACAAAAACACTAAGCCCCAGTTTGGTAACAACTCCGAAATAGAATGAAACTGAATCTACATTATTTGTGGTTTCATGTAAAGTGCAATTGATTCCCCAATTTTATTTCCCTAGGATATCAAAGCTGATCAAATTCTACTCCAATTACTTCAAAACACAAGGAATGATTCCAAAAAATTTCATGAACAAAGGTATACGTATGGACTAGATTCGTTTCCACTCCGTTTCTGGAGTTAAAACCAATAGAGCCCTAACTTAAACAGAAAACAAGTTCCACATAAAAGCTAAGAGCTGGCTACAGGACTTCTTATATTCATATATGATGTTTTTAAGGTACCTGAACCGTATTGATCCATTTGGACCTCCAGTTTTTGTGGCCTGCAATACACAGTAAACCGAAAGGAAATCAGTTCCAGAACTCTATCCATAGTAAAGAAGAAGAGTGTAACAACAATCATGGTCTGACCTTATCATAGTTAATGGCATCGTTGAGAGCCAGCGTAAGAATGGGCGAAATGAGATCTGGGTCACTCTGAAAAGACGAACAAGCAGATTAAACAGCCAACAGAGAAATGCACTTCCTGCACTGAACTTATTGTACAGATTATCATGTGAAGAATATATCTATACCTTAAACAAAGCATAAAGAGTCCCTTTGACACTGGCTGTTATCAGTACTCACACAAAACAGATAAAACCCTTTTCAGTTCCAAAGACTAAACTGGACAATGACATTGATACAAACCCCCAAATTAGCTTTCATGAAACTCACACTGAAAATCAGACCTCTGTCTCCTTTGAATAAGATCAGCAGCATTCGCATTCTCCAAGAATAGCCCTGAGCTTCCAATCACAAACTGGACAGCAAACCAACATATCCAAAATCAGACAACAGCAAGCATCATAGCATAAAACTAGAAACAGTCTCACCAACGGAGCAGATAAGGTAAGACCGCCGATAACACCTCTCCTACTGAAATGTCGTTCTTCGTCACTGAAAGAAGCTTCATTTTTACTACATCGAATTCTTGCCTGCTTAGAACACATAACAAGTGAAAGGGGGTGCATCAAAGGTTTATTAACGGAAAATTCAAGAGGAAGAAGTGGTGCTGTTAATGGAGGCGATGTTGACAGGAACGAAACCCCCATTTTCATTCCTCTTCGATCTCTATGCTGTTCAGAGCATTCAATTCAAATTTTCACAGAACAAAGTTGGGTTTTTTTGGGTTCGACTGGACATGAATTCATGTCGAGCGAGGGAGATGGGACCAGCTGAGACTGGGAGTATTACGTGGAGGGAGATGGGAGTTTCACGATAAATTGCGTTATCCGAATAATTGGATTTAGCGTAAAATTCGGTAAAGTCCGATCATTTGGCCTCTTATTATAAGTCTTTTTTTTTTTTTTCCTTTTTGAACTTAGGATCTGGGCTTTAAATATTTTCGAATTATATCCAAATGTTTTTCGATTTTTCAAGTTTGCCCTTAAACTTTAGTGTTTTCTGGATTTTATCCTAATATCATTCATATTTAAAATTTATTAATATTTTAAGGGACCAAAAAGATAGGTTATTCATTCGATCAATTATCTATACCTTTAAAATGACCTTTTTCTGTAATGTATACCTTTAAAATAACTACTAACAATAACAAATAACGATAAATTTTTTTTTTTCTCAAAATATTATTTATGAATAATAAATAATATATTCGAAAAAATTATAAAGTTTAAACACACCATCCTGGTTTTTTTTCTCTTTCAATTTGATAAAATTTTACAACACTGTATAGCTTCAATCTACTGAAATTAGTTTATTACAACTTGGCTCGAATATAGGATTAGAATACGGGATTTCTAATATTAGATTAGTAGGACTATAAAATTAGAAATAAAGACAATGTGGCCATATTTTTAAAAGTTAGGGCTAGTAATGAAATTTCAAGGTTTTGGCTAAACATTTTTTTCTTTGATACAAGGTAAAAAACTTAGAAGGATCAATTTCGAGAAATCGACCGTCCTAATGCATCCTTTCGGATGAGGACTTGAACATCTTCTGGGCTTGTACGTCGTGTGACGCAATCTTGTCCGCGACCGTGTTAATCTCCCTGAAAATATGTTGTGCGGTCGAGTAATGAAAATCAGTCATAATGAGTGAAATGTCGTTAATCATCATATCAAGTTCCCATGACGGGTTCCAAATTCGATTAATTGAATTGATAAGCGTTAAGCTTTCTCCTTCAATCTCGATAGATGTAACTCCACACTCCTTAGCCCTTTGAAGGCCAAACCGCAATTGCTTCTGCTTCCAATATTGAGTTTGCATTACAAATGCCACTTCCTAATGCCGTAGGGATCGCGTGTTGGTCCCGAATGATAAATCCAAAGGCATACTTATTTGGCGAATTATGTGAGGCACCGAAATTGAGTTTGTAGGATCCTTCCGCAGGTCGTTGTCATTTAATGTTTTACTTTCTTCTTCTTTAGTTAAACATGACAAAAAAAACGTTTAGTTTTCAGCGTTATCTCCCAACGTGAACACTATATGGGCCAATATACACAGTTTCAACCCCTACAACAATTCGACATTGTAAATTTTTCGATTTCGTGCATTTTAATGATTCGTTAACCAATTTTGTTGCATAATAACATAAGTGCATTAATTTCTAACATAATTTAATCTTTAATTCATAAAATAACTTAAAACTGAACAAATTTAAATTTTACATATTCACCTAAACCCCTCAATCCTCATATTGAAAAATGGAAGCTGACTTGACGTCGAATTTGTTCTAATTAGAAACATAAAACATTCTTGTTCACAATGGGAAGTCTTCCTTTCTTCTTCAATGAGCAAAGAATGTAGTTGCAAACTTGCAGTTTACCAAGAGATTCATCTTTCTCTTGCTCTTCTTTTACCTTTCAGTTTACCTTAACCCTCTTCATTGTATCTTCATTTCCTCATGAATTTACAGCCAAATTGATCAACTAATTTCACACCCACCATTTTTTAGCATACAGCAAGAAGATAAAAGAAAAATGGAAAGAATGATCAGGATTATGGAGCAGAAGATTTTGCTCAGAACTGTGCTTTCATGGTCATTTGAAGACATATTAAACAATTATCTGTACAAGGATAAGGTAATAGTACACATACAGATGATAATAAACACCTATCTCAACTAGGGCTGCACAGGTTTGGACCGGACCGTACCGGAAATTCCGGTCCTGGACCGTAATGTTCTGCTCCGGTCCGGAGAGTTAATTTACATTTTAATTATTTTTGAACAAGAGTATCCGATCCGGTCCAAACCTGGACCGGATTTCATCCATACAAAAAAAATATTTATTTATTTTTAAAAAAATAAATAAAGCGGTCCGGACCGGACCGTGTGGACCAGACCGTTTCAACACTAGCAGTGAAACGGTCCGGTCCAGTCCGAGAGTTTACAGTCCGGTCTGGTCCGGACCGTTTGAACATCCTTACTCTCAACGTTTTGCCTTGTTATTGAATTACCTCTTTGTGTTGACCATAATAGGTAAAGATCATACCTGAAACTTTCGAGTCCATAGAAGATTATATGAATTCTTTCATCTTTCCGCTGTTGGAAGAAACAAGAATGGAGTTGTTCTCTGCACTGCATAGCGTGCATCAAGCATCTGCATGTATGATCACAACTGTTGAAAACTCAATGCTCTACAAATCTCCCAATGATTTGTACTATGAGATAAAAACAAAGAAAATCAAGGATGTCAAGGATCGGGTCATGGGCCAGTATGAGCCACAAGCTGGAGATGTGTTTGCTATCACGGATGTCAAACCGAGGAGCATAGAAGACATCAATAGTCTTGCAAGAGGTTATGTTATTGCTATTGTTCAAAGAATGAAGGATGAAGACACAAACAAGATACAAATCTTGAGTTCAAAACCAATACAAGTTGATTTTGATCAGAAGCTATTTGCTGTTTTTCTGGTGAATTTGACAAGTACTCTTCGCGTATGGAATGCATTGCATCCTCAAACTATTGGGCATGAGTTAAATATCATCGAGAATGTGCTGCAGAGGGATCATTTGGAAGATATGCCTTGTATGGGTTGTTTTTTCGAAGAAGAGACTGATTTTAGTGTAATTGGAGCCTCTGAGCTGAATGAATCACAGTATGAAGTGGTTTCTACTGTAATCAAGACAAGCAAATGCAGTCATCAGAACACAATCAAGCTAATATGGGGGCCGCCAGGGACAGGGAAGACGAAGACGATTACTACCTTTTTAGTTTCACTATTAAGGATGAAAGTTAGGACACTAATTTGTGCTCCTACAAACACAGCAGTTCTTCAGGTTGCTTATCGGCTTAGGGTGTTACTTGAAAGTCATCTTGACCATGGAACTTATGGATTGGGTGATATTGTTCTGTTTGGAAATGAAAAGAGAATGAAGATTGATGATTATGAAGGTGCTTTAGACGTGTTTCTTGATCATCGAGTTAAACTTCTGTCAAAGTGCTTTTCACCAGTCTCCGGTTGGAAACACACATTAGAATCATTAATATGCTTTCTTGAAGATCCTCAAAGACAATATTATGCTTACCTTGAGAAGGCTAGACAGGAAACTGAATATGAAGGTGATGAGCTTTATTCTTGTTTTCATCATGATGAGCTTGACACTAGTGATTATCAAAGGCAATACAATGCGTACTTTGGACCGGAGACTGAAGATGATGAGATTGACACTAGTGATTGGATTTTGATTGAAATTGAGGGGGATGAGCATGAGACCAACAATCAAGGTATAGAAATTGAAAGTGCTGACATTCGTGATCATAGTCTAATGTCATTTGATGAGTTTGTAGTGGAAAGACTAAATTATCTGCGTCCCAAGATGGTTTTCTGCATCAAGACATTATCCATACATCTACCTACTCAATTCCTTTCACTAGCAACAGCAAGTATCATGATTATTGCTGTCGAATCAATTGAAAAATTCGATTGCATTGACTTGTACACCTCATCGAGTATAGAACTCATTGAAATCCTCAAATCTTTACCAACATCGTTCTACCTTCCTAGTATCTCCGATAGACAAGCAGTCCAGGACTTCTGCTTAGAAAATGCACAGATAATTTTCTGCACAGCATCGGCTTCTGCTAGGCTTCAAAGCAGAGGTATGCATGGTGTGCAATTGGTTGTTATAGACGAAGCTGCTCAGTTAAAAGAATGTGAATCCACCATTCCTTTGCAACTCCCCGGGCTGCAGCATGTAGTTCTGATTGGAGACGAGAAACAGCTTACAGCCATGGTGCATAGCAAGGTTTATATTTCGTTTTCAAGCCATCCAATAAACTCACCTCTTTCGACTTTTCAGTCTTTGCTGATTTTCTTACAGGCCGCGGAAAGTGCAAACTTTGGGAGAAGCTTATTCGAAAGGCTAACGATATTGGGAAAGGAAAGGTATTTTTTGAATGTTCAGTATAGGATGCATCCATCAATAAGTTCATTCCCAAACCGAGAGTTCTATGGCATGAAGATTTTGGATGCTGAAAATGTAACACTACCAAGCTACAAGAAGGAGTTTCTTATAGGAAGGATGTATGGATCGTATTCTTTTATCAATGTATCAAGTGGAAAGGAGGATTTCGACAAAGGACACAGTCCAAGAAACTTGGTAGAGGTTGCTGCTGTCATAGAATTAGTTAGCAGACTTAAAACTGGTATGAAATGTTATATATATAAGGGTTTTTTGGGAAAACTTTTTTATAATACTTTGTTTTGAGAAACCGCCTTTTATAATTTTATTACATAAAACCACCTTACAAAACCTATTTCATTGAATTTGAACCACCTCTATTGTTTTCTGTTAATTTTTCAATCTTTATTCCACCATTTTGACCAAAATACCCTATTATATTCATAAATTTGGAATATTTACCTTTTCAAAATAAGTTTTACCCATCAATTAACTAGAAGTGTCTTTTAATTATTTTTTGGAAAAATAATTTTTACAAAAACAATAAGTTAATATAGGCAATTCGACAACATATATTTTATAAGGTGGTTCATTTATAATAAACTATCAAAAGGTGATTTCTTAAAAAAAATGTATTATAAAAGATGATTTTTGCCGAAAAAATCTATATATTATAAGTTCACAAAACACACAATACATTGACAATAAGGTTAGGTGCATTTTTGCAGCATCTATTGAGAGAAATCAAAGGATAAGTGTAGGAGTGATATCTCCTTACAAAGGTCAAGCTGCAGCTATTCAAGAAGAACTAGGAGGATACCACAACACAAACAGGTTTGTGAAAATTACAGAAATTGATCTATATTTATCAAGGAGAATTTACAAAGTAACCTCAGTAAGTGTGTTATGCTTAGAGAAACTGCTTGCACTTTACTTCTGCACATACGCCAACAGGTTTTCTGTCAGCACTGGGTCGGTTGATGGGTATCAAGGCGGAGAGAAAGACGTGGTTATAATCTCTACAGTTCGATGCAACAGGAACGGCTCTATAGGGTTCCTTTCCAACCGACAAAGAACCAATGTCTCACTGACTAGAGCTAGATACTGTTTGTGGATACTAGGGAGTGAAGCAACGCTAAGTAGAAGCAATTCTGTGTGGAAGAAAATTGTTGATGATGCAAAGTTGCGTGGATGTTACTTTGATGCGTATGATGATGAGAAACTGGCTCGAGTTATAAATACTAGACGTGACAAGCTAGGAACAGATTTGGCCTCTAATAAGCTTATGGATAATTGAAAAGGCCATAGTACTACTCTATATTTCAAGTTCGGCTATCAACTATGTGTTATAGATTATGGATGTCATATTCAGAATTCCGCTTTACATTTCATGGACAAATTTACATTTACAAGGAATAAAAGAAGATACATTACTCTCTAAAGAAAATCTCAGGACAGAAATTGGTTCACAAATTATTGATCGAGCAAACAAGTCTCTATATCCTTGAATGTTCAGTACAAAATGCACTCATCAATAAGTCTGGTACCAAACAGAGAGTTCTATGGGAAGAAGATTTCAGACACTCTAGAATAAGGAGTTTCCAAACAGAGAGTTTTATGGCAAGAAGATTTCAGACGCTATACAATAAGCAGTTTCTTGAAGGGAAGATGCATTTTTCCTGTTCTTTCATTAATGTATCTTTTGGCAATGAGGATTTTGAAAAGAACCACAGCTAGAGAAACTTGGCTGAGGTGGCTGCTATTGCAGAGGTAGTTGGGTGGCTTTGCAAGAGTATTATCCTCTACTCCCTCCATATGAAATTTTTTGTCGTTTTAGCTGTCAGTTCTAGTTACAAAAATCACTGTCCTACCTTTTAGTGTTAAATACTTCCCACTCAATTTTTGCAGAGTCAAAGGTGAGAAATCAAAGGACTAGGGTAGGAGTGATATCTCCCTACAAGGGCCAAACAACAACTATACAGGAAAACCTAGAGGGAATGTTGCTACTTTGATGCCGATGAGGACAACACGCATGATCTGGCTACTGAATCTTCTATGTTAGACAAGCTAGGATTGAAATTCAACTCTCTTAGTCTCCAGGATTGGTGATTGGAAGTTTACAATCCAAGCCCAATGTTGTGTTTTTGTTTTATTTGCATCAAATTCGTATGGAATAAAAGGAGAAACCATTAATAAATTATCCAGTAACTAAAACCAATCATACTCTTTCTCTGATGCCTGATTTGAATGTAAGCTGATAACAAATCCAATTAAATACTTACCGTATTGCCATGATGCTCTTGTTATAATGCCTCTTCCTGCAATCTTTGTAAGCCAGATAAGTTTCTCCAGGTGTCGGCCAATATTGTTCGTCATTTCGAGCTCATATTGGATCATGAGAAACAACCCTGCAATGTTTGCGAGCTTTGGAAGAATCCATTTGCGAGTTGACGATAAAAAATCAATTTGATGAGTGATCAAGCCAGCATTTGAGAAGCCGGCGAATTTCGAGTACAACAAAAACCTAATTTCAGGAGAACTGGTTGGTAATGGAAGGGAATTGGGCACTGACAAACCCTAGTCAAGCAAGAAGGGAAATATGAAGATTGTTAGGGATTCGGAAACATTAAACCCTAAATTTACAAGAAGATGACACCAACAAGCCAACAACTAACCGAACGAAACAAAAATGCAAAAACCTCAAAAATTACTGTTGAAATTGGGACGACGGTTGATGGCGCGATGGTTCGGTTACAATTTCGGACAATGCTAGTGGAAATCGTCACCGATCCGAAACCTTATGAAAAAAAATAAATATATTGATGATAATTTAATTTTTCGGAATTCTAGGATTCTTCCGCAAGGTTTAGTCACATTTACACCTCGGAGTCATAGCCTAAGATCATGCCAAAATGTATGGATTGATGCTCGATTCGAATCTCATTGTTTAGGCCTCATATACAAGATGTACATTGAGGTCTCTTTTCCTACACGCACGTATATACCCTTTGCATCTATATCTAATCCCAACCATCATAGAAGTGAGTAGATTCCGGTAAAAGGTTATTAGGAATCAGTTGTGGGAATAAGCCCATTTACTTATTAGTGTCTTTAGTGAAATCGGAGGTTTACCGATTCAAGAGCTAGCCGAATAGCTTAGTTATTACTTATTAGTGTCTTTAGTGAAATATGTACGTGAATATTCACTTGTTGCCATCTACTACGCCTTTCGGCTTGTTCTTAGGCCCCGACTCATTCTTCGTTGGCAGAATTATCTTAATGGTAGAGCATTGTCTTGCCATTGTTGAGGCTGAGGGTTCACAAGCCCCTCCTTCTGCTCCCGGCTTCATCGTTTTGTGGTAAGGAGCGGAGTAGGTGGACAGGGATCGAAGTGGGACCTCTTTATCTCCCGGGTCTATCTTATGTCAAGTATGCTCTCCAAACATAGACTAAATACAATTTTAGGGTGAAGCTAGAGCTAAGCTCAAATTCCCACCTACGTAATTGGACAAGATTGGTAGAAGAGGCCTGTCCTGCTTGACTTTAAACCTTTCCTTAACACGCTTAGATTGCTTTGAACAACACTTTCATTTGTATTTCTTTCTTCTTCTTTTCTAGTGTTGGGTTCGAGAGGATAAATTTTATGTGGCCTTTTTTGTCCTATGTTTAGGGTCGACACCCCTTTACATTTTTGTCCTATGTCTAGGATCGATCCCCCGTTTATTTTATTCAAACCGGATATTTAATTCTGCTGTTGGGATGCTTAGTTGACTCAGTGATCTTGATAGGAAGCTTAGTATCTCCAATAGAGTAAGCAACACTTCTTCAATCCTTTCAACCGCTCTATACTCCATAACCCTTCAAGATTACGTATAGATGATTTTTAAAATTTTAATATTATTTATAAGGATGAAGAATATTTGCGGATGAAATTCCTTTCATGAACATTCGAGGGTAGCCTTAAGACTTTCATTATATGTAGCATCTTAAAATTTTCGAATGATCACAATCCCGAGTATTTTCTCAATTCCGAAAGTTTATGAAAATGGATCAAGTCGAAGGTTTTAAACACAATTTGCTTTTTAATTTCAAACTTAGTTTCAACTTTCAGAATTACCACACCTTATTTTTAAGTAACACAAATTTCCCACACTTTGCAAGGAATCACACTTATTTTTTAAATTACATAAATCACCCATTATTTTTGCATTTTTGTTGCAGAATCATATCTTATATTTCAAATTTTACAACACCACCCACTATTTGTAAAAAATTATGAACTCAAAATTACAATGTTTTTATGGTATACCATAATGTGACTTTTGATTACACAATTGAACTTAAGTTTTTTGAAATTAGGGTTTACTTTAATCAATCATCTGTATCTTTTCAAAGGAATGTAAAGAGTTACTGTCATCATAGCTTGGGTCGATCATGAATGTATTTATTATCGAGACTTTAAACATTAAACATATGTTTGGAAGCTAAAGCGTTTGCATTTATCATTACCACCCCTTGATCGATCAATGTCAATCACTATATAACAGTAACACCATAACTATCTCTTCTTACTTGCAATAACCAGACGAAGAAAGAAAATGCAAACCACAAAGAAACCCGAAAATGGCGTCACAAGACCTGAGTTGATCGATATTGTTCTTGCATGGGAATTTGAAGACATATTTGACAAGAATCTCTACAAAGATAAGGTAATAATATAAACAAATCCACCTTCTGATCATATATATATGTATGCTTTATTGATTCGTCGATCTTCCTTGTAGGTGAAGAAAATACCGAAGAGTTTCGAGTCTATATCAGGTTACTTGAGATCGTTTGTCATTCCGTTACTCGAAGAAACGAAGACGAGTCTGTATTCGGAGGTACAAAACGTGGCTAGAGCGCCGGTTTGTATAATCTCAAGTGTTGAAAAGTCGAAGCATCACAAGCCTCCAAAGAGCTTGTACTATGATATCACAACAGTGAAATACTGTGTTCGTGATCGTGTAGTGGGGAAGTACGAGCCAGAAGCTGGTGATTTGTTTGCTATCACGAATGTCAAGCCAACGAGGATAGAAGATATTGATAGGCCTGAAATTGGTTATCTTCTTGCATATGTTCATCGTATGAAGGATGGAGATACAGGCAAGCTTTGTATACTCACTTCAAAACCACTAATGCCATTTGAAGACGAAGATGAGGATGATGAGAATCCAATTCTACATTATTCTGAAGATGAAGAAGATCGTTTTGCTGTTTATCTTGGGAATTTGACTACGAATCTTCGTGTATGGAAGGGGTTACATCCTGAATCTAACGACACTCATTCAAAGATCTTACAGGATATTGTGCATCTGCGTTGTTTGGTAAGTTTATGAAGCTCAATTTGTCTTTGAACATGTCTTATTTTCATTTAGGGCTGCGTAAATGATCAGTACACATTGGATGATCTTAACTGTGCAAACATGTCTAATTTTGCACATCGCTATTTATCAGTTCTTCTGTTTATATATGCTTGAATGATCTGCAGCTATTTTCTTCTTTGCTAGCTTGTTTGTTAGTTCATTTGAGTGATAATACTCCATTGTTTAGTTTTCTTGCTAATATTTCATATATATATATATATATATATATATATACAATTCTGTTCATATATGATTGAATGATCTGCAGCTATTTTCTTCTTTGCTTTTTTTGTTTATTAGTTCATTTGAGTGATAAAACTCCATTGTTTAGTTTTTTTTGCTGATTTTTAATATATATATATATATATATGATTGATTGATCTGCAGCTATTTTCTTCTTTGCTAGCTCGTTTGTTAGTTCAATTGAGTGATAAAACTCTATTTTTAGTTTTTTTTTTGCTGATTTTTCTCATGTATATATATAAATATATATGTATGTATCACAGGAAGATAAGTCCTGCATTATCTGTTCTTCGTCTGATGGGTCTGATCCGGAAGTAGTAAGATCTTTTGAGCTGGACGAGTCACAGAAAATGGTGGTTTCTACAGTAATGAAGATAAGCAAATGCAAGCATCAGAACACAATTAACTTAATATGGGGTCCTCCGGGGACTGGGAAGACTAAAACAGTTGCTACATTCCTAGCTGCACTGGTAAAGATGAAAGTTAAAACTGTAACATGTGCTCCAACTAATACTGCAGTTCTTCAGGTTGCTTCTCGGCTAAGGAAGCAACTCGACAACCATCTTGAGCATAAAACCTATGGTTTGGGTGATGTTGTGTTGTTTGGAAATGGAAATAGGATGAAGATGGATGATCATGAGTACATTTTAGATGTGTTTCTTGATCATCGTGCTGATCTTCTCTCGGATTGCTTCTCACCGGTTTATGGCTGGAATAACTCATTACAGTCATTGATATCCTTTATCGAAGATCCTAAAAAGCATTATGATGCATATGTTGAAAATATTAGAGCATATGATTCATATGACTCAGATGATTCTGAAGCTCATGAAGTTCATCAGATGTCTAGATACGAGTTTGCGAGCAGTAAGCTGAATTCATTGCGTCCGAATTTGGTGTTTTGTATCGAAACGTTATACACTCATCTTCCTACCCGTTTTCTTTCAACTCAATTGGTTAGTACATTAGTGCTTGCTGTTGAAGCACTTGAGAAGCTTACAACCCATGAGATTTGGTATTCTACAAAGATGAAGTTGCTTCAGATTCTGAAATCTTTACCTCGGTATTTCAATCTGCCAAATTTTGTTGATAAGCAAATGATTAAGGAATTCTGCTTAGCCAATGCAAGTATGATCATCTGTACTGCATCAGGAACTTCTCGTCTTCAAACTGGAGATAGTAAAGCTGTGCATTTGGTTGTGATTGATGAAGCTGCACAGCTGAAAGAATGTGAATCCACAATTCCTTTGCAGCTTCCTGGATTGCAGCATGTTGTTCTTATAGGAGACGAAAAACAACTTCCGGCCATGGTGCAAAGCAAGGTACAATGATAATCATCAAAAAAATTGTGTTAAATATGCTTTTTTTATAGCCTAATTCTTTTGTTTTGTAGCATTTTTATCAGTTTTTACTGAATGTTTGTTACAGTTTGCAGAAAATGCCCACTTTGGAAGAAGCTTATTCGAGAGGCTTAAACTATTGGGTAAGAAAAGCCATATGTTGAAGGTTCAGTACAGGATGCATCCATCAATAAGCTTGTTTCCAAACAAAGAGTTTTATTCCAAGAACATAACAGATGCTCGAAATGTAAAGCTACAAAGCTACAATAAGCAGTTTCTTGAAGGGAATATGTATTCATCCTACTCTTTTATCAATGTTTCTTCCGGTAAGGAGAATTTCGACAAGGGATACAGCCCGAGAAACTTGGTTGAGGTTGCTGTTGTTGTAGAGTTAGTCGGAAGACTCCATAAGGGTATGTACGTATGTATGTACGTACGTAAGATCTATCTTATATATTCACAAACTATATATATATATACTCAACTTGGTTTAATTTTCTCAGTGTCTGCTGCAAGAACTCAGAGAATCAGTGTTGGAGTGATATCTCCTTACAAGGGTCAAGCTGCAGAAATTCAGCAAGAGCTGGGAATGAAGTACAGTACAGATGATAAAGACATGTTTTCGGTTAGTGTTGGTTCGGTTGATGGGTTTCAAGGAGGTGAGAAAGATGTGATTATAATCTCAACTGTTAGATGCAATGGTAAGGGCTCTGTTGGATTCTTATCAAATCTACAAAGAACGAATGTCGCGTTAACTAGAGCAAGATACTGCTGTTGGATAGTAGGGAGTGGAGCTACATTGAGGAAAAGTGATTGTGTGTGGAAGAAGATTGTGGATGATGCTAAGTTGCGCGGTTGTTACTTTGATGCTGGTGTGGACCCGAAGCTGGCTCGGGTTATTGGTGGATCTAGATTTGATGAGCTAGAGTCGGCATTGGGGTCTCTTAGGCTTGGTGATCCATGGTAGTGTTTGTGTTTCAAGCTTGATCTGTGCTTGTTGTTGGATTTTTTCTGCAATCTGTTTTTTCTGCTGTCATGTTAACGTTGAATCAAGTTAATCATTCAAGTGTTACCATCACTTCTTTCAAATCACACGGAGTTGATTGCTCTATATAAGGTTGGATGAGAATATATGTACCTATGATCAATGATCAAATTCATACACAAAGAGTGCGGGATGAAATCTATCATTGACAATCCAACCACCTTGAAGACAATTCAACATGCATTCTTCATATGAAAAAATAGCATATCAAGGGAGATTGTACAAAGCACATATTGCAAAAGTTCTTCTCTACCTGTGAGCTAGTTAGAGGAAATAGAGGAAGCCAATATTTAACAAATTTGTTTTAGTGACAATCTTGCTTGTTCTCGAAATCATTGAATCCCAAAAGGTTTCAAAAGCTTGTGCGTAAGATTGGATTGTATAGACTCTGAAGTATATGTTAAAATCAAGGGAACATTATACGCGTTGCACTCTTTTTCCCTTCCATCAGGTTTTGATCCCACTGAGTTTTCTTGACGAGGTTTTTAATGAGTCGACGTCTACTAAGTGTATGATAAGTTTGAAGTCAACAACGAATGCTCAAATTTGACAACGGGAAAAGGTGAGAGGGAGTAATGAAACATATATGTACAAGTTACTAGTATATTCATGATGCATGTGTGGGAGTTATTGTATGGAGTAATTCAAGAGGAAATTGTATATTGTAGAATTTTTTTACCTCCCTAATATTTAACCATAAATTTCACCCACTCTTAACCTATAAATATATGTCATTCTCATTGTATGAAGATGTATGAAGAACTTGATATATGTCATTCTCAGTTGGTTTAATGGGATGTGGTGCTAGACTCCTAAGTGGTTAGGAGATTTTATTTTCCTTTGTTAAATGAGAGAGGAAAAGAAAAGAAAATGAGATACGCTTATCGAAACAATTTGAATGCGTGCATATAACTTTATTATAACCCGAAATTATTGGAAATGAGATCACTTATAGAGCGAAGTATATTTTAAAATCTTAAACTTTGATAGTCTAGTAAGATAGAAAATTTAGTAATCTAAAAATAATTATTGACTTACATCGTTTATATAAGACCACTAAGGGACTTTTCAACCTATATAGTATATTAATGTTTTAACCAAAAGTACAAAATTCATGCTAAAACTTTTCTTAAGTTTTCAAATTAAAGACAATGGGAGATAAGTTTTTATGAAATTTGATTCGTGTGGTGTGTCATCCAAATAATAAATCTTTTTTTTTAATTTTTAGATAGTTAATTTGCAATTAATATATTATTTTGATTAATATCAATATATTTTGACAAATTTTTTTTTAATATTTATAGTTTTTTCTCAGTCGATAAAGTTTAATATCACATATATTTAGAATGATTTTTTCTATAAAAATAAGTAATATAAAACGAATTAATTTTAAGAAGACATAAAACTAATACATTGGACTCATTATACATGAAAACTAAATATTAATTATATTTAAAACATATATTTATAATAATAAAAATAAGAATTAAAAAAATGAAAATTAAGGATTTCATGTAGAAAAAAAAGCAGATAGAGTATGAACTGTGCTGAGGGAGGAGGTTTAAAAGGCCACCCAATGTGGTCTAAGGTAAACGCAGGTAAAACCGATAAGTAACGAAGATTGCTTGCAAGAATTCCAATCTCATAGACTCATCCTCTTTCTCCATTCAATCTTTGAGCATTCAAACATTTCAATTCTCCTCAAATTTCTGAAGTAATTGTGTGGATCAGCATGTTGAGATTGTGGAGATGGTACCAAAATTGCTTGCAAGTGCACCCAACGAAGACCCAGATGATTAGCTCCGGTGTGATCTGGGGAGTTGGTGATGTTTGCGCCCAGAACATCACTCGCACTATTAGACAACGTACAAATCCCAAATTTTCGGTGGGTTTTGCACTTCCATCATATATGATTCTTTTTTAGGGTTTCGAGTTTGAAGTCTTGTTATTATGTATTGCTTTTGAGAATGGGCATCCAGGATTCTTGCTGTTGCTGGTGCTAAAGATTTTGGTAGGGTTCGTGTAAGAATGGGCATATATGATTCTTGTTGTTGCTGGTGCTAAAGATTTTGTTAGTGTTCATGTAAGAATGCGCATGTGTATGTAATATTCTGCTGATGCTACTGCTTTGAAAATGAGCATCTATGATTCTTGATTCTTGTTGTTGCTGAAGATTGTTAGTGTTTGTGTAAGTATGTCTTCATTATACTGATGACACTGCTTTTATTTGGTTAGTTCAAGAACTGGGGCGTTAGATTAAGTTTAAGAGTTGAGTTTGCTAGGAATGGCTCGAATGAGCAAAACCCAAGTAGGATATGGTTACCAGATAAGAAAGTGCTAGCATTGGGTTGGGTCATGGATTGTTTTAAATCATTCCCTCATTACCGAAACCTAACAGTAAAAGACAATTGAGTTTCTGTGAAAGAATCGCCACCTTTGTAAACCTGATTCTGTTTCACAGCTGAGTTTTCTTCGGAAAAGGGTTTGCCTAAGGTCTCTGGTTGATGTTAAATGATGGATGCTTCTTTTTCTAATTTATTATATTTCCATACTTTTCATCAATTGCAGTCATGGAAGTTGTAATATTCTTTTACATGTTTTAATGAATGGGGAAGTACACTGTTGAAACTTGAACGATAGCAGACTACAAATGAATACTGATAACCAAAAAGTAATATTCAGTATCTTAGCTATCTAGTGTAATTAGTAATTAAGAAAATTAACATCCTGCAGCATATCTGGTTAAGGGAAATGGCTGTATGGAAAATGCATCTGGATTTTTTTTCCCGGCCAATTCACTCACATCAAAGATTACCTTTTATGGAGCTGTTTTTCCCCTTGTATAAAGCGATTTGAGTGGTATGAATTACAACTGTATCCATCTTTAGGTGAAATTGTTGGTTCAGACTTCAGATTAAGCTTCTCTTAAATAAGCAATTTGATCAAGTAGTGGTAGTCATAAATCTTTCGGACATGGGTTAATCTGCTAATAGGAATTATCTGTAACAGTTCTTATGTAACTACGTGATTATAGATAGACTGATTTGGTAGAGCGGGCAAATGTTTATAGCTCCAACTATGCAATCTATACATGCTGGGATAAAGGTTTCGTTTATTTTGTTCTGTTTTTTAAGTGTTGACATTGTAAGAACCTGATTAACCATAGAGTATACACGTTATAGTGCTACAAAGTATGGATGCTCTTGTCTTCTTATCTCTGGATACAAAAACCGATCAATACACATTTAGCAAATTGCATTTTCATATATACTCTTAATGTTATTGTAGTATAACTTTATGTTGTAACTGTGTTTTACTCTTTCACCTTTACCATTGATTAGAATTTGAGCTTCTTTGTATGTGTATGTGTGTCTGTAACCATTTGTTTATCCGTTGTGGTGTGTGAGGCTGGCTGCTAATCCTTGTAGCTGTATTTGACTCTCAAGCCTCAGATATATGTAATCTTATAGTAACTAGTCTCTGTTTTGGTATGTGTTGAAATGATACTGTGACAATTAGATTCGATTATCGCCAGATTTCAAATATGATTATTTTGTGTGCCTTTGTGGAAAATATGATGGACTGCGTTTAATTTTGCAATATAATTGGTATGTCTATATTTATAACTTGTTCGAAATCCTAACTTTATGCTTGGATAGGACGAGGATGAGCAACTGAAGGTCGATTGGAAGAGGGTTGCTGCTATAAGCTTGTTTGGTTTGGGATTTGTTGGTCCAGTGGGACATTTTTGGTCAGTATTTTTTTCATTGGTGCACTACTTCTCTAATTTTCAAGGCAGCCTCTCAGATATTATCTCAAACCAAAACAATGTTAATGAACTGAATCAATTGCATAGACTTGTCTGTTTTTTATGTCAGAGAAGTTTCTTGCTAATCTCACTGGAATTCCTACATTACCTTCCTACCTTATTGTGTTCGACAGAACGAATTCATATATTTTCACCTCATATTCTTTCAATATATGCGCAAATTTAGTGCATCCATGTCCGTGTCAGCAATGTAAAACCTGTAGGGCAGAGTACTGGGCTGGAAAACCTATGTGTATGTAATATTTTAACACTGTCATGCCTCTCCAGGTATCAAGGTCTGGACCGTGTCATAAGGACGAGATTCCGCATGCAACCAAATTCCTTCAAGTTTGTTGCAACTAAGGTTGCACTTGATGGTGCCATCTTTGGGCCATTGGATCTACTTGTATTCTTCTCTTACATGGGCCTCACAAACGGAAAAAGCCTACCTCAAATCAAGGAAGATGTAAAGAGGGATTTCATCCCAGCTTTTGTCATGGAAGGAGGCATCTGGCCCATACTTCAGGTGGCTAACTTCCGCTATGTTCCTGTACCATACCAGCTTCTCTATGTCAACTTTTTCTGCTTGTTGGATAGTTGCTTCTTGTCTTGGATCGAACAACAGGAAGATGCTGCATGGAAAAAATGGCTTATGTCCTCTCTACATCTAAGCAAACCAGAAGAACAAGGAAGGTGATGAGACGGCTTGTCTTCCGAGTGTCTTTTTTTCTCCCTAAAGGTGAAAGATTCCATCAAAACCGAATTGAAATGCCTGACGGAACTTGGTTATAGAAATGTGCAATTTTAGGCCTTTTAACTGCAAGGGCAGATCTAAGTCTTCCCGCGAATTGGTCAAGTATAGATGGTACAACATTACAGACTTACAGCCACTAGGCTTAATATGCATGATTGCCCTGGTTGTAAGATACAGAGGATGCCCTTTTCTTGCATCAGAACAGAATTTCTCACCAGGCTTGTGAAACAGCTGTTTTGATTTTTGAAAGTTCCTTCTGAGATATATCAGTGAATGTATCATTGTATATGCACATTCATACATACTGTAATAGGATTTGCAGAGACTGCGTGCGAAAGAACTAATGACTTGTGAGGAAAGAGCGTCTAAAGATAGGATTATACATTGTGGTTGTTACAACTTACAAATGCAACCATTCACACCAAGAAAACAATGTTTCCAGTCAGACTTGAAATGTGTATAACATCTGTTTACATAACCAAACTTCTTGAACACAAAAGTACCATGCTAATGGTGAGGGTGCAGGAGTCGAATATCTCAACTACCCGAGCAATGCACATAAAAACTTTAGATCCATGTTGAAGAACAAGTAGATAATAACAGTTGATCACGGGAACGACTCCCGAAGGAACACATATGAAGCAGATTTGGTCTAGCATTCACATCCAGAAGCCCTCTGTTGCTGCGCTCCACCCGACATGTCAATGGTGTCGGGTAGGTATCTATATATTGCATGCATTAATAAGCAAGAGATTAGACTCTAAACGGAATCAAACACAACCAGAATGATCAATTGATTAATCATTATACAGTTAAATTATTATACTAAAACTGTGAAACCGATAAATCTGTTTCAGCAAGAACCAGATTCGAAGCAGATTTTGTAAGATGTATATATGATTGTGTATGCATGTGGATTTGTTACTGTGGTTGGAAGAATGTCAAGTCAAAACCCCTCTCGAACAAGACTACTTATATAGTTATACCAATGCTTCAATAAGCTCTATCTAAGACAAACAAGCTCTAAATCAATACTTTACTTATAAATTTAATTTTAATATAAAATATTATAGATAAATCTGTTTTAGCGAGAACCAGCTAGTTTGTATGAGTGTCTTATGAAGCAACTCACATGTCTTCTTCAGGCTCATTTTTTATTGCATTCTTGGCAATGCACTCAAAAGCTGCTTCAACATTGTTGCCATCCTTGGCAGAAGTTTCAAAATAAGGTATGCTGCCCTTGGAAGCACACCAAGCCTTCGCCTTCTTAGCAGACACCTGTCGTTCAGACAGATAGACATGAGAAGAACAGAAAAATTTACGAGTGTATTCTGGTTCATAAGATAAAGGATCTTACCACACGGCTGTTACCACCATCTACATCTATTTTATTACCCAATACAACAAATGGGAAATTCTCAGCATCATGTGGACCAGCCTGGACATTTAAGAAGACAAGGAGATGAATACATTACATAGGTAGATCCTGTAGTTTCATAATTGAAGTATTGTGTTCAAAATTACCTGCAACAAAAATTCTTCTCTCCAGCGGTTGAGATTATCAAATGATTTCATCACATTTACATCGTAGACAAGAACACAACAGTCAGCCCCACGGTAGAAAGCTACACCAAGACTTTGGAATCTTTCCTGACCAGCAGTGTCCCATATCTAAACAGATATGAATCAAATTAATCACCATTGAAATCAAGAGGTCAAGCACCCAGTAGAGTCTTGGTAAGATATGCTAATATTGAAAAGACATACATGAAAAGATCCAGCCAAGTCAAAGAAGGCTTCTTTCAAGAAAGAAACATATGGAAATGATGCCTAATTGCTGTTGCCAACATAAATTCAAGAAAACCAGCTTTTATATTTTGAACTTTGGTTCCAATGTATATCATTATCAACCAATTGGTAAGCCATATTCCTTGAAGTGGCAATGATTACTATTTTGGCAAGTCCATCTCTCCCTCTGCTCTCAAACTCCCTCTCCTTTCCAGGTATCGAGCCATGTTTCAGATGCAGTGTTGCAACAAGAACAACGGAAGACAGTACAGACTGACTAACATAAGTTCTTTAGCTTTTATCCACTATTGTTAATGGGAGGGTGTCAACAAGGCGAGCAATGCAACACTGAATTTAACTAAATAAAGGTGATACAAATAGTTTATTGGGAGATTAATGACAACTGAACAATTAACAATGAAGTGATGAACCATCCTACACAAACAAAGGACAATTTCATGCTCTATAGAGAACTAACAATAAGCCTAAATTGCATCCAATCTATATTTGTGAATTCAACCAATTCACAACTTAAACTGTAACAAAAAATGAACATAGTTTTCCTTACCTGCAATGTGAAAAGTTTGTCATCGATCTCAACTTCCTTGGTCAAGAAATCGGCCCCAATTGTGGCTTTATACTGGTTGGTGAACTTATGGTTCACAAATCTAATCGATTAGATAAAGGTTCAACAAGCTCAAGCTACATAAATTGAATTTAGATATTAAAAAAAACAAATTTGGAGATTATGAAGGATACTGATTCATTAATGATGTCTTCCCAACCCTAAAAGCGAACCAACAAAGATCCAATCGACATGCAAAACGAAAAAGGTCAGAAACTCATAAAATTCAATCAATTTATAGAAATTAGAACAAATGTGGAAAGAGAAAGAACCCGCTGTCACCGAGGATGATAACTTTGAGAAGCATCCTTCGCCGGGACGCCATGGCTGATTTAGAGCTCACAAATCAAACACTTAAAAATAATTCTTACGAAAACCTAGCTGGTTCGTGATATAAAATCAATTCGATAACAAAGAGGAAGAAGATCTCTGCCTGGCGAGAGGGGATACACTCTGCTCGCCAACAACGACAAAGGAAAGCTTGAAAAAAAGAAAAAAGAAAAAGAAGAAAGAATCTCGTCGAATTTTGTTACCGGAAATTATACAAAAAAAGTTTATTATTTTTCGAACAAAAAGATTGAAAATAACAAAAAAAGAAAAAGAAAAGAAGAGTAACTATTAAACAAAAAAAGTTAAATCATTTATTATGTTTATAAAATTACCCAATAACTACATATTTCCAATCAAAGTAAATAGTAAAGTCCTACACCGATGAACATTTTATAATTGTTTATTAATTTTTTTAATCAGTAAAATGAATAATTATACGTTTTTAAATGCAATAGAACTTTTTTAATAGTTGAAAAATATTTTATATGTTTTTCGGTAAATATTAACATTTAATGTTACACCATAAATACGGACATTGTCCACCGACAACGGTTTAAACTTGTTTATTCTTTACTAAGAAATAAACTCATAAAAAAGTCCCACAAAAAAACCATATAAAAGTGGGTTGACCTGGTCCAATGCGTATTGACCTCTAACATTGTCCACCGGCATATATAATCAGGTGGGTTGTTGAGACGACCTGTATACACCTAATCTAACTTGTTCCATGGAAAAACGATCCAAACCAGGTGGACTGGGAGACTGGATAACAACGGTGGTTATAGAGTTTGCACGCAAGTAAAAACTTGGTGAACAACCTAAACCTAGACAGAGTACAAGAACAAGAGCAAGGGAGGAAGAACAAGATATCGAAATAGCCTTTGAGTGGCTAAACAAAGATTCAATCAAAGCTTTGTTATCTTCACTATGAAGATCTTCGTTGGAGAAATCAGAATCAAGGATGAACGTCATGATTCCTTCGTCGATCACCTCTGTCTTCCCTTCTCTCAATCTCTCTCTCTCTCTCTGTGTGTGTTCTCCCAAGAATCATAGTTAATCACTTAAGTGAATCAACTTGTTTAATGAGTCGGCGTCAACCAAATACAGCGAACCAGATTCATCTCTTCATAGATCAACTAACACATAACGCACCGGACCATCTCAATCAAAGTTGACTTAATGGTACTAGCAGCCCAAATGTAAGGACTAAACCAAAAACTCACTAAATATTAGATAATCTACCTCTAAGATATGCTATAACATATAATGTATCCAAGCTACCACAACTAGATGATCTCTCATTATAGTTAGCAACTTAAAACACATTAGCCGCCTATAACATGTCTTGAACATCTTATCCAATACACTAGACTTAGGTAAATTACAGCCTTACCTAACCACGACTATATAAAACAATATTGCATGAATCATAACTATAACATCTAACATGTACGAGTCCACCAAGAAGCTACAAATCATGTTCACAACTTGAATAAAACAACTCATTCAACACAAGTAATCAACAAATCAAGCAATTAGCCAAAACAAAACCCAAAAGATTGCCTAAAGCAACACAAACTTATTGTTAACAAACAAGCACAAAACTAGAAAACAAACCACACATCAATCCAATTCATATCTAGCAACCAAACAACTAATTCCTCAAGCACGAAACAGCGGGATTAGCCGAGTAGAACCATCCGCGGGCATTCTCGCAATGAGCACGAAGAACTCTCCCGGCCACAGACAACGCTATGTCAATGTTCTCCAACACCACGTTGTCGCATCCGAGGCTCCTACTACAGCTCAGATTTATAGCCGTTGAAGTGCGAGTAGTTCCTCTTACATTTCTAAACGTTATGTCACTGATCTTCACTGCTGAAGCCTGCATCAGCAAAGTGTTTTTGACAGCATAAGAAACACAAGTTAGTTATTTTGATTGGGTAACGTCTACTTTCTTGCATTGTAGTTGCTTCTCTTACCTTGAACCTGCAATGGTGTCTGTTGCCACAGTAATGTTGATTGATTATAATAGGATTCCATGTGTTCTCTAGTATAATGTCTTCGAACACTATCCTCCTCGCAAACCCTGATCCTCCCTAGAACATAACATAAGATAAACAAAAAAATGATTTGTGATCAAAAAGTACATATTGATACAATCACCAAGCATGCATTCATATATATATTTAGAGAGAGAGAGATTGATTCCCGTATAAATAGTTCTTACGATGTAAAATGAGAACAAATTGTATTCGTTAGATCGTTAGATAGATGACTGAGATTAAGCGATATTAAAGGGGAAAAAATCGTGTGATTAGTGGAAGAAATATTCGCCGGACCTCATTCATATATTCGGCGGTATAATGACATATATTCAGTGTTTACATGCTCACATTGTAAAAGCTCTTTACATATGAGTCAGGATATATATATATATGTTTACCTCCCATGTTTTGATCCTTGCCCCGTTTAATGATGTCTTGAAGGTACAGTTCTTGACTAGTACATCTTCTACGGTCTCGAAAGTGTTCGATGATCCCAGACTTCCGATACTATAAGAGTGCACAACATCAGACAATGGAGTCGTTAGTCCTATAAGGTATGTTTGGTATCCATATCTGCTATCATAGGTGGTAAACCTCTAATTCTTCTACGAAAAGATGTATCTAGTGTTTGCCTACATCTTTTTCATTTTCCCTCTTCTCGAATTTTTGTCGATGTCTTCTAACTATTACTAGAAGATCCGAGTTAATGTATTGGTTCGTACCACATGAAAAGGGTAATAAATCTCGGATTCGGTTTGCAGCAAGATTGTATTTCTCAAATTATATAGTTCCTCTTATAGATTCGTTTTAATCGTGTGGTGTGGTGTGTATGGACTGGATTACTAGGGTTCTATAGGCACTACTATTTCTATTTGCTTCCTATCTTGTTTGCTGAAATTTTGAGCTCTCATAACCGAAGCAATTCCTGATATACTTCGTCATATACTATATCCTGATATCAGATATGGATATAACGTGGTATTCCACATTAAGTGTTTTTTTACCAACCTTATGCCGTGGCCTGGACCGCATACGGTGTTAGTTATGTTGATACGTGACGAGTTGTGGTTCACAGCAACGCAATCGTCACCTACATAAGTACTAGGATCATGAATTCATGATAGTTGAACATGGGAAAGAATTGCGGATATGGTAATGAGTAACTAATACCGGTTCGGATAAAAGAGTCTCGGATATGTATGTGATCCGAGAGAGAGATATCGATCCCGTCGGTGTTGGGACTGTGCATAGGAGCAGTAATACGGAGATGAGATAGTTGAGCATTGGTGCAATATGTTAGAGAAATATGGTTTCTGGGGCTGTTCAAATGCTTTGTTCCATTCAAATGTAGATCAGAACATCTCTCGAAATGAAGTGCCTGAAACAAACTTTAGCAGATTATTGATTAGCATCGGTAGCGTAAACGTAGTGTTGTTATATGAGCTGAGCTACTTGAGCTCAGTTCGGGTTCAACATAAACTTGAATTGAGCTCACTCGGGTTATAAAACAAGCTGGGTATGAGCACATTGTTCACTTTAACCGAGTTGAGTTACTCAAGTTTGGCTCTTGCTCAACTCGAAAAAACTCGGATCGAACTCGTTCAGATTATAAAACAAGTCGAGTATGAGCTCATAGTGAACCTCAAATTGAGGTCGAGATGAGCCGATCTACTCAAGTTCGAGTCGGGCTCAACTCGAAAAAAACTTGGATTTAGCTAGTTCATATTATAAAACAAGTCAAGTAGGAGACCATAGTAAACCCCAATCGAGGTCAAGACGAGCCGATCTACTCAAGTTCGAGTCGGGTTCAACCCAACAAAAACTCGGATCAAGCTCGTTCACTTATAAAACAAGCCCATAGTGAAGCCCAAATTGAGGATGAGACGAATTGAATCCTATCTTCAAGTTTTAACTGGCTTAACTCAACAAAAACTCGGATCGAGCTAGTTCATATTATAAAACAAGCCCATAATGAAGGTCAAATCAAGGTCGAGAAGAATCCGATCGTTAAATGAGCCGAACCAATCAGCTCAAGTTCGAATCGGGCTCAACTCAACAAACACTCGGATCGAGCTCGTTCACAGATTATAAAACAAGCCCATAGTGAAGCCCAAATCGATGTCGAGACCAATCAAGCTTTAAACGAGCTAAGCCAATCAACTCAAGTTCGAGTCGGGCTAAACTCAACAAAAACTCAGATAAAGCTCGTTCATATTATTAAACAAGTTGAGTATGAGCATATTGTTAAGCTCGAGACGAGCCAAGAATAGAACATTTTGTAAAAGTGAGCAAAATGAGCTCGAACTCGATGAAAGAATTTACGAGTACCGTTGGCTGATTACATCTTCTAGGTGCTCGCGAGCCGTACTTGTTCCACCAAAGCGAACCTCGGCCATCAAATTGACCCGAACCATTAATCGTGAGGTGTTGGATGTTCGCGAACACAAGCCAACTATTTTCTCTACATTGCATCCATCCATCTATACTTTGTGGTGCTACAACATTCCCTGAAATCTACATGCACTCAACAACTTAATATATACACCATTATGATAGCAAAACTCAATACGGGTTAGTCTCAAGTCCAACACATATTCATTTACCTGTATATGAATGCTTGATGCTTTGCATGGCCCTTGGAACCTCATAGGCTTAAGTAAGAAAGTTTTTCTAGCAGGAATCTTGTAAACTGGTTTTCCTTGAGCTACTTCACATACATGCCTCCAAGCTCTGTGAAAAGCCTTTTTGTAACAAGAGGAAAATATAACAGCAATGAGATCATGAGTAAAAGATGATCATTAACTAGAGATATTTTGTGAGAATTTACTCTGGAATCATCAGTTATGCCATCTCCAGTTGCCCCATATGCTGTAACATCAGTAACAGAAGCAAAGGATGGGATGCTTACTATCAAGCTGAGTGAAACACTCCAAATTGCAACTATGGCAGTTGTTGAAACCTGCATCTTGTTGTGAACTATATTTGAGCTTTTGAGGTGCTCAATGTATATATAGAGAGATATTAGGAGTAGGAAATGTTATACGAGTCTGGGTAATTCGGCTAATATACGAGTTTTATAGTGTTATTTTAGTCAAACAGACCGAGCATTGGCATGTTAAAGCTCGGCTCATGTCATATGACACCCTAATTAGGAGGACCCATAAACAGTGGATTATTCTAAGATTTTAGCTTAAGAAATGCATATTGTTAGCTTTCCAGCTTTGCAGTTGTAAATGATTGGGAAATTTGATTGCTTTGTGAAAGGATTGTGCCTTGTTTATCAAGTCTATGGTGGAATATGGAAGGTAAAAGAGCTTTGGAGAAGAAGACATCAGGGGGAACAAGTTTGTTTGTGGGACTGATAAATTTCTTGGACTGTAAGCTTTTCAAATAAAGAGGTAAATATGGTGAGAAATGTGAAACATGAACACTTAGGGCCCGTTTGGTTGGAGCGGTGGAATGGAAACGGAATGGAATCGAATAGGGTTGAGAAAGGAAATGGAATGGATGAGATTATTTTTATGTGTTAAAAAACCTCTAACCAAATGTAGTTTTTGATTGATTCGGAATCATTCCGTTACCGGGAATGATTCTCGGTGCTTACAAACAAGCCCTTATACTGTAAGCTTTTCTTATAAAATGGTGAAATATGGAAGCTGTGTTTTTTTTGCTACTTCCATACCTAGAGTTTATTCGATCTTTACAAACCGATTTCGGCTTGTTTAGAAGCTAGAACCGAACCAAAGCTTATGACGAGCCTGATTTTTTACCAAGCTTAAAAATATGTTCATTAGTCGAGCGAATGAATCCGAACAAGCTTTATGTGAATCAATTGATGTGGTCATTTTTAAAGATGTTAACTTTGAGTAGTTTTTCATACCTTGTTTAGTCACTTTGTCAATAAAATGAGCCCAATTCGAGCTTTCTGGTAACTTGTTTAGTCATTTGGTCAAGAAAATGAGCTCGTTTGGGTTCATTTTATTAAGCAGAGCGTAAATGAGCTCAAGGAACTCGATTCATATAGCTTTTACTCAATTAAATGAAGTATAAATAAGCTTGAGTAACTCGACTCATAAAGTGCATCTCACTGGAACACGATTAAACGATCAAGTATTTCGGAAATCAAACTGAAACTCCAGAACAGAAAAACAATCTTATAGTCAATAATAACTCAAAATCCGGTAAATTTTTTCGTACAACTCAAGAAACCGAAATAATGCTAAACAAAAGAGTACTACGACGCCTGATACTTAAGATGAAGCTGCAACCTGCTTCCTTGGAGCTGCTTGAGTACCTTCTCTGAAGTTGGTCTTGAACCTCCTTGGAACGTTGCGGAGATACCTCATACGTCCAGTTCCGGTGGTCTTTCTCCTGATAGCTTTCACACTCCAGTTGTCTGTAGATCAATGAAAACCCATTTTCAGCAACATGATAACTTAACCAGAACATAGGCCACAATACAGATATGTGAAACAGAAGAGCGTGACCCGTTACTATGAAGCACACACACTTAAAGATATCTTTAAGAAAATACTGTCAGGATGCAAAGGGAATTCCAAGATCTTTGTTGATTAATCAAGGAGTAAACATACAGCCATTATGTAAACCCTAATTATGTTGATCAACAAGCTCTTCCACTGCTCAGAGTCTCAGACTATAGTTCTAACCTACAATTCTGTTTTGAATCTCTCAGCATTACTCACTAGAAGAGGAATTATCTAAGAGCCTACATTTCTTTTTCGCAGATGGCAGGTATAGGTATAGCTCGCCAAAAAATTTAAGATCAACACATATTCATATAAGAACTGTGCTGAAATGAACTCATACTTACAAAGAATGCAATTCTTAAGCAAATACTTGAAAAACTCATAATTACTAAATGCAATTCTTCAGCAGATAAATATTTTCATCTTTTACATTTAAGTATCTGATCAACATGTGTCGATTAAGCTGATACGATTAAGGAAGACTGATTTCCCCTATGAGCGTGATTGCATTGGTTACTAGAATTGAAGATAAATATGATCTATTATCTATCAGAATGAGCCATTTAGGAAGAACGAATTCTATTCATAGAACCGAAAAACAAACTAAAACATCAGAAAGAGAATGAATAATAGGAAGGAGAAGAGCTTACATTTCCTCAAGCGGGCGGCAGGATAGGCGCAAGCGGAACAGCGACTCTTCTGGAGATGGAAACTCCTGCGGCCACAGCGCACACAAAGGGTGTGCGTCTTGTTCCTCCTCTTACCAAAACTCCCTGTTCCCTTACCCTGTCAAATTCCAAAATCAAGCAAGTTCGATGGTTTCAGATCTACATAGTTTGACACAGAAGATTCCATACGAACAGAGAGAAAGAAGATATAGTACCATCGTCGATGCTCGAACTAACCCTAGCTTCTCCGGAGGCTCTGGTGCGAAAGTGGCTTCGAAACGGTACCGTTAGCAAATTATATACCTTGAATCCTTATTAGGGTTTGAGTAAATAACTGGGCTGTTTCACATTTGGGCCCAATTTCAGTTACTTGGGCCTTCATTTTCAATTCAACGGGCCTCCATTTTCAGTTAATTGGGCCTCCATTTCAGGTATTTGGACCGTATAAGCTTTATAATTTGGGACAATTTTTAAATGTCTAATATATTGAGATTTTTGTAAAAAAAACTATTGAATCTCATTTATGGATTCTCTCATATATGTCATGAATTTTTAACATAGCTGAATTATTTTTATCATGTGATATAATTATTTTTGTATAATTTTAATAGTTTATATTATATAAAAATCTAATTAAAAAACCTAATTAATGTTAGATAAAAATAGATTATTTTTAGAAATAATAATAATAAACTATAAAAGTACAAGCTTTCAAAATATGTTAGTATATCAAAAACAGTTATAAGCTTTTATAAAATAAATTTTAAAACTGCAAAAACTTCTATGAGTTTCTTTAAATGTGTCAATTGTCCTATACTAAAATATGTGAGCCTAATGTATAAGTTATAGTTACTTCTCTCGTTGCTAATTAGTTTTAGGATGAAAAATCACGTGCATCAGCGTTAATCACCAGTGAGTAGTAGGGGTAAGCATATATGGATATCCAATCCGATAGTTTTATCAAAGATCGATCTGAATCGGATCCGAGAGCATTCGGATATCCAAAATTGATCATTGGATCGGATATTCAATCTAAAATCCAATTCGAATATCCAATTCGAATAATTATTACTAAACTTGTCGGATATATCCGATCCGAGCTGACTTCTTTTTTTTCCCGCAAAAACCCTATAGATATCCAATGATCCGAAAATTCTTCCCGGGTCGGATCGAACTCATATCGGATATTTTTGTTCACCCATACTCACTAGATTTCTACACTTCACGTCGTTTGCTCCCGAGACGGATTTTTAAAGATTATATGGTACTAGAGCAGAGACGGATTTTTAAAGATTATATGGTACTAGAGCAGGTCCGGTCCAGATCCGTTTTTCTGACTTCATGATTAACTAAAAAAGAAAATGAGATACAAAAACCCGTCGAAAATGGTGGGCGAGCTATAATGAGATCAAGATGCTCAACCAAAATATGTCAATTGTTAACTAATTCAGTTAGTTAACTCTTGAGGGGTATTGAGATTTTTACATCAATAAGAATACACTAAAGTATATATATACGAGTCTAATATATAAAGTTTGTAATTACTCCTCATATCGTTTGTACTTAACTCGTGCTTTACACATTGTACTCCACGTCATTTAGGGGCCGTTTGGTTCCAACTCCGGAGACGGAAACAGAATGAAAACGAATTTAGTTCATATGTACATCCTTATTCATGAAATTTCATGGAATCATTCCTTGTGATTTAATGCAAAATGCACTTGCTTCCCCACATTTTGTTACCCTATAAGATATCAAAAGTAATCAAACTCTACTCCAATTACTTCAAACCACATGAAATGATTCCAAAAACTTTCATGAACAAATGTATACGTATTGACTAAATTCGTTTCTAGTTCACCTAGGAGGTCACGTAGGTCGGTAGGTGTTGTTTGGTTAAACTAGTACGTGGGTCGTGAAATCATCAAGTTAATAGTGTATGGAAATGATGTAACGACTTACGTACGAATGCTTGAAATGTTCCAACTATGATTTTAATAACGTTGTTTTGGTTATATTAGAATTTGGTGGGTGCAAATGTGGCGATACATGCACTACTCAAGTGTAAAGGATTCCTATAGCATATATGCATGTGATATGATGTAAGGATTCCTTCATAACAAATGATTGTTGTATGAATATAAAGCACTTCATTATCACATCATGCATATAGGTTTAGCCTTTTGGCACGCCTAGCCTTTCGCTTTTGGTGGTACCAACAATATTCTAGAGCATTTGAAGTACAAATACTTATGTAAAAAATTGTTCAAACAGTAACTCATCTTTTAAGTTGAGGGCTTGTTCATTTTCCTTATCAGATATGAGTATATCAGATATCGGTATCGGTATAGATATCATAGATATGGATATGAGATTGATATCTCATATCTGATACTTGTGTTTGACAAGATGGTGAGGTATATCAAAAGAAGAAGACTGAGGAGGGAGAGGTTTGAGGGAAAAGTGAAAGAAAATGAATGTGATATCTCTCAATTTTTTAAGATATCAAAAACGTTAAAAAAAAAAGGTAAAGTATTGATATCTAGGATATCACTTTGATATCCATATACTTAATTACGAAACATGGATATCGGATATGCGATATCCATACCCATATCTCATATCAGGATATGAGAAATGAACGGGCCCTGACTAAACTTTAGTAATTAGTATCCGTCGTTTAAACTATCAGATCGGTACATCATCTATTGAGTCCGGCCAAAAATTAGTATCTGGATCACTTTTCACACGTTATGTTAACACAACAACTTTGCTCCTACACATTTCCCTTATGTTTCTTGTTGAATAAGTATGTCATGTAGGCCTTATTGCAACTGTCTTAACCCTTTTACTTAACGTGTGAACAGTTATTTAGATACTAATCTTTGGTCGGACTCAATAGGCGGGGTACCGTTTTGATAATTTAAATGACGGGATACTAAAGTTTAGTCAGTCTAAAAGATGGAGTACTGTTTGGACAATTTTCTCATACTTATGCTAGGTTTGTTTAGTTTCTTTTCTCGTCACCTTTATTCTCTTTTCAAATCTGACATTCTAATTATTAATGAGTTTCTTATGAGTAAAGAAACTCAGAGTATTTGAGATGTCAATGCTCTAATTTCAAGTTTAAATGTTAAAGTCATGTTGGAAACAGTATGGTGAGGTCGTGTGTATATGAGTGTATATACGTGTTAGCCATAAGTCTTTGTATAAATTCATTGTTGTTTTGTCACTAATTGGTAATATTAGAATTAAGTTCGTTATGAACGAAATTTCATAATTTTAGATGTGAGAAGTTGTTATCTCAACAATAACAATGATCAACTATGTAAAATCAACATTCAAATATCAAAGAGTAGGTCTTGTTCTTGTTGAGTTATTGTGGTTGAAACACAATTATGAGAGAAATAGAACACCATAATGGGCTATAAAAGCGCTACTATATTTCTGATGACATTACTAAACTAGGGTTTGTAATATATTTTATGATGACGATTACGATAGCCAACGTGGGTAAAATTAGGCCAATAATCTAAAAGTTAAATTGGCAAAAGCAACATTTGAAGATATTGCACAAACAACATTTCAAGATATTTTACATCCGGCTAAAAGCATATCAAGATACTAAGTTTAATAACTCGGATGAAACGTCACACCCAATCCAACCAATAGATGTTAAACATCATACCAGATACGGATCAAGAGTTTTCACAAAATATATAATCCAATATCCAGTTTTCGTATCAATAGATGTTAAATATCTGACTAAATACGATTTTCACAAAATTTATATTCGAATATCCGGGTTTCGGACCGGGGTCCATATCCATTGCCCATCACTAGCCTCATCTAATAGATGTAAGTGTTTGTGACAAACATTCCTACAATAATCGTCATATCGTATTCATTGGGTTATGCCTCTATCCTTGTACAATTTGGCCATCGTAGTTCATACCTATCTTACTTGAAAGTTTAATGATTGATTTTGACCTTTTTTCAAGTCAATTAATGATAAGAGGTCCCCTAACTTACAAGTGCCGTATAAATCATTCTTATTTTTGTCACTCGTTATTCAAATGAGGAAAAATTCAAACTTCAATGTCAAAATATCATACTTTCATATAGGATCCGTTCGATTGGTGGTGGTTAAGAGTAGACATAGGTCCGGAATTTAAACCGGCGGCTTACATTTCAGAATATACGGTTTAGGTTTGGTCAAAAGTCAAACCTAAACCTAAATGACCAAACCTAAACCGGCCATAGCTCAAACCGGCGGTTTGGTCCATTCTACTTTTTTGATTAAAAAATAGGTATATAAACTTAGGATAAAAAAAAATAAAAGAGTCCAAACCGACCCCTAAACCGGCAACCCACGGTTTGGCCAAACCGACAAACCTAAACCACCGATTTGGGACCCATGTCTAGTTAAGAGTATTCTACGGTTTATGGGTAATAAATTTATCAAATTTTTTCAACCAATTAGTGCTAACTTATCGGTTTATAGCTGGTTTATGGGGTGGTTTATGAGTTTTATTCTACCAGCCAAACGGGGTTATAGAGTTTTGTTATAATCTTCAATGTCAACTCGAAAAGATCATACTTTGTTCCCCATCGAGAACGAAAGAGTAAACTTTTAGTTTATGTCGTTATTGTATGTTATATAAACTTGAAATTTTTTATATGAACAAGTAATATAAATTGTTGTGTTTTATAAATATTTAAACTAGTTAGTAAAATCTAAACATTTCTGTATGGATACTAATTACCTAAAGTCCTAAACACATATATGAAATATAGATTTTTAAGTTTGTACAAATTGTAAATTTATAAGCAACTATTTAGTAAGAGTGAACGATTTGTGCTCTAAAATTTTAAGGGCAATTTTGGTAGCTAGGCCTTTTTGAAAAACTATAGTAGTAACTAGGTTTTTTAATGTTTCAATTAAGTTAATATACTTCAACCTTTTGTATTTATTCTCAAACTCTACACACTCTTCTCTCAAGGGGTACATTTACTAAACACAAAACTAGAAAAAACCTAGTAAACCAAATTGTTTCAAATTTTAATTAGCCTCGTAGTGTGAGATCGTTAAGTATTGTATTTGTGTAATAAAAACGAAAATTTTCCATAAATCCGAAAATTGCTTGTACCCGAACCTTTTATCGTATTGTAATAAGTATTAACTAAAGTTTTAGGGCCCGTTTGGTAATTTCAACTCCGGAAATGGAACGGAATGAAAACGAATTTAGTCCATATGTATATCTTTATTCATTAAATTTTATGAAATCATTCCTTGTACGTAGTTTCATGCAAAATGCACTTGATTTTCCACATTTTGTTCCCCTATAGGGTATCAAAAGTAATCAAATTCTACTTCAATTACTTCAAACCACCAAGAATGATTCCAAAAACTTTAATGAACAAGGATATACGTATGGACTAAATTTGTTTCCATTTAATTTTCGATTCCGGAGTTAAAACCAAACGGGCCCTTAATGTTATAAAAATAACTACAATTATGGGGTAAGTTAATTGATCACAAGAAATGATTCCAAAAAATGGGGGAAACAACTACATGGGGGGAAAATAACTACAATTATGGGGTAAGTTAATCCAAAGAATTGCTTGTACCCGAACCATTATAGATGAAGTAGAATGATTCCAAAAAATGAAGGAAACAACTACATTTTACATGCAACCATAAGGAATGATTCCAACAAATATTAATGAATAAGGTAAACATATGGACTAGATTCATTTTCATTCTGTTTCCGTTTCCAAACTTCTAACCAAACGGGTGGTAAAATTTTGAGTTTTTTTTAGCTGTCCCAAATATAGGGTTATTTTCCATAATTTTGAGCAACTACCCTCTCCTTTGGGTAGTTACATGATTTGGAGAATGGACCACATCAAATTAAAAGCTCTATAGCAAATTGGATGGTCCAAAGATTTGTATTGTTGTTGTGGGCTTGTGTGGGCATATGCACACTCCAAATTTGAATTTTGGGGTAAGATTTGATTTTTTTTATTCATAGAAAAAACTAAATATTTTTAAAAATAATGTTAGGCATTGGGAAAATTAAAAAATATTTGACTTTTATGAGCATATATATAAAAAATTATTTTGGAAAAATCCTTATAAAATAGGATCATAAAATACCCAATTAAGTATAAATTGTATAAAAATATTTTTTAAAGAGGAAGAATCAATTTGATTTTTCATTTTATGATTTTTTTAAGTTAATATTTTCTAGGTGATATTTATAATTTTAATATAAATGAATTGCATTTAGATTGTCAAATATAGTAATCTTATCGTTTAACGGTGTTTTGAGATAGGGTCCGTTTAGTAGGATTATTGGGGATTATTTTGAGAACTTTCATCCGCAATACTTCCATAATCCTCGTTGAAAAGTATGGAAAAAAAATTCAACTTTAATCTCCAATAACCTCAATAATCTCCAATAATCCTTAACTGCCGAACACACTAATCCCTTGAAGATGATGGAAAAGGGATCTCGTTCTATCTTTGATCGTAGATTTCTCTATGAATCCGAGTTTAAAGAATGGGCAGAAGGCACCGACCCGCAACAGTTAGCGGAGGATGTAGTCGATCACATAGTTTGGGCTCCTAGAATGAGCTCTTTGTCCCACACATCTATCCATAAGCAAGTGTAGTTCACCGGTTTCACCGAATGCTCTTATCTCTCGGCAAAGATCGTGTGAGTGTGCAGTTATGCTTTGGATGCTTCGCCATAGAATAGATCGACTCAGTTCCCGTTCTTTTCCGGTTCGGTTGACATTATACAAGCAAAATTGTATTTTAACTATCTTTATCTTATGTACAAGGACTGTATCTAGACCAATGTTAACGATAAACCTTTGTTATCACTCTTCCCGGATTATTCCCGATAACTTCAACCCTCGTAGCTTGCCCATTTTTTCTTATCGTTCCGTTCGTGTTGATCTTCACCGTTCCCTCCTGTTGACAGGCCCGCTGTACTCGTATACATGACATCTCAATACAGATCGCCTAGTGATGAAATGTGTGTTCTACATCGAACAACAAGTGTACATTATCGGTTGATTTTTGGATAAAACTAATATTGAACTTATATGTTATGATAATATACGTTTGTTTGCACACAAGTTCCAACTCACAAAACCAATAGACTTTAACACGACACCTGAGATGCTAGACCGTTTTGTTCTAGTGTAACATGTTATCTTAACTACACTTACAAAATGCGTGTTAAGATAGCATATTGAATTTAGATCTTACGTACACATACACTCGTATACACGCGACCTCGTCCTTTCACGAGTTTAAAAGATGATTATATTTTAATAATCACATATGATAGTATGGAGATTGGTAGGCCCAAATTTATAGATGGGGCCCAATAAAGTGGTGGACCACCCACGATTTGATGGGCCATCCAATTGTATCCACGCTCCCATTCAATCTTATTTGGTTTGAAGAGGAGTCCAGAAGGGAAGAAATGCTTTTAATGCTCATCACTCTCACTCTTTGGGTATGTACTACTACATATATTCATTGTGCACAAGGGCTTCATCTACAACCACAAATCCCGGTTCATAGAGCGATATTGATTGATCGAATCGTTATCGAGATAGACGAATTATTGATCTCTATCGGATTTTGTTGAGAACATAAGCTTCTCGCATCGGGAAGTTACGAGTCTAATATACAAGGTTGTTGACTTCTCGTTCTACTGTCAATTGGTTATATGATAAAATTTATGTGGTGGCTTTGTGCTTAAATGTGTGCTAGTACAGACATGACCCCCTATTTGCAGTTCGATGGACGACCCGTTGATCCTAACATGCATATGGGCTTAGAAAATAAGTTGTTAGACTCGTTTCTTTAGGGGGTTTATGTGTTGGGACTTGGGTCTAACGTGTATGTGCACTTGCACTTACGGAACATCCAATCTGTTATTAATCATAAAGTATGTACTAATTATAAAGAAAAATGAGATGGTAGACCAGTTTATCTAAACTATTGTTAGACAATAGTCTAATTATCAAATGAGTCCCTCAAAGGGAACTGGTCGCTTATCACGTGTATATATATATATCACAAGATTCACAAGATAAAAACCCTAGGGTACAAATGTCAAACTGTACAATAATAATTACGGTACTAAGTATCTCTCTAACATCTTCCCGCAACTGAAGTCGGAGGAGATCGGAGACAGAGACTAGATCGAAAGTCCATAGAGAGGGGAGTGACAAGGCACTTTGTGAAAATGTCGCATACTGACGAGCCGAAGCAACATGTAGAACGCGAACATGGCCTAAAGTAACATGCTCGCGCACGAAGTGGATAACGAGTTCAAAGTGGCCTAAAGTATGGACTAAGTATAAAGAGAGTGAGATGCTAGACCCGTTTATCTAAACTAGTGTTAGACAACAGTCTAATTCTCAATTGAGTTCCTCAAAGGGAACTTGTCGCTTATCGCGTGTATATATATTACAGGGTAAAAACCTAGGGTACAAATGTCAACTACGGTACTAATTATCTCTCTGGCATCCCCCCTCAGCCGAAGTCGGAGGAGAGCGGAGACTTGATCAAAAGTCCATAAAGACGGGAAATGCAAGGCCCTTTGTGAAAATGTCGTCATATTGACGAGCCGAAGCAACATGTAGAACGCGAACGTGGCCTAACGTAGCATGGTCGTGCGTGCACGAAGTTGACATCGAGTTCAACATGCTTATCTCACACACATATATCATAGGGTAAAAACTCTAGGGGTATAAATTGTCAAACTGTTACGGTACTAATTATCTTTCTACGAGTTATGTCCTAGTTGCACACGTGGTTGAGAGATTGCGAGCTTTGTATATAAAGTCAACGGTTATTTCTCCTACTATCAACTTGTTGTAAGACGGAACTCAACTAGCTTGCACATAACGCACATAACCCCTATATGTAGTCCGATAAACTTTAACAGATTTCTTCAGTATTCCGTAAAAGTCGTATCATTCTTAATTTCAACTCGATTCATGGACCCACCGAGCCCCTAGTTTGAATGTTTCGTGGACCAAAGTGGGTCCACAATAATATCCAGGCTGTAATATGTGAAAATTTGAGAAAATTCTAGTTTTTTAAAAAGAAAAAAACATACCACCAACCTTTCCCGCTCTCTTTTATTGTCTTCACAACCCACATGATATAACGACGTATCAATGCAACCAATACAAGTACAACAATCAAGTGAAACAACATTGATTCGTCCGGTTGCATAGGATGTTTGTTCACAAGTGATCAAGTATTTGGCTTCACCTCATCAATTTTGAACTATGTAATCTTTGTCGGATTTTTGGCTTACATAGGAATTGTGTTTGAAAATAGTTGACTTGACTCGTGACAAATCATATCGACAACTTATTAGTTGTTAGACGTTATATTTATCCTACAATTCAACACATAAGTCCAATGGTGAACAATCGTAAAACTAGTTGGCAATGTAAGGAGTAATCTAAGAATTTTGTTGACTAAACTTGTTATCTATTTATGGTTGAATTTAAAACCTTTAACCCTCACACGACCTTAAATACTAAAAATTTAAAATTATTTTATCTATGTTTTCGATGTGAAATACATATTTATTAACTTATATTGTAGGCGGATTCGGGTCTTATGGTAGTGTTGATATATTACATTGTATTGTCACAATATTTGCAAGTTTGGTGATTCGGGTTTTGTGGAATCGAGACCCGTTTGAACTAGGGAATAGATCCCAAATTTAATATACAACGTACTAAAGGTCATACAACATAATGACCTTCAAAACTACGGTGTTTCCCCTAGTTCAAACGGGCCTCGTTGCCTGATTATCGAGTACGAGGTCGAATGGGACAAAGTACCCTCTTGCCTCGAGTCTTTTAGACATTTGTTATATAATTATATTAGGGTTTTTTTATATCGTTCTCTCGTGTGTCAACTCAGTAGTTTATCTCTCTAGAAAAACATAATTATATTATAAACCACTATAAAATTTCGTGTATTTTCTTTTTATTTTGTTGAATTATTATTCTTTCTCGTAAACAACACGTTACCTTATACGATTATACATCTTTGGTAATCAACTTTGTTAAAGGGGCAAATTGAGCTTGTGAATCATGATATAAAATAACCATTACTCATTCATGCCTCAAAAAAGTACAAGTCAATCTCTTTTCTTGATACAAGCCAAAACAAAACATATCTCAATACAATCTAATGCAAAAAACAACCAACCATACAAACTTCTCCATAAACCTCTTGCAATCCAAAGCAAAAAACATGGAAAATATCATAACAATTTCCAAGCAACCAAACACTCCCCAAAACCCTCTATGATCTCCTAACTAATCATGCCTAATTAGTGGAAAATCAAACAAATATACAACATGTACAAATTAAATCCTTGTAAGGTCCCTCCACTACAAGAAAAACACCACTTTCTTCATCTTTTTTTCCCCCTCACCTTTATCACTCTAAAACCCTTTTAAAAACTTGGTGTTATATATATATATATATATATATATATATATATATATAAAATCCTTCACAATCATGGAAACTCTCTTTTTCTTCTTTTGCTAGCTTTTTTCCCCATCTTTACACCCTTTTCCTCTATTGGAGGGAGTATGAAAATTCTTTTGGTACCACCAAAACTTTCCTTTTTATCATTTTTTGCCCTTTCTTGAAGAAATCAAGCCCTAATCTTTATGATCACCATGATGATGATCATGATTGAGCCAAAGTAATCATCTTTAAAGTGATCAAAGGCAAATCACAAGTTTTGGCTTGATCTCCAACTTTTTTCAATGTCTTCTGCAATCTTCATAGCATCCATGGAAGCTCCTAACAAACCACGTTTGGTGAACCCAACTGCATATAAACCGGGTTCACCTTTCCACCCATTTGGAAAGGGTTTTTTGGGTAACCCATCTTGCTTTGAGAACATCTCACTTCCCTATATACCATGAGAATATGACATAAAATATGAATAAAACTATTCAAAAATTTGAGAATAATTAAATAGACTTGTATAACAACAAAAATGGATATGCTTAAGTAACAAGTTGGACCATTAATCAATTGAAAATATTTCCATGTCTATCTTCCTTTTAAGCAAGATATTTTTTATAATCATTTACCCTAATATGTATTTAATACATATTTATAGACATATATTAAATTTGATAAATTTTTTTAACTATTATTCTAATTTAAAATGCTTAAATAAAATTAAAATAAGTATTTTAAAAAAAATTAATCTTCTTATTTTAAGTCTTTGAAATTTTTATATATAAATACGTAGGTTTGGATAAGAAAACTCCTTGTAGAGTGGGTGATCGAGAAATTTATCAAAACGAGATGTTCTCAAGCATATCCATAAGAATGAACCGAAAACAAAAACCCTTTAACCAAGAAGCCTCCTTTAGTATCAAAAACCTAAAAAAATTTTTGGTAACCCATCTCGTTTTGATAAATTTCTCGCCCTCATTACAAGAAGCCTCCATTTTAGTATCGTTTCCTTTCTTCTTCGGATTCTCGTTTTTTGATAAAACCGAAAACAAAAACCTAAAAATTGTCTTCTCACCGAAATCGGAATATCTCTCTATAAAACAAAGTTAAATTCTTTTGACATAGTGTAAATACCATAGAGAACTTTATAAAGAAGGGAGGTGGTTGCATGTGTTATAAAGTGAGTTGGAGGTAAAGATATAAAGGCATCACCTTTAACCAAGAAGGAACATTGCTCTTGTAACCAGTTGCTAATATAATGGCATCAAAGTTCTTCGTTCTTCCATCGATGAATTCAACAGCATGATATTTTAATCTTTCAATTGCTGGATATACCTATATATGATCAACAATTTTATAACACAAACAAAATCAAATCCAATATCAAACATTAGCCAATCAAGTTTTGCTAGTTATAATTAGGGTTTACTCATGACACCAAGAAACTAACAATCTTAAATCTTTTGATGGGTGGCACATCGAATACGATTCTAGTCTATCAAACTCGTAATTGTAAGTCGTGTGTATACAAACACATAATTATGTAGTAAATTTACGTCCTAATAAAAGTAGTGAAACAAACATAATGATTAAAAGACATTATAAGTAAGTTGAAGCACCAAATAGTTTGATGTTAAATCACAAACCTTGATGTCTCCACTTTTGATCTTGTCAAGTGTTCCGACATCCAACACCGGAGTTTTTCCGGACAAGTTCTTTAGTTGTAGAGGACCCATGTGCGGACGGGTGAGACCAAACCGGGTTGTGTCACCCAACAAAACCCGAGCCAACACCAACAATAGCTTGTCCACTAGGGTTATGGGTAACCACTTTAATAACCACATTGAGAGGCCGAAAGTCGATCTCCCAAGCATCTCCCTAGGAAGTACATGTACCTTCAAGTAAAATAACACAAAATAAAATGATTTAAAATAAATAAAAACAATAAACCAACGGTCAAGAACTATTAATGAAATCCCGAAACACATACACGCTATATCAATATCATTAAGGTTTGTCGGTATAACACTTCACGTTATACCGATATGAGGTTAACCAACCGAAATTATACAAAAGACTGAATATTCTGATGTTTCATTCCAAATAATTTTTAACAAAGTAAACGACCTTCAAAGTTATACACCTAAATCTAAAGACTAAATCTTGATATCACCTATAATTTATATTTCATCAAATGCATATTACAAAATAATCAATTTTACATTTTTAATTTTTACCAAATGGTGGGTCTTTTTTTTTTTTTTTTAAAGGTTGATAAGTAATTTCCGGTGTTGGGGGACACCCTCTCAATATCAGTTTTTCCATACATGCCACCAGAAGAATTTGAACTCTTAAGGAGCCTAGCACCACATCCCACTAGACCAACTGAGTATTGGTACAGTGAGTGTTGTTCAATATGAACTTTTTGTGAAGGGTACTTTACCCTTTTGCTCCCTCATTAATTACTTTAGAGACAAAAAATCTAGTGAAAATGGGAATAAAAAAACAAAAAAAAACATTAATTATTAGTTCATATTGGTAAAGGGTTTGGTATGATACCCTAATGTGTGTGTTTATGCGCATGCTTGGGAATCCCATGAAAGTGAAAGATCATACTTTGGGGGTAAGATGAACAGAAGTTGGAACTTGAGCACACTTTTGTCAATAAACATAAAAGTAGAAGGGCATAAAGTGGATTTTTTATTAAAATAAGGGAGAAATTATAGTAAATGGGTCCTCCAGGCCATGACTGCAATAACTTATGATAATGTATATTTACTCTATCTGACTTCTTCTTTTGTTTTTTTAGTTTTATACTCAAAAGACAAAAGCACAAACCCACAATAATCCATTATGCAATTATATATATAGTTATATTCTTAATTGAGAAGATGAGAAGTTTTTATCTTTAAAAATATAGAGAATAAAATACATGAATATTGAATGATTTAGGGGGTATTCAATTAAAATTTTACAGGATTTTTTTGGAGTTTAAAATTTTATGGGTATTTAATATAGATTTTTAAAAGTCTATATAAATCTTTTGGTATAGGAATTAAAAATTTTCATAAAATTCCTATGGTATTTGAAAGTTTGTTGATTTTAAAAGAATCTATTATTCTATTGATTTTGTAGGATTCTTTGTTACTTATATACATACCTAAACTCTATAAAAGTCTTACCCAACACATAAAATTTCCACATAATCTGTATTGACTCTATATAAAATCAAATTCTATGATTACTAAGAATGAGTCAAAATCTTTAAAAGTTTGGATTGAATACATCCCTTAGTTTCGTATAAAAAGGATTTTAGGGTCCAAATAAAAAGATATCTACACCAATGAAATACTAAACAAATATTTATAAGCTTATGCATTAAAAATGATAAAATATACATAATTTATGCAAATTTAAATACTTATATTAGAAGATTAAAATCCAAAAAATTATGTATAAATTATAATGTTTTCATTTACAAATATTTATAATTTATATTAAAGTATTTATTAATTTATGTTTTAAAAAACTTATTCCCGGGTTTGTATACAATTTATTTCATTATTATTAGTTTATATGTTTTTTTTTACCTAATTTTATCAAAAATCAACTTGAAAATTGCCCACTTAAGAAGTCTAGCACCAAATCCCACTAAACCAACGGAGTATTTATATCATTTTTTTTAATATCAATAAACTTATACCCTTCTTGTTCTTTTTTTTTTTTTTGTTCTACAAAAGTTAAAATCATTAATCAACTTCTAGTCAATTTACCCAATTTTGACCAATCCAACTTATATTTCAACAATTTTTTTAACTTCATGCTTGAAAAAAGTGGTAAAAAAAAGTTATATTCATGTTATAACTAGTTTGGTAGTGCTATAAACACTACAAAAATAATCACAAACTATGACCCTACTTTTTCTAGTTTTCATTTTTGTACCTTCCAAATTCAATTAAACAATTCCCAAATCAGGTACGACAAAAAGACTCAAAAAACATCTTTTAATGTCAATCTTGTTCTTATTCAGGTGAGAGGGGGAAAGTTAGAGATAGAAAAAGTTCATAATTAACTAATAACACATTCCCTAATCATAATCATTTCCTAAATCAAATTCCACCATAATCACATATTTGATTCATTAACTTTTTTCCCCATAATTTTAGTTGTTTGATTTTTTTTATTAATCAAGAATTTTATTATAAGGGTATCGATTAAAAAAATCGAAACCAAAAACCGGAACAAATCTTTTTTACTCGAAGTACCTATACTCCCTTTGATCACAATTATCTGTCGTTTTGTAAAGTTTTTCTAAATCTTATCATTTATTTAATATTCAATCTTCTTTTAAACCAATAAGAAAGATTTTAGAACTAAAATTAATCATTTACACCAATTTTCAAGAACATTTCTTATAATTATTGTTCATTTATTAGCCTAGAAAACTTAAAATGACAGATAATTGTGATCAAATTTATAATACTAAAATGTCATTTATTTATGATAGGAGGGAGTGCTCATTTATTAGGCTAGAAAACTTAAAACAAAAGATAATTGTGATCAAATTTATAATACTAAAACGTCATTTATTTATGATCGGAGGAATAATTAATATGAGTTTTTTTAAAAATGACCGAAAAATGTTCATAATTAACTAATAACACGTTCCCTAGACATAATCATTTCCTAAATCACAAATCCACCAAAAATCACCATAATCACATATTTTTAGTTGTTTACTTGTTTTTTTATTAATCAAGATTTTTAAATATTAAACATTTTTTTTTTTTGCCTGAAATCAACAAAACAAAAAAGGAATTGTACTACTTAATCACAAAAGTCTTTATAAATAATATTAGTTTTAGCCAAATTAGCTAAAAAATACTTCCAAATTACTTGAAAAAAACAAACTCATATAAGTACAAGGGAGAGGATTGTCAAATTTAGGAAAAATAGGTCTAAAACTAGATTAGGGTCTAATCAGGGACCTTTTTTGCAATTTCTAGTGGACCAAAAACTTATAAAAGTTCAAATTATGGACATTTAAACTTACAGCATCCCTGACGACGATAGAAGGCAAAGCTTGATGATGACAAAGATCCAAACAAACCTCCATGCCGGAGTTCCCACATCCGACAACCAAAACCCTCTTCGCCCGGAACCGCGACCCGTTTCGATACCCGCTCGTATGAACAACTTCTCCGCCGAACTCGTCGGCTCCTTCGATCTCCGGGGCCACCACCTCGGCATTTTCTCCGGTCGCCGCCACCACCCACCGTGAAACATACTCGGCCGTCGTTGTCTTAATTCTCCAGAGCCCTATCTCTTCCTCGTACTCAGCACTCATCACCGCCTCGTTGAACGCCGGCCGGATCTCGAACTTCTTCGCGTACTGTTCCAAATACTCAACGAACTGTTGCTTTGAAGGGTATGTTGGAAATTCGGCGGGAAACTCCATTAATGGAAGCTCACAGAATTGTTTAGGAAGATGAAGACGAAGTCGGTCGTAGGTTTTGAGTTGCCATAGTGAAGCTATACAGTTAGCTCGTTCAAGAACTAAGCTTGGAACACCACGAGCTTTCAAACACGCCGCCACAGCTAGACCCGATGGGCCTGCTCCGATTATCACCGGGCCGGGTACGTAAACCGTTTTTTTTACATAAAACGGGTCGTGTCTCAGCTTTCCTTCAATCTCGCGAAGGTGCTGAACATCATTCGCCATGGATACGGGAATACTTGGTGAAGTAAAACCAGTAAAATACGCGAATTAAACGCGAATGAAACAGGAAGTGGAAAAACTAGGGTTTTTTTTTTATGAAGTGTCTGTAAGAGCCATGGAATGAAGGAGAATTTGAAAATATGGTTACAGAGAGAGATAGAGATGATTTAGAATGGAGTTAAGGCAGCATTCAAAGAGGAAGAAGAAGAAGATGTGGAGGTGGAAGGAGTTTGAGAGTGAGAGGACTGAAGATGATGGTGATATGTATGTAATATATATATATGAATCGTTTCTGCTCATCACGCGGCCAAATTTTATTTTCTTTTTTATATTTTAATAAAAATTGATAATTATTCGTATTATTTTTAATCAATTGTTATTTTATGTTTGGTATTACCGGCGGGCTAAGAAAAATATATATTATTGAGAGGTAATGTTTTGCCTTTTTATGGTGTAAAAGAGGTATTTTTGAGATGAGACGATTAGGGTCCGTTTGGTTAGACGGATGAAGTCGAAGATTATCCGAGTACGAAAATGAAATAATTGTTTTTTTCAATCCCTTCTATTTTTATGGGGCGGTAATATGAGACAAACTACTCGATCTCGGTTCATTAAAAGTTCGGCTCGAACTCGTTCACTTTCTAAATGAACCAAGTTTGAGCACATTTTAAAGCTCGTATAAATTTTAGGCTTGACTCGAGCTCGGCTCGTTCGGGTAAAGCTCGGCTCGTTCGGCTAAAATAACGCTTCTATCTATTTAGGCTTGGCTCGTCAAAAGCTCGGCTTGTGCTCGTTCACTTTCTAAGGGAGCAAAGCTTGAACACATTTTAATATAAATTTTAGACTCAGTTCGGACTCTCCTCGTTTATAAGCAAGTCAAGTTTGAGCATGCCGATATTCGACTCGTATTATACCCCTAACTTTCATCATGTTTGATGTATGAATGTGTACAAAAGATGATATTTTTTTAATCTTCATCCTCGCCTCCATCAAACGGAGCATGTATAACGGGTCCTTTTTTTTTTTTGCGTTTCTTTTCTACTTTTTTGTGGTACTTCATGAAGTTTAGTCCATCTGCTGATCTTTTTTGGTCTTTCAGTTCACTAGACGGCACGTCGTCTAATGTTTCGAACCACTTTTCATTAAAAAAAAAAGTTTATAAAAATATTATGTTGATTTGTCGAAATCATTATTTGAAATGAATAAAAAGTTATACTCAATAATCTCCAAAAATTATAAAGAAGCTTTGTAATTAATATCTTCAATAATTTTGAAATTATCTGATATTTTCACTAAAGTTTAATTTTATAAACTCTTCATACTATTCTAAATGAGTTAAAAAAATGAAATATAAAATTGAGAATTAAGAAGTTTCAAAAATATTGAAAACATTTTAACTTTTATTTTTTGTTGTGACAAAATTTTTTTTTTTTACAGTTTTTATAATAGGTTTATTACCGCGAGCTTTTGTTACATCTCTATCACGAAATTTACTCATTTGCAAAGTTGTCAATGTCAAACATTTATAGGTATATGTAATTAAATTAAGGCTCTAAGGCAGGGTGGGGACAAAAATAAACCTACAAGAGCCTTCCAACTTTGATCAAATAAAAAAAAAATATACGGATAGATAGATAGATAGATAGATAGACAGATAGACAGATAGATAGATAGACGCATGTAGTGAAACGTGTGTATCTACATACTATACATATGTGCACGTGTCGTGTTTATAATCATTTCGACTACGTATCGATCACATTCGGAACTAATGTCACGATTCACGAAACCATAAAATGCTACCATTCTCTTAAATACTACATTGAGTTTTAAATATATAAAATAGTTTTACTAAAAGGGCTTTCGGGCCGGATAAGGTGTCTGACCAGTCTCTACCATGTACGTAAAATGAGAACAAATTGTATTCGTTAAATCTTTAAATAGATGACTTAAATTAGACGAGGTTAAAGGGAAAAAAGAGTGTGATTAGTATAAGAAATATTCGGTGATATAATTACATATATTCGACGGTATATATTCGGCTGATATAGTATATATTCGGCGGAATAATTACATATATTCGGCGGTATAATATATATTCTGTAAATTGTTCTCATGTTTACCTGGTAAGAACTATTTACATATGAATCAGTATAATCAGATGGGACAGGCGGGTGGACCAACCCGACCCGCCACATCTGAAGGGTAATAACTAATGAAGAAAAGAAGTTGGATTTGACGATCCAAGTGATCTAAGTTGTCATCTATATAATTTGGCCATGCTTATAAGCTTGCGGGCTAGCACGTACGTACATGTGTCCGGACACCTTTGAGAAATGATTTTGCACTGTGGATATTTGATGATGATGTCTCGAATTTTGTTGACTTTGTTTGATGTTTATTCTAAAGTATTGATACCACATATTCCTACATCTCATCTTTCACCTCCAATAGTGCTAGATCCACACTTTTGTGTTGTTTTGGTGGAGTTTATTTGTGGATTTTTGGAGGTTTGTGAGTTTGAAACCAAACGCGGATTATTAGGTTCTCAATCTCAAAACTTCATCCGTTAGAAAAATTATTATCTTATCAGCATACTGTCGGAGATAATAAGTTTTCACGTCAAAAGTTGGGGACATTTCGAGCTTAGTATAAGAGGTTGGTGGGCTACTTCTTCTATCGTCAATTGGTTTTAGGATGAAACCTCATCGGGTTTATGTGTTGGGCTTGAGTCTAATGCGTATGTGTGCTCGTATGGACACGACCCCCGCTCTACCGGTCCGTCTGTATCGGACTTTGACATGGTATGCAACTCGGTCTATATCCTCTAGTTGCACTTGCGGGGGCGTGTTGGAGATAATAAGTTCTCACATCGAAAGTTGGGGACATTCCGAGCCTAGTATATAAGGTCGGTGGGCTACTCCTCCTATTGTCAATTGGTTTTAGGATGACATTTCATCGGGTTTATGTGTTGGGCTTGGGCCTAATGCGAATGTGCGCTCGTACGCACACGATTCCTGCTCCACCAGTTCGTCTATATCGGACTTTGACATGGTATCAAAGGGATTAGCCTCTATTCGGCTCACATTCCTAACCCCGCTTTCGATGTGAGACATTCCGAGCCTAGTATATAAGGTCGGTGGGCTACTCCTTTTATTTACAATTGGTTTTAGGATGGAACCTCATCGGGTTTATGTGTTGGGTTTGGGCCTAATGCGCATGTGCTCTCCTATGGACACGACCCCCGCTCTACGTATCGGACTTTGACACATACTCAATGTAACTAAAAAAACTAGACAACAAGGATGGTCCGGACCTAACATAAGTTCGATCAAGTTAAGATTGATGGACACCATCTCATGTTAAAGTCTCTCGAAATACATACTAGCTCGTGTACATACGAGCACATATGCACGTTTATGTCCGGACCTAACATATGTTCGATCAGGTTCCATTGTAAAACTAGACAAAAAGGATAGTTCACCAACCTTATAATAAATTCGCATCCTTTCAACTTTAAATCCGAGAATTTCATTATCTCAACAAATTAATTCTAGAGGCCACAAAGATGTCAAGACGAAAAATAGCGAAAATAGAAGTTGACAAACAACGTTAGTTTCGAGTTCAAAATATATATTTTTAGTAGATTTTATAATAAAATAAATCGATAATAATTGTAAGAGTTCGGTCAAATTCGCTTACTTTGAGCATTAATGAATTTCGGCATCATTTACAATTGGTTCCAATAATTATAATCATATCTCATCATTTTAAAGTCCGAATTAGAAGGGTTGTAGAGCGAAGTCATGTACATGCGCGTTAACGTCAAACCCAATATCAATTGAAAACGGGAGAATTAGTCCATTAACCTTGTTCGCGTGTATGAACAGATGAAGAAGACCAATCGAGCCATAAAGTCCGGCCCGTGGCCAGGAAAAAATATAAAAAAAACATATATATTATCTGTATTTATTATAAATATTAAGTATAAATATAAAACATATGATTATAATAAATTTAATATATTTTACATAAAATTTATTAAATATAATTTACTACTTTAATAAAAATCATATTAAAACATTTAATTTTTTTTTAATGAAAATCGGGTACCCGACCCGGCCATAAACAAGTAATCCTAATATACAAGAGATATGTACTATCATTTACTTATCATATGTCATTGTACTGCATTTATGTTATTAGAGAAACAAAAGGAATATGAAATGAAACTTAGCTTTTGTTTCTCTTAAATGAGCCTATATTTGAGCTATTGTTATCCACATATATATTCCAATACTTAATCATAGGTCATTGTACTTCATCGCTATTGAATGCTTATATCACCTAATATAGTAACTAAAAATAAAGAAGTGTAATTACTAATAAGTAGATATGGGTCCGGTTTCGGCCAAACCGCCAAGCCGGCGGTTTGGTAACCGGCCCACACCGGCGATTTAGGTTTGCTGATTTGGCCAAACCGTAGGTTATCACTGAAAGCCAAACCTAAACCGGCGGTTTGAGTTTTTTTTTAAAACTTTTTTTATTGGCCCAAACCGGCCGATTAGGTACTCAAACCAGCGGTTAACCGACGGTCTAGTTAACCAACTGGCGGTTAACCACCGGTTTGGTCTAGTTTCCAAAATTTTTTTTATATAAACCGGCGGTTTGGATTTCTACGGTTTAGGTTTGGCCAAACCTAAACCGCCGCTTTAGGCTTGAGTCCCATGTCTACTAATAAGTAATAACAATCGTATTTAAATAAATAAGTTGTTGTTAACGGGATCGATAATAAGATTGTGAACCACTCGTATTTAAATAAATAAGATTGTGAACCACTCATGTTAAAGTCTCTCAAAATACAGACTAGGTTCGACGAGTGTTGTTGTTACGTTGAAGAAGGTAACGATCTCCATCCTGTTTCTCTATTTCTTCTACATCTAAATTCTTCTCCATCTTTGGTGCTTGGACTGATTTTCATCCTTCTCCTCTGACGAACTTCGGTCCGAATTTCTGTGCTCTTGAAATGATTTTGTTTCAGATCCGTGGCTTTGGTTTCTGTTTTGTGATGATTCGGTTTTATCCTTCTTATGTGATGTGCTTGGACTGATTTTTGCCCTCTACTATGCTGTAATTTCAGCCTTCTGCTGTTTAATTATTTACAAATGTTCATTTTCAGAAACCCTAACCTTTTCACATGACGGATCGGAGTCTGCTTCTTCCTTCTTCCGACTGGTGTAGCTTCATTAGGACCCATTTTCACGAATCTGCGATTTGAGAGAGGAGAGACCGAGCGAGCGAAGGAGCAGGTTCTTTCGACAAGAGAAGGGAGTATGTGAGAGTGGAGAGAACGAGCGAAGGAGAAGGGAGATGTGAAAGTGGAGATAACGAGCAAAGAACCTCATAGGAAGCGATTTTTGAGTATCAGCTCAAGAGAACGATCGATCGACAGAAGAGGTGAACGATAGAATGGAGGATATGGCTGGAATAATAAACAATCTAACCTAATATATCCCCAAAAAGCTTGGGCGGTCAAGCTTCTTTTTACGGGATTCTTTTGCCAAAAGAATCTCGTTAAATAATACATTATAGAAGTTGCAACTCATACTAAACAATCTAACCTAATGTATCAGCTCAAGAGAACGATCGATCGACAGAAGAGGTGAACGATAGAATGGAGGATATGGCTGGAAGAATAAACAATCTAACCTAATATATCCCCAAAAAGCTTGGGCGGTCAAGCTTCTTTTTACGGGATTCTTTTGCCAAAAGAATCTCGTTAAATAATACATTATAGAAGTTGCAACTCATACTAAACAATACCAATTTTTCCATCCCGAAGAATCCTCTAAAAAATAATCTAAATGAATCTCCAAGAAATTGATACCAAACAAGCCCATAGATCCACTTCCTTGGAAACCTAGAATCAAACAAAATTGGCACACGGGTTTGGAACATCAGGTTCTCTCCGAAGCTCAAATCACGATCTAATAATTTTTCTGAAGTGGTTAATCACAAAAATTTAATAACAATTTATGTATAACCCGTCTTGCCTTTAAAGTTCTATTATTTTACATTCGGTCCTAATAGCCTTAGCTTATCTTGATTGTTCTTTCCCTACACAATCACCCCGAACCAGAACTTGAGTCACCTCTTTTGGTAATCTGAGTAATTGTTGTCCGAATAAGATGGATATAGTTGATCCAAGTGTTTTGCAGAACACCAATTTTTATCCAAACGAGTAGCCCGGAAAACAAAAAAACTATCAGATCACAAGTTAACGAATCAATCATTTCATATTCATATTCTTTTGAATACGATCAAGTTGATGAATCGAATATGTCAAATCGATTATTTTACTCGCTCCTATCTCTATCATTACCAATATTCCATTTCCTTCTATAGGGTTTCTCCACCCTACAATGGGTATATATATATATATCAACATGGTTTACCAACTTTGAGTTGAAACACCTTTGATGAGTTTATGTATCTTGATTCTTGGCAAAGAATATGATGCCACAATGCCTTTAATTAATGAGTTAATTAATTATGACATAAAATAAGTTTCACTTGTAGTTAGTAGGGGCTAGACATGGGTCCCAAACCTAAATCTAAACCGGTCCAACTCAAACCGTCGGTTTGGCGGTTTGACACACTATTTAAAAAATAAAATAAAATAAAAAATGCAACGTCTTTTTTGACTAAACCATCGGTTTAACCGACGGTTTGCACCGACGGTTAGTAAAAAAAATAAAAAAGGGTTCAAACCGTCGGTTTAGGTTTCGCCAAAGGCCAAACCTAAACCGCTAACCTAGTGTTTGGCCAAACCGGCAAACCTAAACCGCCGGTTTGGGCCGGTTCACAAACCGCCGGTTTGACGGTTTAGCCCAAACCGGACCAAGGGCTAGCTGATTTTTGCAATTATTTTATGTTGTATTTTGTTTGATGATAGTGAAATCCCATTGATATTCTCAACCAATCCTAGTGAAAAAAGGCTAGAGAATATAAGTATATTAAAACTTTGCTTTCTTTTTAAAAAAGTTGTTATATTAATTACAATATATAATGTAAGCTTTTTAAATAAAGCATTGAAATGCGCATGTATTAATCTCTTAACTGGGATAATAACTATATTAAATTTGATAAGACACCATTGGTTTGTATATCAATTAGGTGTACGGAATAAACTTATATAACATATGAAAAATATTAATTCAATTTTTATTGAATTTTTTTTATAAATTTTGGCAAATATTTTTTACATCATTTTTTCGTTAAAATATTTTGTTGATTTTATAAATTGTTAGTTGGGTAGTTTCGGATTGAGTTATTTTGTTTGGCGTCTTGATGTTTTGATTGAGTCGGATTGAATTTGGGGGTGCTTGAAGAAAATTCGAGTTTACTTGAGTTATTTGGTGTTGGTCGGGTTGATTGTTTCACGTTTGTTGTAATACGTGTTTTTGTTATATTTGTTATACTCGAGTTATTTCGGTAACAATTTCCTATTGAGTTTTTTCTGATAAAACATATAAGTTATTGTGGCCTATAAATTGAAAAATAAAACATTTGTTTTTTGAATTTATTTTTGATAAAACGAGAGCAAGACTTAGTTTTTGTTTTTTTAAAATAAAACATGTTTTTTTTGTGAAGAAAAAATAATTTTAAATTTTAAAATTAATTTATATAATGGTCTAATCGATAATCATGTTACTTAAAAAACGAAAAAGTTAAAGACACCCAGTTTGTTTTACTAAAGTAAAATACAAACGCATTCTGATAGCGTTCAACCAATAAAAAAAAAAGAAAAAAGATTTGAGCGCCAACGCTTTACGAAAGCGCTAAAATCTTTAAAAAAAAAAGTCAGAAGTAAGAGAAAGTAGGGCTTTGACCCCTAACGCCATGCGCCAACGCCCAAAAACCTATTTTTTTTTCGATTTTTGCCTATTTTTTTTTATTTTATTTTTTAAGATTTGAGCGTTTTGTATACGTTTATATTCGGTACCAAGTAAATTCAAAATTGTGTATCTCCTTA
>BSUD01000003.1:937834-1060273 GCA_033239045.1 Fagopyrum esculentum | reverse complement strand
TATTGATAAACGGTCTAGTTAGTCATTTTAATTTTTTGTTTCTAATTTTTCCCGACAATGAAAAAAAAAGCCAAATTATGATATATTTCTAATTTTTTGTTTATAATTATGAATTGTAAGATGTAAAATAACATAATAGTTTAATTTATAAAACAATTAATATATATTAATGAAGATTATGAAAAGTTATGTTCTTTTATCACCCTCACATTAGTAATAGAACATGATAATGATGAAAAATTATAGAAAAATTATGTTTTTACCTTCCACTCCATTTTATTTTTATTTTATTTTATTTTATTTTAATTTTTTCTTCTGATTTTCCCCGACAATGAAAAAAAATCCAAATTATGATTGTCATATAAATAATAAATAATTAGTAGAAAAAATTGGGATAACATGCATGCACAATTATGAAATAATGGGTTTCTAGCAACCAATAAAAGAATGAAATATAATTCTTTCTTTTAGAATGGTTGCATGACACAATGCCCACAAATATTAGCATTAATAAAAATTAATATAAAAAGGCTTTTCATAAAACTGTCCACGTACAACAAATTAAACATGATTTCATGAGGAAATTTGTTGTTATTATAAGGAATTGTAATTTAAAGGGTGACTTTGTTTATACAATAATTGTATTCTTTAAGAGGATGAAGACATAATTGGAACACACCCAATCAAATAACTACATACATTTTCTTTTGAGGAGTTTTCGTGTTCCGATTCTATTCATTGTATGGATCGAGTGTGTTTGTTTAGAAAGGTCGTGAATGCGTGATGGTTACATACGATAAAGTTAAAATATCTTATTGTTTTTGAAGGATTTTTAAGCACTTTTGATCACTACTTACTACAAATGTCATTAACGACGGCGTTTAGTTCATGTCATTTTTTGTAAAATGTCATTACAAATACCATTTCATTGTAGAAACACGCCATTATTTATCATTTGTGTAAAAATGGCGCTTTACAAATACCATAAAATATATAGGGTTTACAAAAAGCCAAAGACTTTCACGAATTTTACCTTTCTATGGCATTTTGTAAGCACCATGAATTTTAGGGCATTTGCAAAATGTCACGGAAAGTCCGACATATTGACAACATCACTAAAGACGTTGTTAGGGGATGAAATTCAAAAACCCCGTTAAAGATCTTTCATGACGTTTTTAAAACATCATAAAAGAGTATATGTACCAAGGGTGGACAATGTGGTTTATCCCACAAAAGCTAGCTCTTCCATTGTCAACATTAGAGTTATGTAGATTTTAGCACGACAAATGGTCGAAATAAGCTAAATGTAGTACGATTTCGAGTTAGGAAAACTTGTATATTAGGTCCATAGTCTCCCAACTTTATATGTGAGAACACTAAAAGAATTTGATTTACCACGGCATTCGCCAATGATCAATATGTTAATTGGTGATCTGATAGTTTTATTATTTCCTAGATTACATATATACCACGGCATTCGCCAATGATCAATATGTTAATTGCAAATGTCAAATCAATTGAATTAGAGAAACGCGTTGACATTTGAAAAATGGGTCTAGGTTCAACGGGTCGATTAAGCTAACTGATCTAATATCATCCTAAAGTGTATACGAATATCTACGTTATACTCAAACCCGATACATAAGTTCAATTTCATCCTTATAACATATAGTACATATCTAATAAACGGATATATAGTAAATGTACATAATTAATGATCCTTTATTTTCAATTTTAGGTGAATGAAAACATGTAGTAACTAATGGTATTGAGATGATGCAGGAAATGACATGCAAGAGTTCCCTCAAATCATGGAGATCGATATACTATAGAGAATGACTAATTCATCTTCATTCTCCGATTTTACTGTTCTTAATTTGAATCATCACAACAATCAGCCAAATCTTTCATTTTGATCGAGGCCACAGTTCGATTTTTAATCTGTATGACGAATTAGGGTTTGTATGAAATCGCAAATTAGGGTTCATAAGCTCAGTCGTCAATGGAGGAACACGGAGGTCAGGCTGTCGAGATGCAACATCAAGAAGGTCATCCTCGAGTACATGTTAAGTGCGAAAACACGGTTGGAAGCTTCACGTCGAGCTTCATCAATGTCGGAAAGTACATCTTGTATTTCATATTACTGCTTGCTCTCTGCAATGGCGTCCATTTCGCCCTCAAACGAGCCTCCCAGCCTCGCATCATCTCTGAAACCCTAGTAAGATTCGATTTTGATTTCTTTGGTTGTTTCTATGGTTCACTTCTACTAGCTTTTAATACCCAAAACCAACGATACAAAACTAGTGGAAATGATCTCCTATCGTCTCTAACGTTGTTATGTGTTAGACTCAAACATAGTGAGTACGTCAACTTGAACTTGTAAACTACTAAATCGAAAGTTGGAGACATTCCGAGACTAATATATAAGTTCGGTGAACTACTTCTCCTATTGCCAATTGGTTTTAGGATGAAACCTTATCGGGTTTATATGTTGGGGTTGGGCCTAATGCCCATGTCCGCTCGTATGTACACGACCCCGCTCTATCAGTCCATCTGTATCGGACTTTGACATGGTACCAGAGCGGTTAGCCTCTATTCGTCTCGCGATCTTAACCCGTGCACAAGTGCAACTCGGTCTATATCCTCTAGTTGCACTTGCAGGGGCGTGTTAGAGAAAATAAGTTCCTACATCGTAAGTTGGGGACATTCCGAGCCTAATATATAAGGTCGGTGGACTACTCTCCTGCCAATTGGTTTTAGAATAGAACCTCATCGGATTTATTTGTTAGGCTTGAGTCTAATGCGCATGTGCGCTCGTATACACAACCCCGCTCTACCGATCCATCTGTATTGCACTTTGACATAAACCTATGTTTCTAGGGTTCAATTGCATGTTTTATGATTATGCTCCTACCTTCGAATGCCAAAAACTTGTGAAAATGATCTCGTATTGATTGTAAAGTGCTAAATAGGTTAGTATATAAGTTCAACATTACTCTTTGTACTACCTTTAACATGATTTTTGTGTTGAACTCGAACCTAACATATATGTGCGTTCAAACTTGTGGAGCTACACTATATTGAATTACCGAAAGTTTTCAAGGTATCCGAGATTTCCGTGCAGCCCGTTTCTTAGAGTACTATATTTTCCGGCATTAAAACACGACATCGGACGATGTCGTGTTCATATGTATGTTTCTTGAGTCGTTAGTCGTTATATTGGTCTACCGAAACTTGTAAGCGGATTCTAATCTATTTTTTTGAAGGTTGGAATGTGCGTTGGCAATATACCAACAGTGAGGAATACAATATACTATACGAGCAACTTCACAGGAAGCAGAAACCTCAAATTCATCACAGACTTTGGAATGATATGCTACATGTTCACTCTAGGACTCGAAATGGATCCAACAATGCTACTCAAGCTCAAGCGAGAGACTAACATTGCTTACTTTGGAATGTTGTGCACATTCATTCTTGTTTGTGGCATTGCACCTCTCTTACACTACCCTATCAATACCATAACAAACAAAGCCTTCACTCTCACCCTTGCCGCAGTCCTATCGAGCACCGCCTCTCCCCTCCTTGCTCGGGTTCTTACTGACCTTAAGATGGGCAAGTCCGATATAGGCCAGATCGCTGTCTCTTCAGGCGTGCATTCAGAGCTTGTCATTATTTTGATCATATCACTAGGGTACATTGTGATCCAACCGGAACGTAACTTCTCGGTTCGGAAAACAATTATGGATCCTATTACACACAAAACGTCGCAACCTATTGTGTATATGTCCATCATGCTGCTCTTGCAGGTAGACTGACTTGAAAAAATGATCTTATATCGATTATAAAGCGATAACAAACTTTATCTTTTTTGAAGGTTTTTATGGCGGTTGGTTTGGGGCCGATAGTGATGAATTGGGTGAACGCGGCTAACCCTCATGGGAAGCAAATGAAAGGCTCACACTTGGTGTTATCCATCGCATTTATAGTTGCCGTCGGGTCCATGTCGCCTATGGTGAATTTCAGCCCCATTTTAAGCGCGTTTGTGACCGGGCTTTGTCTACCGAGGTGTGGTAGGATCTCGAAATTTATGATAAGTAAGGTGAACTACTTCCTTGGATTTGTGTTCTACCCTTACTTCTTCGTTTGGGTTGGACTTGAGTCGGATTTACGTAACTTTGAATCAAGTGATTCATATAGTTGGCTCAGAATGATATGCTTCTTCACGATTGGGATAGTTGGGAAGACTATTGGAGCTATTCTTTCTGGTTTGATATATGGATATCACTTGCCTGAATCTATTGCTCTTGGGTTGCTTTTGAATGCTAAGGGACATTTGCATATGTATCTTGCTATTATCGCCAAGAAGGTAAATCAATCCTCCTTAAAGCAATCCCAAAGAGAATTTGCTCTTACATTTTCAGTAATGCTTCAAATTGTTATGTTTATATGCCTTAAATGTCACACTTTTTGAATAGTATTAGGTAAATCTCTCGATCTAAGAGGACATAATCAGTATTAGGTAAATCAATATTATATGTATGTCGTTTTCTTTCTTGTTTGTTGAATTTCCGTTCTTTCTCATATTCCACAGAACAACAATTACTTAACTTTCTTTGTTTTCCCGATCCAGAACCTAATGATCAGCAACTCAACATGCATAGGAATGACCATAGCAAGTGTGATAACAATAATCTACATACCACTCGTGACACTCTACATCATCAAGCGAGCCGAGAAGCGATCGCCGATGCTAAAGATGGGACTAGAGTGGCATGATCCAGGCAAGGAGCTTCAAATGCTCTTATGTCTCCACGGACCTCACAATGTTTCATCAGCAATCAACTTCATGGAGATCTCGCACGGGATGTCGGAGCCGGGCATTGTCGTGTATGCAACCGACATGGTTGAGCTAACGGAACAGATTGCCGCGACATTGGACCCGGGGGAAGGAGTAGACTCGGTGACTGTGACCGACAGGATGGTGAATGACATGAGACAAGAGATCACAACTGCATTACAAGATTTCATGAACGAAGACCCTAATGGGATTACCCTAAAACGAATGCTTGCACTTGCAACATTTAACACTATGCATCAAGATCTATGTACTTTGGCTGAGGAATCGTCGGTGTCGCTCATTGTGTTGCCTTTTCATAAAGCTCTTCAGGAGGATGGGACTATGGATGCTGGTCATTCTGGATTCAGATACGTCAACCGTAAGGTACGTATGAAAACAATTAAAGATGTGTGGAGTATTCTCCCACGTCGACAATATAATAATACCCGAACCTAGCGTATAAGAGATAGGGCTACTCCTCCTATTATCAATTGGTTTTAGGATGGAACCCGAATGCTTGTGTGTAAGGTTCACTTATGTGCATCTCCTCCACGTAGAGACGAGTCTAAAAATAGTATCATACTCGACTTGTTTAATAGAGTGAACGATCTAACTCGAGCTTTTGTTTACCGACCTCAACTAGCTCGAGTTGATCATACAATAATCTTGTTGAACATTGATTCATCTAGTCATCTTTAAAACTCAACTCAACCTCGTTCACTTTTTAAGAAAATCGAGTCTTAGCACATTTTTAAACTCGGTTAAATTTAGGCTCAGCATAAACTCGGATAACATTCCTAAAGATAACTAGATCAACCAATCTTCAATAGAATTGTTATATTAGCCGATCTACTCTTTCACTTTCCAAACATGTCGAGTATAAGCACAATTTTAAGCTCGGTTAAACTTAGGCTCAACCCACGGTCCTAAACATTATTAAGCTTGATTAAAATGTAGGTTTGGTTCGATCTTGGCTCGATTTTAAACGAGATGAACATTGTTGGCATACTACCCTACAGACGAATCAAGCTTTAGTATGCTCATCTTCAGTATAATAGCTATTAGAAAATCATCAGAATACAAACAATATAATTGTCTCGTCCAAGTATGAATTTACGATTGCATGTGTTTTTTTTTTAACCTAGTTTTAGTGTTTGATGAAAACAGATGCTGAGACACGCCCCATGTTCAGTAGCAATCCTAGTAGACCGAGGCTTAGGAACCACCAGAAGAATCCCCAAGTCGTCATCTTCAACTCCAGTGAGCGTCGCCATCATCTTCATCGGAGGAAAAGACGACAGAGAAGCAATCGCCTACGCAACACGAGTGGCACACCATCCAGGAGTAAAACTCACGGTTATCCGGTTCCTCTTGGACACAGACGCAGAAGGATCATCAAACCTAGCGGCTATGGCTCGAGGAAGAATGGCGGAGCAAGAAGAAGAGATGAAACTCGACGACGAATGCTTCGCTAACTTCTACGAGAAGCTGGTGGCGCGTGGGCGCGTGGCTTATATGGAGAAGCATCTTGTTAACTCAGCTCAAGCTTACTCGACTCTCCAGTCAATGGAGGGGCAGTATAGTCTTTTTATTGTGGGGCGAGGTGGTCGGTCGAACTCGGTTCTTACAGTTGGTATGAATGACTTGGAACAGTGTCCCGAGCTGGGTCCGCTCGGCGATATACTGTCGGGGCCTACGTTTTCGACGTCGGCGTCGGTGTTGATTATACAGCAGCATAATCTGAGAAGCAAGGCTTGTGGGAATGCTAGTGAGCTTCAAGTCATGTAGTGTTTTTTTATTTGATTGAGAAGATTAGGGTTTCATTTGTTATTGCTTTTGTGTTAAATTACATCAGAATTATCTAACAAGTAATATGTTTCATGTAGACATACACATAGTAACTTGAATATAATTCAAAAAAGTCTATATTATATAAGAACTTTTAGTGAAAAGGAGCATTTCGATCTTGAACCAATTCGAAAAAGTCTAAAATAACGTTTAACCTCTTATTCTCAACATGATCTCAGAGTGTTTCGATCTTGAACCTAAAATCTTTCCGACTCTCTATTGCCGCAAAAATAACTGAATTATCATCAACATCATCCCTACTGGCAATAAAACATAAGACAAAGAAAAGGAGACAATCAACCAATTTCTTGTTGTATCTCTTTACTCCAATATTATCGCTCAAGAGTCAAGACCATTGATTCAGATGAATGAAGCATAGTCATTGACAAGTCAAATTGAGCGTTTAAAACCCATTATATACCCCTTTTTTGGATCTGCTAGCCGACATCATGGCTAAGACTCTTGATCCTTTCCGGTTCAGTTCCTTCCTATCTTCGCATTAAAGTAGAATTACAATTACTAAATGAGAGTGGCGTACCGGGAGTTCACCCAAAGGGTCCAAAGGATCAATTTCCCCATATCCCTTATCTCTCGTGTTGCACCCCTCTTTTTGAGTGTGATTAACACTCTTGAAGCGCGGAGAGCTTTTGCCTCTTTTTCTACAATGGATAAATAATCTTTTATCATCAAATTCTCTACTACATTGTCACAAATTACCCTATATTTAATTTGGAGAAAGGGAAAGAGACAAATTATTGTGGGTTGAAGTTAAGCAAATAAACAATTAGAATTATGAAGTTTAAGTTTGGAGTTCATTAAGTAGCACGAGTGAATTGGAAACTCGAATTGGTCGGTTGTGCAAAATTGTTCATACCCACAATCTAAAATGTGCTCATCATCACTTTGGATGCATTTAATTAGAAGGGATTAAAGTTGGATTATGAAATTACTATTAAACTACCCATTAACCATTTCCCTTATGAAATTAATATTAAACTAAATTTGTAGAAAAAGTGTAAATATTAGTCAACAAATAGCACTAAAGTTAACAAATTTAAGATAGTGCACTAATGTCATTGTGAAAGAGACTATTGAATGCATATGAACAAGTCTCTTTCTCAATTTTAATAAACACTTGACCAATCGAGTAATATTTTTCAAAGTGCGGCAATGTGGTAAAGTGATCCGATATCATCGTTCTCACGTCGATAATAACGGCATAACGAGTATAATATATAAGGTTAGTGAGTTATTCCTCCTATTGTCAATTGGTTTTAGCATAAAATCTTGTTGGGTTTATGTTCTGGACTTAGGGCGTGCAATGAACTCTCACGTCATTTCTGACTTAAAAGGAATCTTTCATGGTATCAAAGTAGTTCAATCTCACGGATGCTGGCTGCATATCGTCAAGTGTCAACCGAGTTAGACGGCTGCACTTAAGGGGGTTTGTGGAGCATTATGTTCCCGTATAAGGTTAGTGTATTACTCTTCATAGTGTCAATTGATTTTGAAACGAAAACTTGTTGTAATCATGAATAATATACACTAAAATTAAAGAAATTTATGTTGTGTGTTATTTTAGGAGTTAATTAAGACACGTGTTAAATCTACAACTAATCTTGTAAAATTATTTTTTAATATTTTTACTTTACAAATAAATAGTAGCCAACAAAAATAAAGGGTAAAGACACTATCACAAAAGGATGCACAATGCTAATTAAGTCAAATATCATTTATGCAAAGTTTTATGTTACTTAAGCATCCACTACAAAACTGGACAAAAAAAAAGGATTAAAGTGACAAAAGTCTTGCAATCAATTTGATGATATGGGGTGTGTAAACTTGGTCTATGTGGATGGGTATTAGAAAAGCTAAGCAAATCAATATAATTTAAGTTATTTCGAAAAACTAATTTAATTTTTGTATCTTGTGTGTAAATAAATATAACTTAAGTCCGATGAGTATCACACCAACACCGACAAAGAGGTCGATCCAAGGATGGATATGAGTCGAGCTTGTTCGTGTGAAGTTGTGAAACTATATTGTACAAAAAATGTGTTCTATGATTCATATATCTTATTGATTTAGATTTGCTCTCGTTAGAGGAGAGAAATCTTCGCTTTTGTTATAGGAGAGAAGTAGTCACAAAGTATTGAGGGGCATTAGGTTAAATGGTTCAGAGTCGCGTGGAGGTTATTGAGTTAAAGATTTCGAGTGTCAAACACATTACTTATATAAGTGTATATATGTTTGGTTCAAGTTGGTTCAAAGCAAAATGATCAATTTTAACAGAACCGAAAATCGAACCACTTATAAATGGTTTAGGTTCAGTTTGAACCAAAATCAATAGAGTCGGTTTATAAAACTGAACCGATTTTGCTCAACTCCATCATAAACCAAACCGATTTTGCTCAATCCCGTTTAAATGACATCCAACTTAAATTATTTAACTTTAGTATATATGATAGATTCTAGATGAACCAAATTACTCCTAGGGTGGAGCCATAGCCGAGAGGTATCTTAAAGGCATAATATGACCTAAAGGTTCTTTCTCATGCAACTAAACTAACCCAGAATAGTAAAATCAAAGTATGTGACTATATTAAGCACAACAAACATAGAACCAAGAGAAATTGATCAATCACTTAACAAATATCTTACCTGATCTAATTGAAGAAAGTTAGCTTGACCCAATACTGATAAATTTAACAGCAGCACATTTCACCGCAGCTACAGTAAAAATGGCCGATTCTCGACTAGTTTGATGGTATCTAGAAGAAGGAGGCCTGATACAATGGTAAATCAAGAAGCTTGAATGAATAGCATTTCATAAATCTTTCATATCTATGAATCTTCATTTGAAGTGTTGCGTTCAGCAGTTTCGCTTGTAGCTGCAGCTTTTTTCTTTGCAGTATGTTTGCAGCTGCAATTCTTGCATTGGACTTCCTGGTTCTGGGTCTTCAGCTCATCACCCGCAACAAGAAAGAACGCTGTATGCCTAACATATAAACACCAGTGTTACTGACATGAAACTATCTAGAGAGAATGTTATGCTATTAAAGCAAATCAGCAAACAAGATTCACACACCAAAAAACAGTGATTAGAGGGGTTTGTGTTGAGATGTAGGAAAAGTATCCCACATCGATAACACACAATCAGTGCATGATACTACCATACAAGCATTCGGGCTACTCCTATTGCCAATTGGTTTTAGGATGGAACCCCGAGTGCTTGTATGTGTGATTCACTAGACGTGTGCCCCCACGTCATTTGATAATGGGACGGATATAAGAAAGTTAACAGTTTGCAGAGACGAAGAATAGCAGCATAGGTCAATATGAGAAAGTGGTTACCTAAAGAAGTTGGTCATTTTAACCTTTGAATCAGGATCAATCTCCGGAACACTATCCAATGCAAGCTGCATGTGATGCATCCACCTCTCGGCTGCCTTATGGGTGACAGGGAATGGCTTATGGCGGCCTATGAGTGCTGGATGGCCTGTATATTTGAATTTATTGCATAAGATTGGATCATCTATCAAAAACTCCAACAAGTAGAATGCAATGGTCCTTTTTTTTCATATTGCAACTGGCAATATGAAAAAACCAGTACACATCATAGTTATACAACTTAATACATTCCTTAAGTTTGAGATGACAGCATCACTTTCTAATTCACCCACAAGAAGCCCAGCTGAATCAAATTTACTTAATCATTTCCATATACAACACAGGCCTTGATCTGCAATGCAAACCCTTAGTATACAGTGAATACTCATATTCAACACAGGCTTTGTTTTGAGGTAAACTACCAACGTTTTTCATCAAACAAAAATTTCCAAAAATCATCCATGAAATAATCCCATTCAATAAGATGCCACGCGTTTATCAATTCTCGAGAAATATTGATGCTAAAATCACATAGGGTCACTTTTATCTCTTCATAAAAATCAAACAACACACAATTGAATACAAGGTTGTAAAGGGGCTGTTTACAAATGGGTTTTAAACAACAAAGTTCATTATGGCTTTCTTCATTTGGTGCTCATATGATTTACATCTATCACATATCATCATATTGGTAGCAAGATATGATTATGAATTGATACTAGGTACAAGCTGAAATAAGTAATGCCTGAAGCATTTGAAAGTCATATAAAGTATATAACTTTGATATCTATATCTAAAAATACCAAACATTGTGCCCACACCCATATTTAAAGGCTTGTTCCTATCCCTGATATAGGATATGGGTATGGATATCACGTATCCGAAATCCATGTTCGGTAGTTGAGTATATGGGTGTGATATATTTACATATCATTACTTTACTTTTTTATCTATTTTGATATCTCTAGAAATTGACAGATATAACTTTCTTTTACTCCCACGTATCCCTCCCAATTCTACCTCTTCTTATATACCTCACCACTGGTATCGGTATAGTTATCTGATATACTGATATCAGTATATGGGAAATGAACAGGCCCTAATATCCAGATAGGAATACCAAATGGGTCCTCAACCTTCTATCATGAAAAACCATTTCCACACCAACAACACAAAGCCTACTTCAAGAGAAAACAAAGAGCTCATAAATTGCAAAAAAAAGCTGTAAATTTTAAACTAAAGACTACCTCTTCTCTGAGAAAAAAGAGGAGGTCCACCCATCCTCTGCGCAAAGAACTCATACTGATTCTGAATTGCATCTTCTTTCTTAGAATTTGCAAAAATGGATCTAAACCATTCCTCTTCATCATCATACACCCTGAAACCACCACCAGCAGCTCAGCCATCAAATCTAAAATCAGAACCAGACCCACCAAAATTTCTGATCCAAAAGGAAAACCCATCAAGCCAATCAAAGAGAAGATCGAAGAAATCCAACCTGGTGTAGAAATTTGTAGACAGTGCAATGAAAGTCTGAAGCCCTAGTTTCTCGAAGAGATTTGTGGTATCGATCGCGAGAGCATCTTCTGCGCTTACCCCGCTGTACTGGGATGCCTTCTCTTGTAAAGCTTGCATTTTGATTCGAGTGAGAGGATTAGATTATGTGTTACGGTCTTACAGACTTGCGGGCAGTTGACTTGATTGGGACTTGGGAGATACCAGATCTGGGGAAATACTGAAATAGGAAATCTTGATGATAAATCTCTTGAAGTATTTTAATATTTACACCCCAATAATGATTATTTTTTGTTTTTATCCTTCTTTTTAGTCAAATTACAATGGTAAGTCATAACTTTATGTGTTGCACACATTTAGCCAAATTAACATACTTATTTTAATTTATAAGCTTTACGATGTACTCACTGTTATAATATACTGACTATATTATATAATAAACAAATTATGATCGCAAGGTTTCCATGCTCCATAATTAAGAGAACTATATGAGACAATTTGATCAATATTTGAACATATGATCACTAGACATTCGATGTTCTTGTAACTTTCGGCTTTACAAGGATGGCTAATCCTCAAACAAGACTATCTTAGTTCAAGCACCGCACAAGTTTGTTTTGTTTTCTACCTCGCACCGTAATCTATCACTCAAATATCTTGGTGGAGGGTTTGTAATCAATAAAATAAACTATTCAAAACATAACTTTCAATCAAGTAGGTTTTTCTTACTAAGGCCATATCTAACCCGTTTACTAATGTGGAGGTTCAATCTGACATTTTGTATTTGTTTTACTATTAAATAAATCTATAAATTTGTTTAACTCCGGTCCAAAATCTCCTCTACAATCTTTAATATATATTTTAAATAAATTAAATAGTTCATTGGTTACAAAGGCCATTTGTTGATTGGGTGAAAAAATAAATACGTGTCATAATCTATTTATTACCAAAGAAACTTGGGCAATTTTGGTAATTAGACCTTTTTGAAAAACTATATTAGTAACTAGGCTATTTAATGTTTCAATTAAGTAAATATACCCCAACCTTTTATATTTATTCTCAAACTTTACACACTCTTATCTCAATGGGTACATTTACTAAACACAAAAGTATAGTAAAACAAATTGTCTCAAGAAGAAACTTTTATGTTTTATTCACTCGTTAGCTTTGGTTCTCTCCCGTTTGTGACATTTTTTTTAATTTTATTTTTTAAAATAGGTAAAGAAACTCTTTCTATCTCTAATGTAAATGCTCAAAAAAATATGTTTTTTTATTGAATTTAAAAGAGTATTACTAACAATCAAGCACACCGAAAAATCAAATATTCAACTCATTCCAATCATTTCAAGTTGTATGTTGATATTAGAGAGGGGATAAACCGGTTCTCTTGAAGCTCAATATCTATTATTATTTTTCTTTTGTACATTTAAATTTTATTACCTTTCGATGTCTTACATTGACATAACTTAATAGGTTTGACGTACTCACATGGTCAATAGTGTCAACATTCAATAATTTTAAAAAAGAAGAAGATAAAGTTGAAAGAAAACGACAAGCATAACGCTCACGAGATTTCTTTAGACTTGTTCTCCAACATGATCTTCCCATTTTTCATCATTTCTTCATCAATTTCTTCACATATATTTCTTGCATAATTTTGAACTCAATTTATAAGGGTGTCATAAAGTTGGTATTTCCTGCATAACTTTGTAATTCGAGACACATCATCTGTTCTTGAGTATATTTGGTTCTTTTCGCCTCCCTGTCATTGGGTTGTTTTGTCACTGTTTTCACCAATTTGTGACAATAACAATTCAGTAATGTGAGCAAAATCAGATTTCCAAACAGATAATGTGATTGTAAGTTTTTTTTTATTGAATTATGTTTCGATGATGATACAATTTGGGGATCAACCCAGCAAAACTAGCAGGACATACAGAAGCCACAAATGATGATCAAGGAATACACAATGAAGTCCAAGAAGAGTGTTTTCAAGACATCATGCAACATAAAGACAACTTCTATAGCCCTACCAACTTCTTCAACCCAACAATACCCATCAAATATGGCTACCTTATTGCTGATGCTCTCTACTCGTGTCATGTCGGGAAGAAGAGCTAGGAGTATTAAGGTTGCATTGCTCAATAGAAGAAAGAGGAGTGGCTTGAACAAGATAATGCTACTAATGCTCTTGTTGCCGAAAAACATGAACCCGAAATGAGACATCAGGACTAAGAAGGCCATTGATATTGAAAACGCCATTCGTGGTTGCTCTGTTATTGTTAAGGCATAGTTTAGTTGTTTTGGAGTGATGGATCCAAGAAGATTTAGAGGAGTTGTTATAAGCTGATCAACACTAGAAATGCTCCATGCTTCACTGCTTGATTTGTGTCTCGGCAAAATTGTGCCTTCTCTGCCTTGAGCAGGAAAGCTAACATTCTTATCTGTAAATGTATCTGCTTAAATAGCAACACAAATGTCATGAAATTAATATAGAGATCAACATTAAGTATCATTTTCATCAAATATAGCAAGATTGACTACTTGATGTTTCATGGTTGATGTTAGTATCCATTTTGGCATTTATGGAGCAAGCTATAGTGTACCTCTCGTTAACACATATGTGACGCGCAATTGCATACACTCTGCAAGGAAAATGGTAGTGTGGAAATTGTATTACTAGGTGATCTATGATCATATGCATTTCAAGTCATATGCATACTCATCAAATATGTTGATAAATTCTTTGAATCAGAAGAATTTTTGGCCTCACTTGCTGCATTAGAACCTCATTAAACTATTTTCTCAGACAAGAAAGATATCCTGGCATATCAATCTAGTGATGGATAATCAAGCTAACAACGCAATCATGTGAATAGGTTTGGGGGACAATTACAACAATGACATGCCTAACATGAATAAATTTTCCTTCATAGACATCCAAACCTAGTATCATTTTGAAATCTGTAATCAAGTCTCTCCCAAATTTCCAATTTCCAAATTGTATACACCAGAAACAAACCAAACAAAAAGTTTGCCTCAATTCAAATTTCAAACGATGAAACCTATTATACAGCCCATACATCTCAATATCTCATTCCACGGTTCCAAAACAAACTCAATCCATCACTTTCCAGATAACTTAGATCTAATGATTCACTACGCACAACCGCGAAAATTTTCCAGTTATAGAACGTTAATTTGATTAAAATAAAAAAGAAATTCACAAGTATCATTTTGAAATATGCATCTATACAGGAGATCTATGATCTATGATCTATGATCATATTATTTTTCCAAGTCGCGTAAGTTAGAACAGGCTTGAAATATGCATCTATATAGGGGATCTATGATCATATGCATACTCATCAAATATGTTGATAAATTCTTTGAATCGGAAGAATTTCTGGCCTCACTTGCTGCATCAGAACCTCATAAAAACTATTTTCTCGGACAAGAAAGGTATCCTGGCATATCAATCTAGTGATGGATAATCAAGCTAACTACGAAATCATGTGAACAGGTTTGGGGGACAATTACAACAATGGCATGCCTAACATAAATTTTTTTTTTTTCCTTCATAGACATCCAAATCAGTATCATTTTGAAATCTGTAATCATTTCTCTCCCAGATTCCAAATTGTATACACAGGAAACATGTTACCTTCTGAAACCAAACAAACTCAATTCATCAATTTCCAGATCATTTAGATCTAATGATTCACCACGCACAACCGGCGAAAAATCACAATTATATAACGTGAATTTGATTAAAATAAAAAGGAAATCCACAAGTACTATGAAAACGCATACGAATTGTAAATCTAGAAGAAGATGAAGTATACCTTGGGGACGACGGGAGAGACAGGACGGTGGATTGCGATTTCGGGGAAGTAAAAGCGGAGATTGGGCGGCGAATTTGGCGGTGGCAGCGCCGAGAGAAAGGGATTGAGGAGGAGAAGAAGGAGCACGGCCAGTGATGAGAGCCAAACGATCGTTTTTGTCGTTCAAAATCCGTTGCCTCCTTGTGGCTCTGTCGATTGGCGGCATAGCCGTCCACCTTCGAAGATCTCTCTCCTCTTTGTCTCTTTCTCTCTCCCCCGCCCAATCTCGCGTTTGTTTCCTTCTCGCTTCCAAATGTTTTCCCGCTCTGAAGATTCAATTGGCCTTTCCACGTTTATATATGCAATTTGTAGGGCTAGTTTCGTCATTTTCAATCATTGTTACTTTCTTTTTTTCTCTAAAAAAAGTGAGCTATCTTTTTCTAAAGGAGGTAAATCGTATTTAACCACAGATTAAATATGACATTTAAATAAATTACCATTAAATATGAAAATTTTCACAAAAGTTACACTTGTTGAGTCATTTGGACACCTTTCCTAATCCTAAACAAATAAAAATGTCACTGTATGAATCGTTAGGCCTTCTCACTCATTGTTGCATCCGTCTGCTTGCCGGTCTTTGCGGTCGCTCTTTGTCGCTGGTCTTACCAGTACCTCGTCATTTGGAGCCCGTATCGCTCAACCAACTTTGCCCAATTCCATCCGCAAGAGCCGTTCTCCACTTGTTTAGAACATTTATATTTGTCAAAATACACCACTTTCCCGACATAATTTTTACAATTCATGTATATCGCCTAACCGTCGTGAATTGTGTTCCATTTAATCGAAAGGTTCTCTTAGGGTCTAGATCTAGTGCTCAAAGACGATTGTACTTCTCGTCTCGGACAAGCTCACATCACCTCTCCAATAAGTTATTGTTCTCAAACGAACTTGACCCAGGTGAGAAATTGTAACGACCAAAGTCAACTTTGCAATGAAAGTTGAAACATATCCATAATCAATCATCAAAATCATCCATTGTCTAGATAATTATTAATAGTATTTTAATATGGAGCAAGTGTAACCACCAAAGTTGAAACTGTTATTACGGACAAATCTTTTTTGTCCGTCACGGACAACCAGTGGCGGAGCCTAACAAAAATTAAATTATGTAATTCAAGGGATTCGAACCAATGACCTACTGGTGCAACCCTCACTCTTCAACCAATTGAGCAACTACAACATGTTGAACCAATTTACTACTAACATAATTTTATTTCAGCAGGGGCAAAGGCCATTTGTCCGTCATTTGTCCGTCACGGACAAATGTGCATTACTTAGTAAAAACAAATGCGCTAAATAGCCTGGACGTTACTTTATATTATATGCGCTCAGGCGTGTAATGAAACCTACCACGTTATATTTGACCCATATGAATTTCACGGTTATTACTATTCGTATCACGGTTCCGTACTATACGTGCCTGGGGTACGGCTACGTAATGCGTAGCCGGACCACGGGTATGAATACACAAAATATGTGGTATAAATAGCAATCTCAGAAATTTCACACGGTGATTGGTCTCAGAGCAATTCGGTCTCTCATATCCCGAGAACTTGTTGACCTTAATACTCTAATTGTGGACGTGGACATTAATAGTCACATGTATGATTTGGTTATTGATAAACCCGTGAACTGATGAATCATTAGCCTGCAATGTCCCAAAAATAAAAAATAAAACAGAGGTTCACGGGGAAGAAGAAGCCAAAAGAAAAGCTTCAAACACAGACGCTTTATAGACAAGTGTATACATCTTCCAAATAGTAGCTAGCAATTAGCGATCAATCATTCTTCGATCAACCCAAACCATTAATATTCGAGCAAACTAAACGAAAAAACAATGGAAGTGCTAGCAAGGATGAAGAAGACGATAGCCGCAACAATATTGACTTTAAGCATAATAACGCAGGAAAGTTCAGTCGCCGACGCTGGATTTCCGTTCAGTACGGCGCCGCCAATCGGAGGAGGTGGAACGACGACGTTTCAGCAGTGCTATGTAGGATGCTTTGTACTTTGCGCGATTCAGCCTACACAGACGCTTTCCTCTTGCGGCTTTGAATGTCTTCGTGATTGCCTCATCCCTCAAAGCACCGCCGCCACTACCGCCACTCACAGCGGCATTGCGGCGTTGCCGACGGCCTTCCAGTTCTGTAACCTTGGATGTGCTTCCACTCACTGTACCAAAATCAGTACCCTTCAGAACCCTCGTAAGTAAAATTTTGATTTCAATCTATGCTCAATCAATTTTATGTTGATTTTGATTTGATTAGTAATTTCTTTTAACTTTAGATGAACAAAACAATTAGAGTTCTTGATAACTTTAGATTTTTCATTTTTTCATGCATGGTTTGAGTGTGGAGCTTTAGGTTGTGTTTGATGGTGGATTAAAATAGATTAATTTAGATTGAAATTTGAAGAAGATTATATCAGGTTAATTGGGATTAAAATTTGAAGAAGATTATATTAGGTTAATTTTCAACCATCAATTAAAATTTTACTCAAATTTATAAATTTTTATCAATTAAACCCATTAAAAAAGTCTGCAACCAAACAAGTTAATGTTGATTATTTTACATCAAATAATGCTTAATAAATTCCAAGTAAAATTTAACCCCTTTTAATTTTATCTAGATTAATCATCAAAATAATCTCAATCTCCTACCAAACAAACCCTTAAATTAATGAATAAAAAATAATAATTACAAAATGAAAATAAAATGAAAATGAATTTTTATTTATATATTATCTTTTTTCCAGTATTATCTCCTATATTATTTTTACTGTTGATAATATTATTTGAATAAATATTAAGCATAAAATTTAAAATATTTCATTAAATTCATTAAATGTAAAAGTAAGAACAAAAATTACATAATTTAAATGACAAATAACTTCATAAAATTAAAATACATCAAATTCGAACTCAATTTAGGGGGAAATTTTGAATTCAAATTCAAAGTCCTTTATATACATCAAATTCGAATTCAAATCTGTATGTCTTTGTTTGTGTATATTTTATATACCTACAGTTTGGTTAAGCTGAATTATGAGGTTTATTGGACTTATCGGGATGAAAATTATGGAATTTTTTGGACGTTAGTTTTATGATGCCGAGGGTGCTTAACCCAAATGATAATTGCAGGTGGGAAAGAGGTGGCCGGCTGCGTCGGTTCTTGTTCCGGAATATGCAGGAAGAACTACAAGGCAACTCCTTAAACAAACAACTTCCAAATCGTAGCTTCATTTCATTGCTTCTAAAGTATTGTTCAAGTGTGAATTTCTCCTCGTTGATTTGATTTGGATAGATTTTAGTTTCAGTTAAGTTATAGTTAAGCTAGATCATAACTATTGTTCTCTCATGTGGAGATGGTTTGAATTCCACACATATAGTGTAATGTGTGGTTGTTTGTACCAATTCTACGTGTATCTTACTTATAAAATCATATGGCTTTTGTCAGTGGTGATGAAAATGTACCACATCGACTATAAACAAGGTCATGTTTTCGGTTTATTTAGTAGTGTTACTTCTTCTTATTGGAACACTTGCTTTTGTTTCTAGTTCAAACAAAGTCAGTGGTTTTGCAGTTCGAATCCGAAGATATCCGACGATTAGTGATCCGAGTCCGATCCGATTCGGGCATATTTTTGGATCATCAGATCGGATACGGATCGAGGTTTAGAGCAAAAAGTCGGATATGATATATCCGACTACTCTAAGAGTAAATACCAGGATCGGATCTTCAGAACAGATATCCATCCGGATAAAACTGTCGGGTATACGAGTGCTCTCGGATCGGATTCGGGTCGGGCTTTTTTAAGATTGTCAGATCGGATATCCGGAAATGCCAATGTATCTATAAAGGTGATTCTCAAATCCTTATGACCATTGATGAGGTATCATACTTTCTCCGTAATCTGATTGGTGAAGGCTCTCATCGTCTTTGACGTTCATCCATAAGCTTCAACACAGCCATAATTCACAACCCTCCTCCTCTCTTCATCAATTTGTGAAATCATAATCCAAGAAAGATTACAGTCTGGTGTTTTTGCAGATCTGTTACTATCTCTTTGTTGTGTAGTTTTTATGGATGCTGCTGTTTCCGGTGATTCTGATTCAAATTATGTGCTGGGCTTGGGCTTGGGCCTAATGCACATGCGCTCGTATGCACACGACCTCACTCTACTGGTCCGTTTGTATCGGACTTTGACATGGTATCAGAGCGATACATCGAGAGAAGGGGACACTCTGTACGGTAATATAATGGACCGGATCGGACCAGATTTTTACAATTACGGTCCCGACCGAACCTTAATTTCCGGTCCCGTCCAAAGCTAGTGTCCATTCTTACTTTCTGCTCGGCCTTGTTTGCAGCTGCTTTAACGATAGCCGCATCCTTGAATAACATGGAAATCAGATCACGTCAAAGTAAACAATCTTGAGCATCATGACTGATACTTAGAACTGATAGACACATTGCAGCCTGGGTCATATGTGTGATTCGTATGGGGGCTAGACTGTTTGGATCTGCTGAAGTTGTTTGTCACTAGAGTGCTCGAGAAGTTCAATTTTTGGATCAGTTTGTTGTAATTTGAACTCCATATCTACCGTTACCTTTTTATTAGGGTTTTTCATTGGGGATTTCTTGTAGTTTTGTCACAGAACTAAAGTTCAGTTAAACTAGTCGAATATGAACCCATTTAGAGCTGGTATAAAATGTATGAATTTTCTCGCCCAGAATTATCTTGACTTTTTATGTTTGATTGTTTGGTTATAGCGATACTTCTGATTTCAATAGTGCTGTTGAATTAGTTCATTTCAAAGGAGAAGGTGATTTAAGAGCTTGATATGGAACTTCACAATCAGAAGTAGGAAAAATGTTAACGGCTAGTTTGGTCGAGCGAGTAGGTTCAGCGGTGAAAAGGGCGGCCATGAGCAAACAATCCACTTGGCACACTCCGTTCATGGCTGCTGCCTCTCGGGCTATCGCGGAGCGGATTCCGCTTGTTGATGTCGTCCTTGATGTTAGGGATGCCCGGGTATTTCGTTCTTCTCCTTTCTCTGTTGATGTGGATTCCGGCGAGTAGTTGCTCACCGGGTGTTTGATGAAATACCTAAATGAACTAGGGGTTGTTTGGATTTTTTTTGTTTGGATGTTATCCGTACCTGATGCAATATGCTCAAATACTAATTTATGAACTGTGCATATGCCACAAATGTGAAGTCAGACTGTCAAATTATACTATGCATTATTTGGTAAATTCCAATCTGTCTACACTTGATGTCATGATTGAGTGCAGCAGTGCATTATTAATGCAAATATCCAAACACTACTTATGGTGAAATGTAATAATGGGCATAACACATGCTTTATAAACAAGTGTATACAACCAAACAAACCCATAGTTTAATTTTGAAGGCCCAATACTCCATAATTGCATCATAAATTGTGACATCCAAACATACCCTAGCTGTTTTGAGATGGGAAGTTGTCTTTTTTTGTCAATGTTGGCGTTTTTGTTATTGAGTAATAGATTTAGAACAGACTTTTAAATGACTTACTATGTTGAAGAAAAGGCCATCTACTGGATAGTGATTATTGGAGAGTGCTCTTCCTAGGAGTTTCCTAATTTAGTATCACTAAATTCATAATTAGTTCAAGATGTCACAGTGATCAAGTTTTTTAGCATCTCTATTAGATAAACAACCCAGAATCCATGTTCTGCCTAGGCTATTCACTCTTTAAGGCTGCATTTTGTCTGTTAAAATGTTATTTGCCTTTAATTGTAGATTCCATTGTCCTCAGAATGTGAGCTGTTGAGGGGGTGTTCTGGCCCACAGCGCATTATAGCTCTGAACAGGATGGATCTGGTGGAGCGCTCACATCTTCAGGTGCTTTCTTCTTATATCAAAATTAATCGATGTTGTCACGTTCTCATTTTAAATTGTCATTTGCTTGCTCTTGCTTGAATTGTTATGACCCCAAATAAAATGATATCAAGTTTCACAAGTCTTGGATTGTAATGACAGTTAATCCAACACCTTCTGTATGCAGGTAACGAAGCACCGGAGTTCACTTATTAGAATACACCTTCTGTTTACGATTAGCCCTTTTTCGGATCAAATAAAAGAAGTGTTTTACATGCCCCAAATGAAACACACCTCCGAAATATGTTATTTAAAGCTATTGACTACAACACAATAGCATAACTCTTGCAATATGTTAAGTTTATACAGAACTCTTGCAAGAGTGGCGGCTTTGTAATCTCTGAGAATTCCAAGCCAAAATGGAAAATGGGTTTTCACATGCAGAAGCTTTTGTAGATGCATCTGTGAACTTCTCTCCCCTTTATTTCCTTATGTTGGAGCCTTTAACCAAGCAATGACCACGGGCACTGTTTTGTTCATCCTTACATTACTGCTTCTTTATCAGTTCAGTTTTTGTATATCCTATCAGATATCCCTTTTGCTCTTTCACTCTTATGCCATGGAAATCAGTACTATGGTTAGGATCTGCAAATGGAGGAGATTGAACGGCAAAGTTTAATACTAAAATATAAAATTTGTGGCTAACAGTTAAAGAGAGATCAATAATCTGATTGCTCCAAATACAGAGTACTGAAGTGCAGTTAGGATTTGGAGAGGATATATTATAAGATTTTCGCACAATAGATTTTCTCATGCATATGACATTTTGTTATTCAAATTACATTGTTACCTTATTGATTTAATTGATTTGTTACTATTCCTAGTGTTGATTCAGTTTTGTGCTGCTTAAATTTAGGAGTGGATAAGCTACTTTGAAGGAGAAAACTATGCTGCTCATGGCATCAACTCACATAATAAAGATGCCACTCAGGAGGTAAAGCTAACTAGATTTCCCTATTTTTCTTTTTGATCTAAAGAGTAGAATCTTATGTTTAAATTTTATAACAAGGCATTTCGGTATTAGATGCAAATTGAGAAAAGAAATAGATACAAGTCTTATCGTGTTATGTTTCTTACCAATTATCATGTTAGTGACAGTTTCATTTTAGGATATTGTTTTTGTGTGGGCTGTCCATTTGTCTGTTTGTATATAGACAGAAGTAGAGCTGTTAGTGCTATATATATTCTTCAACAAGACCACTTAGCCGCTCACCAGATCAGCAAATATAAAAACTGTCACTCATCTATTACCCATACGCAAAATCTGTCAAATAAATGTTTTAAACAATATCCGTAAACATGTTAGCAACAGTTTTTTTTTTTTTTTTTGTCATAGGTGAATGCAAGCTTGGCTAAAATATAAGTGATTGTGTAATTAATGGTTCATGGCTTCAGGAATTAAAATGATTTTTTTACTGTAATTCTCAGTAGACCTTATACTTTTCAGTTCTTAAACTTTCTGCAAGGCCAAGTGAGAGGTTTGTCAAAGATAGTTGATGATAGGAAGACCATAACGGTAATGCTGGTTGGTATTCCTAATGTTGGGAAGTCTGCTTTGGCCAATGCTTTGCATCAAGTTGGACGGATTAGTGCTGAAGGTAATAGATACGCTTTACTAGTCCATCTACTTCTCTCTTGGTTTCACTGTTGTAAATAAATTTTGGAAAAGAAAAACTAGTTTCCTAATTGGATCCTGAATTATGGTATCCTGCATCAGAGTACTTTATGGTTTGAGTAAATCCTTTTTCAGATTGATTTAGATTTAGTTATTGGGTAACATACACAAAGCTACTCACTATTTAGGCTCATTTGAATGATACCGCCTGTAAAAAGGAACTCAGTCAGTTTAGGTTTAAACACCTGTACTGTCGTGCTGACCGTGTAAAGGAGTTTTTTCCACTAAAAAGTGTGAAGAAAGGCCTCAATAGCTAAGGGATTGTGTATTATGGATGGTTAAATGAACTTTCACTCTTAACAGGTCATTTCATACACAGACTCAAATAGTGGGTGGATGTTACATTATTACCTTCTAATCCGAACAGCCTGTACTATATGGCTATGCCTGGTGAATTGCTCCTACATCAATCCATAGATTTTTGTGCCTGTTTCATCTGCATAATTGTATGATATTCTAGACAGAGTTATCATTGTCATTAGCATTCTCATTGTTGGTTTTTGGATCTTAGAGAAAGGGAAGTTGCGATATGCAGTTGTCAGCCCATCACCTGGAGAGACTCAAACTATCAGCAGCTTGAAGGTGGTTCATGAAATAAACAAGCTCAGTTTTTGTTGTGTCTGAATCTTCTATAAAGCATCATCAGTTGCGATTCTGTTTAAATTTGTCTTCTCTTCCAGGTCGCCAGCCATCCTAATATCTATATTCTAGATACTCCTGGTGTCTTACCACCTCAGATAACCGATACCAAGGTCTGTGCCAAACTAGCTTTGACAGGTAAGTTATATTGCCACATTATAAAAAAACCAAGAAACCACCTCTTCTTATTTATACTTTTTAACCTTACCATGCTGCTATCTGTTGTCAATTTGTCACCTCTATGAACTTATTCGGTGATGCTCTTCCTACTTTGAGCTTGTGGTGGTTGTATTTCAAGTCTTATATACATCTCTCTATTTTAAAAAAGGATATTATTGTCATTTACCGATGACATTAAATGGTTAAAGATTTGATTTTGAATTTGATTAAAAAAATTAAATGCAGATTTTTTAGGGGTGACTTTCTCAAAATAAATACTTGGCAAAATTTGAAAATCGATAACAAGTGGATTTACTAAGATTGTGATTAGATGCTGATCAGCACTTCAGCAGTCAATAATTGTAATCACAAGCTGATGTTTACCAAATACTTCTCTTGGCATGATATCATTATACTACAACGGCAACCTTAACGTTATGTATTTTTGGTCGTATCAGGAGCTTTGAGGGATTGTTTGGCGGGAGAGAAAGAACTTGCTCAATGTTGTTTGTCCATTTTCAGTTCTGGCAACCAATACAAGAAATGGATAGGGCTAATTAAAACTGAAAGAAAAAGTTTAGCCACGGAGAATGAAGAGGGGGACATTTGCAGGAACTCTCAGATAATAACTGTGCAAAAAAAGGTTTATCCCACAGATCATACTCAGGTATGATTCAATTCAGTAATCCCCAAGCTTTGGTTTCTTCTGTTACTGTCTCAGCAAACTACAAATTTTCTTGAAATCTCACTAAGAAGCGTGCACCAGCAGTTCAGCAGTGCTACTGGTGTTTTTGCTTGATGATGTTTATAATTTACTAAGTATATTCCTAGCATACTTTGAAGTAGACTTGTTCAAATTCCAAAGCGAGAAATTGACAGGTAAGGGAGAATATGAAGAAATCTAGCATAAAATAAATAGAAAGAATTTGTTCAAATAGGCCCTTTTCTATTTCCATTAGAATTGTGTACCCCTTCAATTTTTATCACTTTCATTAAATTGAAGTTGGAAGGTAAGAGGGTTTGATTTACTAAACATAATTATACATGAGCCTAGTTAATAGAGAGAAATCTCAAAAATGCTTACTTAGCTAATTTGACTCATAGAATATGAATCCGCAAGCAACTATCGGTAAATGAAGAAACAATATCAAGTCCGGCTTATTTCTTCAGTATGCTTCTGAAGCTCCGATTCTTGTTATCAGATGAATCATAATATTGTCATGGCATTGGTACAGGATGCAGTAGTCAGCGACGTTCGTAGATGTCTCATTAAAGAAATTACATCATTCAAAGGCGATTTGCAGAATGAAGAGGACATGCTGCAACTGATTGAGATGGAAATGGAAGCTCTTCGAGATGCTTTTCATTTGCCCAAAGTATCGGGTGAAGATGGCAATGATAAAGTCGCGAGAAAATTGCTTAATCTGTATCGTACAGGGAGGCTTGGTCAGTATTCCTTAGACAAGATTCCTAGTAGCATATAACTAATGGCTGTCGTCGAAATATCTTTGTGTCCTTTTGGGATTGTCCTTTTGGGATGATGTTATATTGATCTATTATAAGATCAGTCAATTAGCTGAGCTTTGAACAGTACATGCAATGAGCTTCATTAGGAAAGTTAGCTGGAAGAAAGGGAGGATGTGCAGAAGGCAAAAGGCAGAAAAGAAAATTTAGCTGAAATGGTGCCAAAAGAAAGATATACTTCTGGATCCCTTGAAATCACACTGGCATGTACATACAGCAACAATTATACATATATATATATATATATATATATATATATATATATATATATATATATATATATATATATATATATATATATATATATATATATATATATATATATATACACACGTGTGTGTGTGAGTGTTTCATCCCTCTGTTATTAGCACAATATCAATTTCTTTGTTTTCAACCAAAAAGGCAGAAAAAACATGTATGAATACTCATAAATTTGGATTCTTGAGAGGTTTGTGGGTGAATTAATTTGCAAATGATGGTGGTTTGTTTAGTTTGTCCAAGTCCAAGTCCAAGAATAAAATGAGAGAGTAGTTGAACCCATGTATTATGTTGAATTTGATTGGGAAAAGAGCACTTGTGCATTTTGTATATATGAATATTTGATATTGTATATTAATACAAGGAATATTCCAATTGTTTACTTGAATAACAAATAGTAAGATGAAAAATGAACACCAAACAATAGATATCTCTACCTAAAGGCTAAAGCCTCTCTCATTCATATATATATATATATATATATATATATATATATATATATATATATATATATATATATATATATATATATATATACAATGAACATCAAACAATAGATATCGCTACGGGTTGATTACATCAATGAACCGAAAGAATAATCCGAACGTACACTTTCAAGAAGTTATTTGCATATAATCGGAGCCTCAAATATTTATGTAAATTTCATACTTTTCCTTATCAATTTATCAATTGATTTGGCATCGATTTTGAAAGCAAATATATTTATAGTTTCTTACAATTTACTATTGTTTTTTAGGATAAGATGATTTATTGATTTTCCCTTCTTTTTATTTATTTACTTTTTTTTCATTTTTTTTAAATGACTATTTGATGGGGGTTATAATGGTCATTACCCATAATTTCTTTTTCTTTCAATCTACCAAAAATAATTGGGGTAATGAGGAAATGTTTATTCTTTAATTTAGTATTTAACTTTCCTCAATCAGCGAAAATAGAATTTCACTGGCGCCACTCTCTCCCTCTCTCTCTTGCATTATTCCCCCTTTCTCTCTCTCTCCGATTTCTCCTATAACTGCACAATTAGGGTTCGTCGTTGTCCGATCAACCATCGTCAAATCACCCTCTCGCAAAGTCGCAGGTGATTTTCGTCTCTTTTGAATGCTTCACATCGGTTTTTTATAAGGCCTTTCGCTATCATCACGATATTTTGTTTTGCTATCGTGTTTTTGAACGTTGATCTTCGAGTTATTGGTGGTGGAGTTGGAATCAGACTGTGTTGATTTCTTGAGTTTGATTGGTTGTTGTTTCATTTCTATGTTTGTTTACTTTGGATCCGCGGTGTGATTGATGCTCGTATTCGGTTAGATTTTGATGATCGAGTGGCTGACGATTCTAGCTTATGATATTTGCTTATGCTTGTATTTAACTTTCAATTCTAAATTGTATGTTTTCATGTCTTTTTTATTTGTATTTATCTTTGTCAAAGTATTGAAATCTCGTGATTGGTCTTTGTCAGAATCCTTTTACTGTCGCAAATAGAAGAACTATTGTGCATACATATTGGTCCCGTGTGTTGCCTTTCCTTTTTCATTAATTGATGTTCAATGTGGGATTTTTTTATCCCTTTCTTAGTATTCTTTCTACTTTTGTTGGTTGGTGAATTGCGGTGGAGACAGAAATCATGTCTGCTCTTTCATCCTCGTAATACATTCTACCATTTTTTTATTTATATAGAGATTCTGCACCCTTGTATTTAGATTTCAGTCTGATTTGTATCTGTTGGCCTGTGGTAATTTTGATTTGTATGCTTTTTGAAGAAGCTATAATTTTTTATTTTTTTTTAAAGTTCTGGTGTAAGTTGAATGATATAGACTACAGCAGGAAGAGTGTTCCATTGTTCATTTGCATGAGAGGATGCTACACCCCATAGTAGGAGCACTATGTTAAACTTGCTTTGATTCCTAACTACTGATGACAGCACCAAATAATACCTTTGATAAGTAATTTTAATGAGATTTTGAGACTGAAGTTTACAAGACATATATGAAGGGCATTCTGTGTCCTGCAAATTTTTATTCTTAAAACCTTTTTGGTGCTCTTGCATTAATGCTGATTTTGTTATGGTTATCAGAATTTGCTTAAACTGACCATGTATATAAGCATGGGCTTATTTAAATTATTTGAGGTGTTGTCTAGCTGACCAGGCACATCCCTGGCCAGATTTCCTTAAACCTTACGTGAGGAATTCCAGTGACCAAGAAAATTTTCTTTCATCTTGTGTTTTGAGCACTCGTAGGCTCCTTATATTTCTGTCCAGCATTCTCTTGGAAGTCTCGGTATAAGATGCCTGAGTTTTTCAGGACATCATAGGACCAAGGATCTACTATCTAGTCCTTCCTAGTACTCTACTAGGTTATGTTATCTCCTAGATACTCCTTGATTAGGGATCTTTTTCTGTTAAAATAACAACAGGAAGAATAATGAACCTTCTAAAGCTGTTAGGGAACTCTTATCTCCTAGACATTTTGACTGTTCATCTTGTAATGCTTAGATTAATCGATTTTCAACAAGTCAGCATTTTTGTGCTTGACTGAAGGGATAAAAAGGATCCAAATTTATTTTTAATCTGTCCACTGCGAGGTATCTTCTCTCCTGTCCTTTTGAGTAGTCAGTGCTTTAATAATGATCATATCGTCTTGCTGATCTTAATTCGCTGTTTATTGCAGTGATTTTTTTTGTATACCAGAACAATGAAGACTTCTTTATCATCTTTGAACCCTTATGCAACATCATATGTACCCATTGCTCAAAGAGAAGGGAGCAGTGAGAACCGAAATACTGTAGTCTGTGTAGGAGATGGAATTGATAAGCTTACCATCATTGATGATTCTAAGCTAAAGGGTCAAAAGGATGATAAACCTCAAGTCACTGCCTCTCATTCTAATCAAGTGACCAACATGAAATTCGAAGACGAGGAGTTTCAAATGGATCTAGCATATCTTCAAATGACCTTTCCAGGGATGTGTGATCAGTCTCTTCTTGATGTCTACACTGTTAATGACGGAGACTTGGAAGCCTCTGTTGAAATGCTTAGCCAGCTTGAGGTGTGCATCTTCTGAAACAGAATTTTGCCTTGGTTCATCTAGCCGTTACCGTTTTCTTTTCTGTTTTAGAGTTAAGTGTAGCCTTTATGTGGGTATAACTAGAACCCAAATTTGGAAAAGATTTTACGACCGGCCTACTGTTATTAACTAAATCTCTTTATTGCAGTCTATCGAAACTACTGACGGCCTTCCAGATGCTCTGGACATTGGGGATGTTCCTGAATCCGCGTCTTCTGGTGAATGCTCAACAACAAAGACCAAGAATGTGGTCGGCGAATCTTGTAGTTCTTCTGGCAGCTCAAACTTGGCTGTCCCATCATGAAATCTCTCTACTAATACTATTTACAAGCAACAGCATTTACAGCCCCTTGCTCAGTATGTGAATAGAGGAGTTGTGTGATATATTCCCATTTGGGGAAATGATGAGAATATGCATTGGATTCATTCTAAAACTGATCAAAGTGTCATCTTTTTCGGGTCAATGGCTTTCCATGCAACATTTGATTGGAGAGCCATTCTTGTATGTTGTTATAGGTCATGTTTTACAGTGATCTAGAACACAAATGCATATCTGTGGTGTAAGTGTAACAGCATCACGTATGAGTTTGCGTGTTGTGGAGAACTCGTGTCGTTTTTATCGTTTGCTACTATAACATTATATATATATGTTTGATGGTAAATGAAAGATTATATTTAAGTTTTTTCGAAATCTTTGTTTTTTCTTTGTATAACTTTTTTGATGGAGTTTTATCAAATGTAAAATTGTATGGTGGCATAAGATTTATGGATGAATTTCTTTAGGTGATGATAAAAAAAAATCTCATTGGACTCCCACAACAGTAGAGCTTTAGGGCTTGTTCATTCTCATATCTTGATATGAGTATATCAGATATCGGTATTGATATCAGGTATGAATATGAGATTTATATATAATATCTGATATTTGTGTTTGGCAAGATGACGAGGTATATTAGAAGATGGAGACTTGAGAGTGAAACGTAAGAGAAAAAGAATCATGATATGGGAACATGCCCTAAGAATTAACAAAAAACCCTAACAAAACTTGTAAAAAATCTAATAAAAGACTAAAGGGGAATGTTATATACCGAACAAGGACTTGAATACGTCCTATAACCAGTTTCCATAACATTCGAAGGTTGGAGCAACAATCATAGAACTATTCGAGAACTATTATCGAACATTAGAGCAATAGTCATACTTCTCAACATTGGATTCGAGTCTACTTCAGCTTCCGGATCAGAATTTCCCTCCGATTTGTATAAGAGGTAACAGGTAAAAAATCGTCGTGGTAAATAACATTACCCAAAGTTCAACAAACAAGCCTTAAGACATAAAAACTGAAAGGGACACCCGACAAGAACAGGAGCAAATACTAGTATTCTATCTCGAAAGAGGAATGTAAATAGTATGAATTTTAGTTTTCTACCGAAAGTAATTCCCACATCGCTCATAATCACCAAAGTTAAAGTCTCCGGCGGAGAACATATCCTTCACGCTCTTGGTGGGTCCACCAATCAAACAGCTCCCCGGCAAAAAGTACAAAAAATAATGGCGAGATAGATTTAAATAAAATATATTATAAATATTACACATTTAGACCCTTCATATTCTATTTTTTAATAAAAAAAGTTATCTTTTCCAAAATTTCCTGGGAGTACATAACTTGAGATTCTTGAGCTCCTTCAATGGCGATGGGAAGTGGATCTATGTCTCCTTCACGCTCTCTGTGGGCTCACTAAACTTTTGGACAAATTGCACTTATTATCCCTTAAATTTCATTTAGTCACCTTTGTTTCCATCTTTGTAGAAAACCACCCTAATTACAATAATTTGGGTAAGATTAGAACTGAGAATGTGAGATATTGCTTATATATTGTGTATCGTAACGAAAAGTCGCAACATAACTTTACTGTATAGTTTAATCACGTTGAGCAACAACACGAGATAACTCAACTCATGTCGGTAGCAAACGTCATTGAGCCTTCATAAACCTCCACTTAACCTACATTTGGATCGTTTTTTTTTTACGGGTTTCATCGTTCACTATAGACGTGTTTTGTGTCCTTAGATTAGATGTTAAATTTGACCAAAGTTCAAACCTTTAAATTTAAATTTTAATTGTTATAGAATAATGGAGAGCAAAAGGAGTATATTGTCCAATTTAATAATTTTAAAAGTTATTGAATTTTTTGGAATCCGACTCCGATCAAAACTCTGTAAATTCAACTTAATTCATATGATTTTATTTCTATTTTCTACTATGAGTTTCAATTTTTTTATTATGTTTATAATTTAACCATATAATTTCCGGATAATATAACCCAAAACTAATTTAACCACAAGTAATTATCCCATATTTTTCACTTACATTTAGCTTATCCCATCTAATTTCATGAAGTTAAAAAATAAGAGGGGTCAAATGAGAAATTTGCAAACAAAGGGTATTATTTTACCAAATTTGAAAATGTTGATGGTTCAGTGAAAATCTTGAAAATACGAAGGACATAAGTGCAGTTTATCCTAAATTACAAACTCATCAATTATTTATTTTTCTTTAAATTGAAAAACAAAGAAGTTGCCTTTACCAAATTTCCATTCTCTTTTCCTGGCAAGTGGCAAACTCTCTTTACCAGCTACCACCCTCTGAAATTTCCGACAAAGCAACAAACTCAGAGGAAGTTTGCCCTAGCTTTGTTTTTCCCCTTTTGCTCTTCAATTTGGATGAACTCAGACCGCACTTGTGTGCTTTGATCTCACCATTGTTGATGTTTTGTTTGTTGACTCTGGAGGAGGAGAGGTATCAAGGAAACTGCTGCTCACTCCGCATGAAACTGCATTGCTAGAAGGAAATATGTCTCTTCAGACTTTTGAACTCCTGCAATGGTGACTGGTCGCAGATCCATGACTAATTTGAACTTCTGAGGGATCTAAGCTGCGGCTCTTGCAGATTATAGGTCCAGATCTCTGATCTCTTCCGGTCCCTTTTGTATGAATTCGACTTTTTCTTCATTGCTTTACTGATTTTGTTTCTTGTTGTAAGGCGTTTGTTACGAGTAGGATGTGGTTTGAGATCTAGTTCCTTACACTGCTACTGAATTTTAGTTCATTAGGTTACCCTAGTATCTGATTTTCGATCCATTTGTTTGTAGTAGCGTTTAGTGATTTAAACCCTATGATTTGATGCCTCTCTTATAGATGTGTTGTTTTTGGATTGGACTTGTTCAGTGCATTCAATCTGAGGAAGTTGGATCGCAATGTTGAAGCAAATACTTAGCAAGCTTCCACGGAAATCGTTTAAATCTGACAGCAATGACTTGAACATTCCTTCAAATGGAACTGGCAACAGTACGAGCCGTTTGCAAACTAGGAATGGTGATTTGGGGAAATCGAATGGGGTAAAGCGCATGTCTTCTGCAGTGTTCCCTACTGGCGTGGTTGCAGGAATTGAGCCTCTATTGGCTTTTAAGGATGTGCCTAATTCTGAAAAGATGAATTTGTTTCTGAGCAAATTGAACCTCTGTTGTGTGACCTTTCAGTGTGGGGATCCATGTAAGAACGGAACAGAAGAAGATATCAAGCGACAAATGTTGATTGAACTTGTAGACTTTGTCGCTTCTGGTCCACCCTCAAAATTTCCTGAACCTGCAATGTTTGCTATGTGTAGGATGTGTGCCATAAATCTATTTCGGGTCTTTCCGCCTAATTACAGGTCTGGTTCAGGTGGTGGTGAAAATGATGATGATGAGCCTCTATTTGATCCTGGTTGGTCACACTTACAGCTTGTGTATGAGCTATTGCTTAAATTTATTACTTCTTCATCTCTCGATGCAAAGCTGGCAAAGAAATACATTGACCATTCGTTTATCTTGAAGTTGCTTGATCTTTTTGATTCTGTGGATCCTAGGGAAAGAGAATGCTTGAAAACTATCCTTCATAGAATCTATGGGAAATTTATGGTCCATAGACCATTTATCCGGAAGGCTATGAGCAATATATTCTATGAGTTTGTGTTTGAAACAGAGCGGCACAATGGGATTGCAGAGTTGTTGGAGATATTTGGAAGTGTAGTTAGTGGATTTGCTATGCCCTTGAAAGAAGAGCACAAGATTTTCTTGTGCAAGGTTTTGATCCCTTTGCATAAACCAAAATATGTTGGTATGTACTTCCAACAATTATCATATTGTGTGACACAGTTCATAGAGAAGGATCCGAGTTTAGCTGGCATTATCATAAAGGGGTTGCTGAAGTACTGGCCAATTAGAAATAGCCAAAAAGAGGTGATGTTTTTGGGTGAGTTGGAAGAGATATTGGAAGCGACTAATATGCTTGAATTCCAAAAGGTTATGATTCCATTGTTTTGGAGGATTGGATGCTGCATTAACAGTTGCCATTTTCAGGTAATCTATACCTTGTGTTTGGTTATATATTTGCTTTCTGAATATTTGTTTAAATAGGATTTTGGTTGCTTATCTTAGTTTGACTTGTCTTTGCTTTTGACTTCACTATTGTTGTTGTATTATTACAAAATTTGTGTGTGTATTGTCAAGATGATGTGATTTACCTGAAAAGGAATTTGCATGTCTTTATCTTTTTAATGTTGTGTTGAAGTAAAGTGTGATACCTGTCCAATACATGGGTTTGATTTATGGTGGTGGCATTGCATATGCGGCTTATTAGCCTCAGCTTGGTCCCAGGGCGTTGGTTGTTCGGACACCCTTGACGTGCCACCCTAAAAAATAAAATATGAGATATTTGTAATATGTGGAACATGTGCCTTTGCCTGGACAGTTACCTCTTTGAAGTGATCATGAAGAGGTTAAATGCCTTTGTATATATCTTGTTTTGTTGCTGTGCGGTTGAGTTACATAAATGCCTTTGCCCGTAACATAGATATTCATCAAAGCTGGCCATAAGTTTTAACAGTTTTCCCACCGAGTCACATAATGTCATATTGATATTATTTGACACTATGTACATCAAACATAACAAAATATAATGAATTTTTTTTCAGGTTGCCGAAAGGGCACTTTTCATATGGAGCAATGATCAAATACTTAACCTTATTGGCCACAACCGACACATTATACTTCCTATTGTCCTTCCTGCTTTGGAAAGGAATGCTAAAGGACATTGGAACCATGCGGTGCTCAACTTAACTCTGAATGTCAGGAAGATGTTCCAAGAAATGGACGAGATGCTCTTTGAGGCATGTCATGCACAGTTCCAAGAAGACGAATTGAAGCTTAGCTTAGCCGCTGAGCAACGGAAAGTAGCGTGGGAGCACTTGGAGAATGTGGCTAGCCTTCAGCCCGTAACTGGAAATATGGCGGTTTTAGTCGCTCCTGCACTAGAATAATGCCTTAAGTTCATGTTATGTTTTGTTGTAATGGTTTCTTTTTCATCTCACGCTTTCTTCATGTTTGGGGTTTGGAGCGATGAATCAGAGAAAAAACATGAAGAAATGTATGAATTTGGCTGTTTCACATGAATGCCTCTTTTAAGCGGATCATGCAGTGATTTGGCCAGTTGTAAGTGTAACTAAATTCCATTTGATTGTTGTTTTTAGTAATGATTATCCTTTTTTCTTTATTTGTCATCACTAGGTGGGCATTTCCGGATATCCGGTCCGATACTAAGGCTCGGTTATCCGATCCGACAATCTTATAAAAGCCATCCGAATCCGATCTGAGAGCACCCGGATATCCAACAGTTTTATCCGTATCTGATACCCAATCCGAATATCCGATCCGGACATTTGTTCTTAGACTAGCCGAATATATACGATCCAATATGACTTTTTTCTCCAAATCTCGATCCATATCCGATGATCCGAAAATATGGCCTGATGGGACTCGAATCACCAATTGCGGGATATTTTCGGATTCGGATTTTTCCGGATCTAATCTTCGAATTAGTCGGATAGTATATTTTTGTTCACCCCCACCCCTCATTGAATTTAGTCAACTAGTGTAAATAGGTAAAGTTATAGTTTAAAAGGAAAATCTTATTCATCTGTATCTAGAGGATAAGGGAGAGTATATGTTTACCCTGTTGGAAAAATTGAAAGAGAGATCGAGTCATAAAGGGCCTACATATATAGGCGTATTCGCGCGCGTGTGTATATATATATATATATATTGACTTCAAATCGGTTTTAAAGTGGACTGAAAATGGATAAAACGATAATTGAAAATCTTGTACTCCAAACTAAACCGTTTTAAATGGTTTAGATTAGGCATGGACCCAAACCAACAGTTTCGGTTCTATAAACCGAACCGTAAAAAGTTCAGGTTGTTGACTGGATGGACCATTATGATCTGGTTTGATTATGATTGATCCGAACTTCTCTGGTTGAACTTTGAAGGCCGGTTAATTTTTTTGTTTTAAGAAAAAGTATTATGGTCCAATTAGATTAGTAAATTGATGGGTTATGCTGAACCGGACCGGAGCTTGCGACCCGGTCCAGAAATACGGAACCGGTCCGACTATGTGCCGCCCTTAATCGCATGAACTGCTGCGTCAATCGTCAATGGGTCACTTTGACCGTCGTTATCCATCGAGAATTCCGCTTTCGTCGTCTCTGGCAAATTGGCAAGCGCTAGTCTAGTAAGAGAAATGGGGGACGAGAAGCCTCTTAGAAAGATATCTGCGGCGTTCAAAGACCTCGCTGCTACCATCAACGTCGTCGATGGCGACGGTGACGCAGTGGTTGAAGTGGCACCTTTCTCCCACGCCTGCTCTCTCGTCTCGCCTCTATTTGGCTGCCTAGGTTTCGCCTTCAAATTCGCCGAGATGGATTACGTCGCCAAGGTTATGCACTGTCGATATTGTATCAATTCCAATTTGGATCTGACTGAACTTTTTTTTCTTTCTGATTATTAATTTCCGTTTTTGATTACAGGTGGATGATATCGCTCTGGCTTCGAAAACGATCTCAACTCTACCGGCGTTGGTCGATGGAGATGTCCAGGCTAATACGGTTCGAAAGCCGGGAAGTCATACACGGAATTTGTTGAGAGTTAAACGCGGTCTCGACATGGTCAAAGTTCTATTCGAGGGGATCCTTGCCACTGAGTAAGGCTTTTGCTTCTTAATATTAAAGCTTTGAGCTTTCAATTGCAAACTACTAGTTACCTTTTTCGCTTAGCAGATAAAGCAAAATAAATGACACCAGACAAATTAAGAAGCTGAAGTGATAGCTGGTAACTGGAATTTCTTGTAGCCAGAGCTCTTTGAATTGGGAACTTATATGCAGAACTATAATCGAAGGTGAAATTAAAATCAATTGACTTTGTGCCAAAGAAAAAAGTTACAATGATTTGTATGTGCTATTATTAGTAGCATCTTTGAATGCTCTATTTCTGAACAGTCAGAAGTTTAGGGCACAGTCACTTTCTGGAGGAATTGAAAAATATTTGGCTGCCTGAATATATTGTGTGAATTTGTTTTGTCTCTTTATTTATCATATTAAAAAAAGTGATGTATCTTTGATCAGCATGGCAAGATATCCTTTCTCTTATTCCCAACTTGCGCCATAAGCTTGATTGTATAGTCTGTATTAGTAACAAGGGTAAGGGCCTATACAAAGGGAATATGCCACTTAAGAATTTGTAACCCAACTGAAAAATATCAGAGCCTTTATTTGGTTTTTATAAAAAGACAATGAGGTATCCTGACGCGGTAGAGCTGAAAGTGGGTGTTGTTCCCTTTTCCTCAAAAAAGCCTTCCACGTGTGCATAATGTGCATCGTCAGCTTCCTTGGGGTTAGAAGCCTTCATTTTTCACCATTTGGGAACCTACTCTTGTCACCTTGTGATGCAATTCCTTTTCTGCCTGCTTATTCTAGAAGATATCCTGGAAGTCAATGTGAAGTAGAAGCCCTCATTTTAGTTAGTTCAGTCGGTATGTGATAGTTTGCTGAGGTAGTGAATTTTTGTATCATTGAAATATCAGAAGACTGCGCTTCATGGTACTTTTAGAGTAGTGTTCTCATTTTGTTCTATTTACTTTTCTGCTAGGTTCTAACACCTTGTTTCTATCTGTACTTGCATACTTAGACATTTATAATAGTTAGATTATAGTGTTGATAGAATGTTTTAGAGTTGCCAGTAGTGGCAATATCAATCGTAGCATCAGTAATAACAACACTAATGATACATTTGAGCTAAACTACCACTAGCTAGTGTAATCGGTGTTAGTGATAGTAGAAATATGAAGAGGGAGGTTCACTAGGGATACTGACAATGATGTTGAACTAGATCCATTGAGCTAGAGGCTAGGAGAGCTGGTGTTAAGATGGGTGTTTTTAGTGGCAATCTAGTACTGTTGGTGGAAGTGATGAATTTCGATGGTGGTAAGTAAATATTAGCAGTAGACATACAGTTGATAGTAAGTAGGTAGTGGTTTGATACTCTGATATAGCCTGCATGTCACTTGACATTGTAAAGATCCATAATGAAGGTACCACTTACCAATAAGTCACTGCTTACCAGAACGGTTCCAATCCATAATGAGCAGTTTTATCTTAGCCTTTTTGTTATCTTTGTTGAGTTAAAGAAATGAAGATGTTTAATTTTTGTTTCTGTATTCTTGTCTCCACAGTTCTACACTATCAAGTAATTTTAATTTTTCTTTTGAATTTTGAGCCTCTGAAATTTGAAAGCTCGTGAGTATTTAACGTTTAAGTGGGGCTACTTAACATTGGGCTGAAGTGTTACTGCAGAAGAATATTTATCTTATTAATCTCTGCCCCCATCCTTCACTCTGTGCACATAGTGCACTTGGTTTGTTTTTTTTTATGTGAAAGTTTGAAAGCTTATCTTCGATTCTTAAACTGCAAAGATGACTGAATATCTTGTTTTTTATACTTGAAAGGGGGAATTCTTTGAGAGACCCTGCCTCCAAAGCTTATGCTGAAGTTTTTGCTCCTCACCATGGATGGGCTATAAGGAAAGCTGTTGCGGCTGGAATGTACGCACTTCCTACAAGGGAACAGTTACTTAAGAAGCTGAATGAGGATGGTCAGTCATTGGTCTTTTGCTTTAAACCCTTGTTTTTCTTTTTCTGTGAAAGCATGTTAATTTTTATATCCTAACCTGCTGTATGCAAATATACAATGTTCAAGAAGACGCTAGACGGAGACGGAACGGAGAGGCACCGTCTACCATCTAGACAGATTCTAGACGGCCAAGACGGTTTTGGCTTATTTTCATGTATATTGCCCTAAAATGCATGAAAATAAGCTAGGTTACCACAACTCACAAGAGTCACAACACTTGAACATTCAGAATTTCAAAAATAAAAACTAATTTGTTTAGGATTTGGTTTTAGAAATTAGGGTTTTGAACCGTCTAGACCGTATTGAAACCGTCTAGATCGTCTAAACCCGAATTTTTCCGTCTTGAACCCGTCTAGGGCAAGTCGGGACGGCTGGTGGCTCTCCACCGTCTAGACGGCCGTCTTTTAGAACACTGCAAATATATGCCTTCAATTATCCCTGCATACCTTCTAATTAAAGAGAGTTGAATGCTTTTCCATGAAGAGACCACTGAAATAATCACTTCTGTATAAAAGTAAACATGCTTTTACCGATTCGCTTCCTTAAAGAATTCCTTAAAGCCGGAAGAATACTTCCATATTGTAGAAAACCCCAAAGTAGGTCAGAGACCATAGTGTAACTGTATCCTCAATCAATTTTCACTTCTAGCACAGACTTCCTTTTGTCCCCTTAAGTGCTTTCTTGTAATCAAAGTAACTTTTTTCTCTAGCCTGAACTTCCTCTCTCTTAGATTTAGATCTTAACCTCCATCAATGTCACATGAAACCAATTATATCAGCACATTTCCCTGGTTTTCATGTGAATTATGGCTGGGTACTGGCCCATTTTTTATTTGGACTGTTACCTATGAGACTGCAATGGAGCAAGTAAAAGGAGGAAGGTAGATACTATTTATGGAATTTGGGACTGATTCTAAGCTTTGTTTTATTTCTTTAAAGTAATTTTAGGGATGAATTTCGTCTTTTAAGTTCAGGGTTATGAAGAATAAATCAAACAACTAACTAACACATTACTATAACATATGAGAATAAACATTATAAGCATTACATTGCTGCATCAATCATGCCCTTTGTATGTTTCCCTAATGTGTTGCATGAGAAAGTAAGTGAATTCGCAGGGCGATCCCTTCTGTTAGAGTACCCACATTGAGTGTTCTTCCCCTAATCTTAGTGTCCATGTAGGAGAGAGAATTATTTTTTTGATAGAACCAATAAATTTTGGTCTTCTTCAAGCACATCATAAGATCACCTATTAACCAATCACTATGTGACACATAGCATAACATATTTAGCAATATTTTAAATACCTTATAATATCATTTTCATAAAATAGTTTTATCTACTAATAGACATCCATTTTGTTTATATTTATACCACTTTAAAAATAGTATTTTATACATAATTTTATTGTTATGTTATATTGATGGGATAAAAAAAATGTAAATTATTGATTTAGGATCTTAAAAAAGTGGAATAAGATTATTCTTACCATTTCTTTGATGTGGATGCTCTTATACCTGTTGCAGAGAACTCGGCACGAGTCCAAATGCAGACTTATGTAAATTCATCTGCAGCTGTGATCATGTACGTGGACAGTCTCTTTGGTTCAAGAGAACTGGGGATAGATTGGTAGAAACATTTACACTCCATTAGTTCATCGCAATTTGCATCTGCTGCACCAGTTATGGTAGCTTCTTCTATTATGTAATCTTCTATTCTTTTTATAAAGGCTTTTGCTGAACTGTTAATGAATTGTAATATAGAATAAGATGTTTACTGACTGTGAACTGAATGAAACTTTGGCAATGTATTTATGCAGGTTTTAGTCAAACGTTGAGCAAGAAGCTACTTTACCTTAATTTGACATACCCCTGTAATTGCAAGGCCTTTTCAGGTTTCAAGTAGGTCTTTCTCATACGATTTGTTTCCATACTTAGGTTTCTATACATGTTAGCTTACACCAATTTCATCCCATATACTATGACTTTTAACCTTTAAAAAACATTAACCCCGTTTGGTTATAAGTCCGGAAACGGAAACGGAATGGAAATGAATGTAGTTCATATTTTTACCTTATTCATGAATGTTTTTTGGAATCATTCCTTGTGGTTGCATGTAAGATGTAGTTGTTTCCTCATTTTGTTTACCTACAGGGTATTAACACTAATCAAATTTTACTACAATTACTTAAAATCACAAGGAATGATTTCATAAAATTTTATGACTTAAGACTATGTAGTAGATGAAGCTGAATATGACGATAAATAAAGACTAAGAATTAAAGAGATGAAATTGTTTAAGAAGATGTCCGAAAAAGAAGTGAAATGAGTGTTTGATAAAATGCATATATTATTGTCGTTAAAATTACGAAAAAAATGTGTTAAATTTTTTTCAGATAAAAGAGATGAAAAAAATAAAAATAAAATTTTTTTTATAATAATCCTTATTATCCAACTTCAATAGATTTACACTTTTCATAATTTAATTTTCTTAATTTTATAATTTAATGTTTTTCATCTCTTTCATCATAATTTAATTTTCTTAATTTTTATAATTTAATGATTTTCATCTCTTTCATTTCTTTATCAAAGGAGATATAATTATTTTTCCTTTTTAGTTCCTATAATTTTAATTTTCATAATTTTATCATGAAAAAAAAAAAGTAGAGAACATATTCTCCATTTAGAAATTAAATTTGACTTTTTTTCTTTCTTTTTTTTATAGTACCTTAAGATACCTAAATGGGTATAAAGAGGATGCTTTAAATATGTCTTAATATTTTTTTTATTAGTGATGTATATAATCTACCCTTAAAAAAAAATAGTTTCTCTAATTTGGTCTTCACAGTAGGATAAACGGCAAAGAATTCTTAATTTGTGGGATTACATATTTGAAATTCTGTAGTCCAGGAACATTCTGCAACTAAAGATCAACCGGTCAAAAACCATCCAGAAGCTAGCAAGGGAAGACCAATGTATTCAATGTAACTTCCAGAATCTATTCATGAATTTCGGCGTTATCTTGGTCCATTTTTTACCGGAAAAGCATTAGGGCGGTTATACGAGCGAGCTTGAACATACAAATATCCGACTCATTTAAAAAGTGAACTCCCTCGAGTTTTTTACAATCCGAGCAGTTCGACTATTACAATGTTCTTGTCTATGATGCACCAATACGGACACGTGGACACGGCAAATCTTAAGTATTGGACTTGGACACGTGAGGATTACGATAATTAAAATTTTAATTAAAAGTATAATTCAGCAATTTAAAAACATAGTTGATATGTGTTCATATAAGAGATCAAATGACATAATAAAGTAAAAATAAGTAGATGAACAATTGAATACTAGTCATGGAGGAAGATGAAGATTGAACAGAAGAGAAGGGTTTGGCGTAGGGGGCTTCGAGTTCGCAGTCGTCAAAATGAATGAAAAATACGCTAAAAAAAACCCTAGCCGCCTTTTTTTGGGGTTAAAAAGCTTAAATTCCAATTTTACCCCTGCGTATTTAACCAATTTACGTGTCCAACCTGAAAACTCGCGTGTCCACCAAGTGTCCAAATCAGGACACGCGTGTCCGACCGTATTGGTACGTGTCCGCGTGTCCCTGTCCAATACCGGATACAAGCCCAGATCTGCGTATTGGTGCAACATAGGTTCCTGTAATCTTATTTTAACCGAACAAGCCGAACCTAAATTTTATACGAGGTTATCATAAGCCAATAACTTAAGAATATTTGCATGATGCAAAACCAGTTACATCACAAAACCTATTGCTCCAATATCACGCACAACTTAAAATATGCCACAGTAGCTTAAAAAAAAATTCCACCATTGATTTATCATGCCGAATTATTCTAACTTTTAAACAATCGGTCACGAGTCACGACTCACCCCTTTTGACTATAATAATCTTCAAACCAAACCCTCCGAGTCACGAGTCACGCCTTTGATTATCATATTACAATAAACTCAATTTCCTACTGTGTATAAATAGCCTCAGCAGCAGAACTGTCTTCTGCAAATTTACAAACACCAGCAAATTACAAATCTTGCGAAATCCAGAGGTTGAAGACGATGGGACACGTGGCGGTACAAGAGAGGAGGATCTTGGTGGCTGTAGATGAGACTGATCAAAGCCTTCATGCACTGTCATGGAGTCTCGACAACATCAAGACGACGTTAAATACCCAAATTGCCCTTACTCTTCTTCATGTTAAGCGACCCACTGTTGTTTCTCCTCTCAAGCTTCGACAATCCTCAGGTGTTTTTCGTAAATAGACTTATTTTACCTTTTAATTTACAAAATTAGAGCTTATGAAGACTTATTATATATATATATATATATATATATCACATTAGTTAGTTTATATTAATGTTAAATATTTTACAACTTCGTATTCTTATTGATAAATTATTCAAAAATAGACTTATTTTACCTATTAATTGACAAATTTAGAGAATAAATATATTTATTTTTGATATAGATGGTTCTCTTGATGAATATAGTCTATTTTTTATACAAAATATTCTCATATGAAGGAATATATTATTAATCCAAATCTATATTGGAAATAAAAAATAATCAAATTGGATGCATGCATTATTAATAATCTTTGTTTTATTTCATGAATTTTGAAACATAGAAGGGACTATTTGATCTACAAAAATCATTTTATAAATAATGTAATTAGCTTTATTCTAATTCTGTAAAATATGAAAATATATTGAAAATTATGAATTGATTTTGTGTTATTTTTTCAGATGTTTAAATTTAAATTATCAAGAAAATTAAACAATAAAGTTCATAAAAAAGTTATGATACACCACGCTTGATCTACTAACGGACGAAGAAACTTGCATTCTGAGTACGTTCGTTCTACGCCGGCGCCATGCTTGTTTAAGAAAAGAAACAAACACCAACCCTCAAAAGAAGGAGATCCAACGGCCTCCACGAGCGCTCATACTATATATCCTCTGTCAACGGCCTTCACGAGCGATCATACTATACCGATAGACTACAAAATGGACCCAAAACAACCTAAACATAAAAATTAATGCAAAAGCTATTGAAATACTTGTACGGACCTTAATTATTATTATTTTTTAAATAATGCAGCGGATATTCATAGCCATGATGTGTTATTTTCACAAGATTGGAGGGATGATCAAATGGCTGATTGGGTCATAGAGAAGGCCAAGAAGATATGCCAAGGCTACGATGTAAGTTGCTTTCAGTTTTACATGTTTTTTTAGGAGTGAATAGTCAACTGATCGCCTGTGGTTGAGGTGCAGGTTAAGGTGGACGCTAAAGTCGAAGAAGGAGATCCAACGGACATGATTTGTCAGACGGTGGATTCGCTTTCTCCTGATATGCTCGTTTTGGGAAGCCATGGATATGGTCCTACTGCTAGGTACTCCAACATTTTCTTTATTTCTTTCAAACTATATATCAAAGTTCAGTATAGGGCTTAGCATCGGTTCAAAACCGTAAAACCGCAAACCGAACCGAACCGAACCGCAAGCCGTAATCCCAGAAAACGTGGACCGCAAACCGAACCGTAAAATTGCGGTTTTGCAGTTTTTTGCGGCTTGGTTGCGGTTTTGCCGGTTTTTTTTATCGATTTTTTTGCGGTTTTTTTTTTCTGTTTGCGATTTTTTTTGCGGTTTGAACCGCAAAACAAATACTTGCGAACCGAACTGCAATATGCTCAGCCCTAGTTCAATAGAGACGAATCCTAAAGTCTCCTCTTGAAAACTTAACCTCGTTTGGAAGCGCTAGAAATCATTCTCGATAACGGAGTAATTCCGAATCAATTTACTATTATTTTTAGTTAGAGGTCTTTTAACGTGTGAAAGTAATCCCATCATTTTCATTTATTTTCCTTACCCTTATCCGATTCCATTCCGTTTTCATTTCACCGCTCCAACCAAACGGGCACTTATTATATATGTACTTGCAAGTGAACCGCTCGTATACATGTCGAATGGGATCGTGTGCATACGAGTGTACTGTAAGTCTATCTACACGTGTGTTAGGCTCAAGTATAATACTAACTACGCTTCATATGTCTTGACGTGAGAACTTATTATTTCAACAAACACTTTTAACTTCGATTATATTTTTGTGAAGATAATTATAATTATTTATTTTTATTATAATACTATGTTATCTTTACTTTCTCATAATTGATTGCAGGGCACTAATGGGAAGTGTGAGCAGCGACTGTGTACAAAAAGCCGCTTGCCCGGTCGTTGTTGTGAAGATGCCCAAGGCTTGATTTCCTACTCTCTCTATATTGTCTATTGAGAAATATATCCTAAGCAAATGGTTGTTTCTATGTAATTTTTGAATAAGTATTTTTCAAGTTTGTAAATGTAATCTTTAAGTACACCTCACGTTTGTAAAGCTAGTGATGCTCGTTATTATATTTGATTTTATACTACTTTATTTGTTTTTTATTTTCATAAATTATCTCAAAAACATATTTAAAGGTGCTTTTTTATTGAAAATAAAAAATTTCTTTGGATGTTGAAGACTTGAAGTTACCATCCGAAAGAAAGCACGAGGGTGATACACGAATAGAAAGTAATTATATTTAGCGTAAAAGTTTCTTGGCACGTGTGAGTAGAAATCGAAAGAGAATAAGGAATAAGATAATTCAATTGATGAATATGACGTTTGATTAAGATTATAATTGTTTTTATAAAATAATAGTAGATGTTCCATAATAATGACTTTTTGCAATTGAAACAACTCAAACCAATGAAACAAAACATCTAGAAATCGGGAAATGGAGAATAACAAAGTGACTCGGGATTCGACTTGAGTGATTCTAAAACCGATTCCTGATTCCGTAAAAGTCGTACCAAAAGGGCTCTTAAATTCATAAGCGGTTTGCTTCAAATGAGCCCAATCGGGTTGTGCAATACTTATGTGGTAGAGCCCAATGGCATAGGTTCATCAACCGTGTAAACCCTCCACGTATTAGAAAATATAACTTAACAGAGCGTCAAAGGATTTGAGATTTTAGGTTGTTTAATCTCTGTAAATGACATTTTCAGTACATATTTCATTAATTGAAAAATACTAAATAAATAAAATTAATGCCTAACAGCTGATGCTGATGAATGTTGATAATGAAAATTACACTCAATGAAGACAATGCAGTACATGAGATCAATGTATTACATAACATGAAAATGAACCCTATGGATACAAGTCTTTGAATAGAAACAAGGAAAAACACAAATTCAGAACACAAAGAGTTCACTAATCATCAAGAACAATTTCTGGAATGTGAGAGATGAGAGGCCAGTCTTTACCTTCATTTCTTGCACATCTTGCCTTTAAAAACGGGCATCCTTTGACGCTCAACGTCTTCAAACCAGAAAGACGCGAGATCCCTCTAGGTAGAACACTGAATTTACTGCATTCGCAGATGAACAGCTTCAAAAGACAAGTGAAATCCTGAAGCCAATTTGGTAGTCTGATCAATCCTTCACAATCCTCTATGTAGAGATACTGAAGAGAAGCAGAGGCGGAGTGAATGCTGTCTGGGAAGGCGATCAGCTTCGGAATTCCTCCAAGCTCGAGTGATTGAAGGCTCTGAAGCCCTGCTAGTCCTTCTCCAATAAGCAAATCAAGATTTGCACAGTTGCGGATGGCTAATCTTTCGAGTTTTGAAAGATTTTTCATGCCATTGGGAAGATAAGAGAGCATGGGGCAACCGTAAATCAATAGGCTTTTAAGATCAGTGAGGTTTCTAATACCTTCTGATAATGTCCTCAGTTGTGTGCATCTGTAGAGCTGGAGTGTTTGTAGTGAAGTTAAAGCATGAAGCGCCTTGTTAGGCAAGAAATGGACCTGTTTCGACAGTGTTAGGTGTAAATGCCGTAATCTTTCTAGTTTATTCATACCTTTTCTTGGAAGCTCCTCTAACTGATGACAGGCAAGGATGTAGAGTGTCTGCAAATTCAACAGGTTGCATATTGAGCTTGGAAGCAATCTGATCATGCGGTTTCTAGAAAGGTTAAGCAGCCTCAGGTGACTTAGCTTTCCGATTGAGCTTGGTAGCTTTTCAAAATCAGAATTGTGAAGATCAAGAACGCGTAGAAACTTGAAAGCTGCAATGAGTCCCTCTAGAAACGACATGCTTACTGGACCCATACGGTGGTTGAAGACGAAAGATCTCACCCTTTTGGCCTTGTGAAGATGCCTGGGAAATTTTTGGTTGGACAGGTCATCTTTATCCCACACTACATGCCTAACCCTTTCTGAAACTTCCTCATGTGTATCACATTTCATTACCACTTTCTCTTTGCCAGTGACGTTATCGGCCATATCATGAATGAGATCATGCATTCCACAACTCACCACACTCTGACTATAAATTACGTGTTCATCTTGAAAGAAAGATCTTGACTGAAGAACACCAAAGAACTTATTTCCAACGGCTTCTAATTCTTCTTCTTTGCCAGACTGTAAAAATCCTTGAGCCATCCAGTGACAGATCAACAGTTCTCTGTATATATTATGATCTTTTGGAAAGATGGAACAATATGCAAAGCATGGCTTCAGATAAGGTGGAATCACATCATAGCTCAATCTTAATGCATCGATTATGTCAGTACCTCTCTCTGATAATAACGTGTGTTTCTCTATTCGAAGCCATTCAGTATCATCCTTCACACCATACAGAGTACTTCCCAGAGTTTTAGCAGCCAATGGAACTCCGCGACACTTCTTAACAATAGACAAACCTATTTCAACCAACCGAGGATGCAATTTATCCTCACCTTCTCTGAAAGCGTGTTGCTTGAATATCAGCCAACATTTCTCATCGGAAAGATTTCCTAAGTTATATGGAACTCCTGTCATCAAAGCGACACTTGAACTACATGTTGTTAAGAGAATAGCACTTCCAGCTTTTCCAATTGACAACATGCGTTTAAACTCGGACCATTGTTTTGTATCCTCGACCAACACATCATCTAGCACCAGCAAATATTTCTTACCATATAACACATTAAAAAGCTTTCTGTGTAGCAGTTCCATTTCTAGGTTCAACATGCTTTTACCACTAACAGATTCTACTATATCTTCCACTACTTTCCTCAAATCAAACTGGTTGGAAACATGCGTCCACAATTGAATATCATAATTCTGGCCAACCCATTCATCACCACAAACCAACTTAGCCAAGGTACTTTTGCCAAGACCCCTTGATCCAACGACAGGAATTACACAAAGATCCTTGGAATTAGAACCTTGAGACAAACATTCTATGATCCTTTTTCTATCAATTTCCCTACCAACAATAGTAGGTATATTAACAAGACAGGGCATTCTTGTCGGACTATCCTCATAAACAAGAATATCTGACCGGTCCTCAACAAGTTGGAAGTCTCTTTTAACAACTTCTAGTTCACCTAACCTTTTTCGAATATGTTTCAACTTCTTACTCAACAGAAAAAAAGAAATTGGGGCCGAGGGTGACAAACAGTAACTGACCTGCTTAACCATGACATCATCATTCATCCCATGTTGGAGAGCTTCCATGGCCACATTGTCCAACAAATCATCAATGTCATAAATGACATTCTTGAGATCTTTCAGCCACTCCGTAATCATACTTCCACTTCCAGTCACCTGCTTTTTTTCAGCATCTTTAAGAACTACACAGAGGGCTAGCAACAAGTTCTCGAGCTTCTTGAGCTCTTTCTTCACATTTGTTGCCAACCTAACATGGTCAGCAGCATGAGTGCTAACCTGACGAAGAACCGTATTTGCCAGACCTATAAGGCTAATTTGATTATCCATCTTGAAGATTTAGTTTGATGGAGGAGAAATTTGTTGGGAAGTGTATGGAGCCGAGCATACAGGTAATGCTGTCGGTGTTTTAGGTTCTGAAGTCCATGAGCTATAAAAAGCCTTGCTAAGCAATAACAAATTCAAACCTAAAAAGGTCGATTCTGAAAATCAAGCATAGTGGTGAGGCACTAAATCTATCAAGAATGAAGATATCCTTAAAAAATGAGCTTCGTCAACATGAACAGTGGATGGCTTTGCCTATTCTATTGGTCTTTGGAAAATTCATGGAGAAACTTGTGACGTGAATCTTTACATAACTAATTTAAGGCAAAAATGCTCTAAATAACACGACCTTTGCTACTGTTGCGGAAGGTGACACAAACTTTTAAAATTGCGGAAAAAAGCACGAACTATTGGGGGGCGTTGCACTTTTTAGCGCCAGTAATTAATCCATTAAAAAGATCTTGGACATTTTATAATTTGTTATAGTTTGGTAAGATATAAATTTAAAAAAGGAAACCAAATAATGAAAAAAATTAAAAAAAAGGAAAAAAATAATATACTTTTTATTTTGATAGGATAAAATTTTTAAAAAGAAAAACAAATAATAAAAATTTATAATTTATTTGCAATAAATTATTTAAATTACATAAACTATAAATTATAAAATGAAAATAGATTTTTTGTGCTTTGCTTTTTTCTTTCTTTTATATGAAATATAAGTATCAAACATAAGCAAATATTTATAGCCGGTAAAAAAAGCGTAAAAAATATTTTTTTAATTTTATAATTTGTAGCTTATATAATTAAGTAATTTGTTGTAAAGAAGTATACATTTTCATTATATGTTTTCCAATTTTAAATTCTTATCCTACCAACTTATAAAATTTATAATAATTTTTACTTATTATACTTTTTTTTCTTATGTAAAACATAAATATCAAATATAACGCTAATTTTTTTTTACACATTTTCACTATTTTTTAAAATTTATATCATAGCAAACTATAAAAAATTATAAAATGTCCAACATTCATTTAATAGATTAATTACTAGTGCTAAAAAGTGCAACGCCTCCCTATAGTTCGTGTTTTTTTCCGCAATTTTAAAAGTTCGTGTCACCTTCCGCAACAATAGCAAAGGTCGGGTTATTTAGAGCATTTTTGCCCTAATTTAATTATATTTTTCATTTTCAACAATTAGCTTTGAACAGTCGCCATTTCACAAGGTCTTCAATCAATTATTTGCTTCTCATAATGATCTGTCGGCAAATCTGCTATAACCCTAATCTTCCCAATCATATCCCATTTAAACTTTAGCAAAAAAGCGACCTCTAGGCTTTTAGAGGAATCACACGACTAAGCCAATAACGGCAGATCATCAGTCGTATTCAATTACAAATAAACATTATGACAGTGAAACTGTAGGGAAAAAACTTTAAGCTCCTTTCCAGACAGCTTAGAGAATAGAGATTCAAAAGATTGAACGAGCAAAGTATGTTCGGATTGAACAGATACATAAGAAATCTTCATTGATAACTACAAAAGTAAAAAAAATATACACAGGGGCAATCAAATCAAAATTATTTGCTAAAATTGATCATTCAAAACCTATGAAAACTAACCAGAGAGTTTGACAGAAACAGCTGAAATTCGAAAAGAATCGAAATCAACCAACGTGGAAGGCTCCAATGTCTCCAGAGCGAAGAGAGGCGGCGATATCATCGGCGACTGCGAAGCAAGCCGCGATCAGACCAGCCATGGCTAGCCACACCATCTTCGACATCCAAAGTATGAAGCTCCACTGCATCGCCATATCCCGGCTGCTAAATTTCTCCGATCTCACTTCTCAATCTGGGAATTTGACTGAGTAAATTACACAGAGTCACCGTTATATAAGAGATTTTACATAAAACAGCTCCTTCATTTAAGTTTTAGATTTTACTTCACAATTAAGGTGTATATTTACTCATTCACCAATAGGATAACATAGTATTTAACATATTTATAGTTCTTTTTATTAAAGTAAGGATACCTTTTAAATATTTCATTAAGTTATGTTTATAGCACAAGTTTGTGATGGCTCTCGCTTGTGTCTAAGAATGAACATCTGAGTCACGGCTTCCTTAACCGTAAAATCGTAAGGTTGTTATATGAGCCTAACCAAACCAACAATAACCGTAAAATCGCCATCTTGTGTCTAAGAATGAACATCAGAGTCACGGCTTCAATAACAGTAAAATCGTAAAGTTTTTATATGAGCCTAACCAAACCAAGAATAACCGTAAAATCGTCATCTTGTGTCTAAGAATGAACATCTGAGTCACGGCTTCAATAACCGTAAAATAGTAAAGTTGTTATACGAGTCTAACCAAACAAAATGAGTGTTGACATATTGACGTTCAACTCGTATCCCGAGTATAATACTTGAATTTGTCATGACAACTCTCAATCCCCAATATACTATTTGAATTCACCAAGACAAGCGTACTTGTGAAACCACTACGTAGAGTTGTTATATGAGCCTAACCAAACGAGTTCTGACATATTGACGTTGAACTATAAAATCAACTTACTTTTAAACCAGATGAATATTAAACTCATGCCAGCCAGCCCGCAAGCATTCCACCCAACTAACGTACTTCATTATATAAAGGTCAAATTAGCTAAGTAAGCATTTTTTAGATTTCTCTCTTGTAAATAGATCCATGGTCTTACCAATCCTCACTTTTAACCATACGAAAACACCCCGTCTAGAATTTAATTTCGTTTTGTAAAGGCAGAAATATGACAAAGGGAATCAGTTCCTCGCATTCTTCAATTGTATCAACACATACAATGGCAGTACCCCAACAAGATGTACTTGAACAACAATGTGCCAAAACCCCAACAAGATTACAACTAAAATCACGTTCAAACCTGCAAACAACACAGTTGATCCCTCAACCAAACAAATAAGGTCATGCAAAATTATCATAGCTGTCAATAGTTTACTTCTATATCTCATCTTCTTCAAAGGGATCTCGTTCTGGATAGTCCCCAACCTGGAACAATAACATCATGAAACCTTTATTGAATCGAAGAAGAAGAAAAAAAATTTTAAGCTGTAGTATAAGATTGAACGAACCTTCACTTTGTCTGGTCGAACTACTGCACCGTGAAGTGGAGGGCACTCAAAGAAGCGTGTGCCCTTCACCCTGCGAGCACAAACAGCAAAGTAGAACTAAAAAACCTTGTTTGTTAAGCAGCAAGAAACTTCATGATAGAAAAGAGTGAGGCTGACTTACATTCCGTCGTGTTTGCCCAATGGTTCATCATACTGAACACCAACCCAGAAACCAGGACCTAAATTATCTGCTCTTCCTACATATTTCACAACACCTCGTTTATCTCCTGGCTCAACTTGACATCTGTCACCTACCTTGAAAACAAGTTATCAAGGTATGTGAAAATTAGTGGTTTTGGAAGGAATTTTGATATCAGAACCAAAGAGGCTAGATTACCTTGATGTTGTCACATAATTCTGCCATGTGGTTTTCTGTTGTCTGCCAAGAATGAAATAGGAGAGCAGGTCAATAAAAGAAGGTATTGAACTGCATAATATACATTTATATAAGAGATACAGATTTCTAGAATAAAATGAATATTTGAGGGCATCAACCAAGAGGTAGAAAGGGAAAAGAAAAATGGAAAGAAACCCGAAGGATTGTTAATGCATATGGCCACAATATTGATAAACAGAGATTTGCCACTAAAATCAATCATATTGTCAATTCTGAGCTTGTCTAAGAACTGGATTTAAGTATATGAAACAGATAAATGCTAATACTAGACGACCACAAACATAACTTAAGAAAAACTTGAGTAATGGGTAAACAATAAAAGGAACCACCGTCACAAAAGCTATCATATCCTATCCTAGTCCATCACTCCATCCTCTAGTGAGAGAAAAAGAGTTCTAAATCAGAATTCTTTGACATATAGAAAAGAGTATATCAGCAGCAGCATCTCTTATCAGGTAAGAACCAAACCCAATGACAGTGAAATAAATTTGAAAAATGAGAGAAGAATTACTTTAGCACCGCCACTTGAGGAATTTTGATGAGCAAATCTCTCCTTAAATTTCCTATATGTACCTGAAACACGGTGCATTAAAGTACTCGTCAAACAACTACATCACTTTATAGTTGGCAGTTGAATATTGAAAATTCTTTTCAATTTTAATGAACCATCCTGCAGGTCGCAGAAAGTTACCATCTCGCTTCTCGTAAGCTTCGTCGGATATTTTGTATTTTTCCACAAGGGAAGTGTCTTCAAGCCACCCTCCTGAAGTAACTGATGATGGATCAAGATCTACTATATGCAGCCGGTACCTTTTAAAAACAAAACAAAGGGAAAGAAGTACATTATTCCGACTGTCAACATTCTCAAAGCTATGTATGGTCTCCCAAAGGGCAAAACCATCAAATGTTTGATGTAATTTAAACAATGATATCAGGATGGATAAATTCGGTTACTAACTGAATGACCGAGACTCAATATGCACATGGCATTTTCCACAAGGAAAAAGTAGAAGAGAGAAAGTGATAGGTAAAGCAAAATTTCATGGAGGAAATCTCATATAGCAGACCGATCATCATCAAGGGATAAGATAACAAGTGTTCAGAATTTCAGGGTCTAAGGATTGTCAAAAGGTCTTCACCAAAAGACAAGACAGATTAGCCAACAAAGAATTCAAGTCATTCAACTATAATGGCAAGTATAAATTGAAGGTGAAAAGAAACAATCAAAGAACAGGGTCAAACTCACCCATCGAATGGTGAATAAAAACCAAGGGGCTTTGAATTATCACTTAGATCTGAAATCTTTTCACCACTCTCATCATAAAGCTCCAGGCACATTGAACCAACTGAAGTACCAGTCTTTTTCCAGAGCTTATCTTTCACAGATTCAACAGTTGTCTGAAAAACATATCACAAGCATGCAGAAGCATTTCATAAGTCAACCCTTACAACATTACACAAAACTTCTATCCCAGTATTCTAATTTATAACATCAAAAACTATATATTATGCAACATTTGACAGCATCGGAAGTGATCTGTATCTACATGAACTAGATTCGCCAACCAATAGCGGGAGAATCGTCACAAATTTTACTATCTAAAATGGCTATTCAACACGGTGAAACATAGATTGGTGGGTACCTGAAGTGAAAAGCGGGCATCTGTATTAAAGCTCTTGATATTTGAGTGTGTGACTTGGAGGACAACAGACTCGTCCCCCTGGATTTGCAACTTAGAACCCATCTTTGTTGATCTTACCTGAATTCAACTGCTCTTAATCAATTATCAGCTCTTGGAAAGGGCAACCTGTTATTGAGAAGAAACATAAAAGCACTTAAACATTCTACTGATTCAGTTGGAACCTTTTGGATCAAAATTTGAAACTTCACAGGCAGCTTTTACATGGATATTTTTAATTATGGTAGTAAATGCTATATTACCCGTGTGATTGTAGAAATCCAAACAAAATAACATGAGATAATCGATTACAATTTACAAGTACATGAAATTAGCATTCTGAGTATAGCATCTCTATGGCAAACAGCTGGATACACTTCTCTCAAGTGTAATAATCAAACTCGGAGAGGTCGAACAAGTATAGCATCATATATCTTTCAGACTTTCAGTCAATTTCTTAGTGCAATGCTAAACAAAATACATCTCATGAAAACCCATATTGATTCGGTCAAGATTACATCCGAATCCCTAATACTCAGCAGAAACGAGAATGGAGTCAAAATCGAACCTGCCCGTGCTCGCGGTGACGATGGGTGGTGGCGATATGAAGGCGTCTGCCGCCGTCGGCGAGTCTGAGACTGAGAGTGAGATAGAATCGGGAAGAGAGGAGGAAAATCAGGAACGGAGAGTGAAGGCAATCATGATCCTCACAGGTCAATATTAGCCGTTTGATCAAATCTTGGTCAAGATATGAGCTTATTTTTTAAGATGTTATGGTTTATTTAAGCTTATAAACTTTGAAATATAACATTAATCTCAATGTTGTATAAGGTTATATTTTATGCGTGTCTTTTTTTTTTCTAAATAAATCTAAAAAAATACACAACTAAACAACAAATAACATATAATTTCAATTAACCTTGTTTAACTTAAAAATTCAAATATAAGCTATAACCTCGTGTGTATATATATATATATATTAAAAACTCAAAAATAACTCATCTGCAACTAAACATTTACTCCTAAATCCTAATGATGTTAGTACCCGGTGTAAATACAAGAATCACAATTCTAGCTACCAAAACTTGCGGTAAAGCATTAAATTATTAGATGCAGATGAGGTAATCAATTGACTAAAAACAAACCTGTAAAATCATATGCAAAGAACCATGAATAAACCAATATATTATCATACGAAAAAGAGGTAATTAATTGACTGAGAACAACCCTATAAATCAGATGCAAAGAACCATGAATAAACCATAAAAAATATACCATGAATAAACCATAAAAAATATCAAATGCAGATGAGGTAATCAATTGATTAAAAACAAACCTGTAAATCACCAAGGGACCGAAAGAGTAGCGAAGGAGGGGAGCAACGTCACCAAGGAGGGGATCAAAGTCACCGGAGGGGTAGCGTCGCCAAGGAGGGGAACAAAGTCGTTGGAGGGGTAGCGTCACCAAAGGGACCGAAGGAGGGGAGCAAGTCGCATGAGGGTTGCGATTTCATGATTTTGGAGAAGGATGGAGCAGGTCCCCGGGGGATGGAGAGTGACAATGGGAATATGACTCTGGCAAATGTGCCTTCCGAGTATTCAACTTATTTTAGGGTTCGAGTGCAGGCATCGAGCGCGTGCGTTGAAAAAATATAGGCGTTGGCGCCTGGCGTCGAAAATTTTTAGAGAAGCGTTGCCGCCGAGCATTGCGCTCATTGAGCGCCATCGGATTGCGAAAAAATTTATCGTTAGTAAAACAACAAATGCACACTATGTTTGGTTGAGTTTTGTGTCAAGACACTTTTACATAATAACATATTGGTGTATATACATATATATGTGTGTATTAATATTCTTATTACTTTACTACTACTTCACACTAGTTTTGGTCTTATGTACATAAGAGTTTGGATGATTTGAAAAACTTTAAATGTTTGTATCTTGTAGTGAAACAAATTCAGAATTATTGCATAACATGGAAAACATGAAATGAATAACCTATTTTTATAGGTTCAAGAATAACGTAATAACATAAAAACATTATATTATAATATTCTAACCAAAATCTCATACATGGTCCAAATATATACAAAATATCATCCGAAAATAAAGATAAATGACATAAACATCATTGTTGCGACGCCCGGGCCTGAGAAGGATCAAGTGGTGGTCGGTGTCCCACTACCTCGTCAACAAGCCGTTGTAAGTTTGTAACTCATACTTTATCTCCTCCGCATAGGCGCATACAATGAACACATACCTTATCATGGGTCCTACCAACAAGGACATGTAGACTTTGTTGATAAAAACAAGTAGTTAGAAAACCGTAATATATTAACGGAATGATAACATGTACAAATTAGAAATCATATTTCGGTGCCCGAAACATGGACATGAGGTGGTCGATCCATGGAAGGTGTATGTGCAACTGACTCCGGAAAGAGGTATGGTTGACCCCAGTCAGAGAACCATGTCATGCAGTCATCAACTACAACCCATGAGACTAGGAGTGTAATCCGAAACAAGAAGCTCTCGCTTGGATTACCAACATCTCGTATTAAAAATGTAAAAGCTAGGATTTTCGAATCCTAAAATAGGATGATTAAGAGTGATTAAGTTAATCATCGATAACAATTGGCTCATAACTCGCGAATTGTGTGTAGATGACGAATATGAATTTCACCATTATGATTTTGGCGTAAATTTGGACGTATGGGGGAAATTTTACTTTTTCCTCCGGGGTATAATTTTTACCCTCTGGTATTATTTGGAGCATTTGGGAGCTTCAATTAATAAAATTGTAGTTGAGAGAAATGATCAGGACATCGGATATGTTCTAGATATGAAATAACATGGAAAGGCAAAATGGCCAAAAGAGTCGCTATTTCGTTTCTTAGCGGCTAAAAAAGACGGCTTAGGAATACGCGTTTTCCGAGAAAGTTGCGGAATAATTATCCACACAATATGTCAGATTTATTATTCCAATTTCGAAAAGTTTGGAGAAGGGGCTCAAACCGCCTTCGGATCGATAAAAGGATAATTATCGACTTTGCTAAAGGATAATTATCGTCTTCGCTATAAATAGCGAAAATTCATTTATTAATTCATTTCCTTTCACGTTTCCTCGTAAAAGCTCTGATTTCTCTCAACCTTCAAATTCAGATCTACTCTCCGTTTGTAATCCGATTTCAATTCCGTTTGAGTTTTCGGATTCCTCTCTTCGTCCTCTTCATTTCGGTACCGAGTTTGTGTTTTTCCGAGCACATAAAGGGCTGGTCGAGCATATTAGTGTTTTGGTCGGTCCCGTCGCTAAGATTCCGGTGAATCTGATGGTGTCCGAGCGTAGCCTGCATCGTTGTGATTCCGAATCTTCTTTCGGATCGTCAATCGGGTTAGTAACGAATAAGTTATGAATTTATTCGTTTTCCGTATTGCGATTTGGTCTAAATTGACCTTAGGCTTGTCAAAATGGATAATTGGAAATTCCATTATGCTCGTTACATTATTCTGGTGATTATGGACTATTTGTTTGATGAGATCTGATGACAGTTGGGTTGAGAAACTGCCTGCGGGCAAAAGGTTGTTCTGATGAAATTTAATTAATTAATTAAATTAGAAATCTAGAAAACGCTATAAGCTAATTAAATTCAAAAGAATGAATTTAATTGATGTTTGAAGCAAGAAGTTTAATACGAGGAATATGATATTCTCGACAGGTGGTGTTGAAGACGGTAAACTAACTATAGCTTAGTAGCTCAGTGAGCGTATCCAGGTAAGTCTTCGGACTTACTTAGCTTCGATCTGCAGAAACCGTGCCTGAGAGATTTATATCTCACTGTGTTGATATGTGTTGTTGTTGTGAAATGCCTTGTTGTGCTGAAATGTGAATGTTGATATGCATTGAGATGTGTTATGTGTGAAGCATGCTTGATGTGTTTATGATGCAAATGACGTTATGATGTGTAAAGCATGCTTAATGTTGTTGTGATTATTATCATGTCATAATAATGAGAAATGGTTAAATGAACATGTGTTAGCCTATTGAGGCGTGCTATTGAATGACATGATAAGCTTGTTAAAAGCATGATAATGTATGAGATGATAAGCCTTTTGAGGCATGTGATATGATGATGACTTGTAAAGGTCAAGAGTATGTAAAGTGAGTATTTTGCAGTGAATACCGGAGCTCGGCCAAGCCCGGATCACTTGCGTTTGTATAAGAATGACACCGAGTCTGATGGACTTCAGGCTCGGGTCGCACACCTAATGAAAATGGTAAATGTTTGCATTAACATGAATGGTAAAATGTTGCATGTGGTTAGGAGTTAAGACCATAACTCACCACGAGAAAGCCTGGCCCGTAGACTTGATCAGTCTGGCTACGACCTAAGAGCAAATGTCTGAATTAACCTAATCTGTGCAATGGTGAGCTCACACCAAAGCCAGAACCGTATAAGAAATGGTTCCGGATTAATGGGTCCGGGATCGCAAATTGTAAATTTCATACTGCATTCACGTGCATCATTCATAAAAGCATGATATCATCTCATGAGCACGGTATATGGTATTTGAATATATTTGTTGTATTGTGATGTGATGATACAATCTCTCGTGGATAGATTATGATCAGTAGCTAACGGTTTTAAACCGAATCTTTTTAGGTAATGCTGATCATAGGAACGCTTCAGGGATGTCAGCTGCAGGGTGTGGACAGCCGGGGCAGTGTTAACCCAAGGGTTGGTTGAACTTGCTTTTGAAAATAATCGCTTGCAAGCGAGTCTTTTGTTGATTGTGTGCAACTGTGTACACATGTTGATTTCAGGCTGAAGTTTTAAGACACCTGTTCAGGTGTCATGTTTTATAGTGTTGTTTTGGGATATACATACTAACTTCATGCATGGTTGTTATGTAAACGTTTTCTAAATGACAGGTTGAATGTTTTCATTATTTCTTCGTGCTTCTTGTTGCAAGGTCCTATTTGTGAAGTTATTGTCAGGCTAACTGATGGGACCCACTGTGTGGTCTTTAGCCTAGTGACGTCTTGGGTTACTTAAAACTCGGGTCGTTACAGATTGGTATCAGAGCTTAGGTTGACAACAAGGGCACATGTGACTTGAGATGAGACATGATAGTTCAACCTAACTACAACCCAGTTCGGGTTGGTTTTGAAAGGAATTTAAGTTTTCAAAAGATTTTGGAAATTACTGATATATGGTTTTAATGGATTTAAAATCATATGCATAGTCGGGATTGTGGGTAAAGACACTGCCTTCCACTCCTCAACGTGACTCCTTGTAAGTGTAGTTCTCTCTCTCTAACTTGTTAAGATTATAGTATTCTTATAGATATCACTATTGCTATAAGTAGTGGATATATATGAAGAGAGAACGATCGTGAATGTTCCGGTTTGTCGAAACCGTGATAAAGGCAACCGTAAGCGTTTTGATTAAGAGACAAGGAAGTTGTAGTTTCATTACGAGTATGTCAATGGGAGCACAATGTGCATGTGTGTCAGTGGAAGTACGACAAGCTAGAAGTACATGAGAGTATAATGTTTAAAGTAAGTGGTCAAGGTCAAGTACCTCTACCCATCGAGCTACATGAGATGAGAAGATGCAAGAATATAGCGGTAGAAGGGGCTACTGCTACGATAGAAATGCAAGGGCAAGCACGAGTTGTTGAACCCCAAACACTAGAAGTTCCATATGAGGAACAAGAAGGTAGTGAACTTCATTAGAGAAGTGACTAAGGCCATCAAAAGAAGAGATGTGTTAGTGTTTGCAGGAGCTTATGTAATGCAAGTTGATTGGCGGTTGAACCACATAAACATGACTTTTGGGGACATTGGAGAGCTAGAAAAGTATAAGATGAAACTTGCAGCAACCTTCATGCAGAACATTGGTGCATGTTGGTGGATGAGAAATCGTGCAATCATTGTGGATTACGAGACTTTCAAGAGTCGGATTCGGACTAACTTGTTAAAGTCTTTTCTGGAAGCAACATTTGGAGGTTCTCCTATGATGGAGATGAATTTCACGAGGAGTATACATCGTTGGATGAGAGTGCACCACTTTTTGAGCAATTGATAAGATTGTTTATGATAGGATGGAACGACCTCTTAGTTGGTGTTGTCACCTAAGATATGACGTTATTGGAGTATTAGGAGAGGATAATAAAGCTTGAAATAAGACAAGGCTTTAGGAAAGAAGTTGATTCCTAAACTAGTGGAGGAAAGAGGCAGAAGTCTACTCCAAGTTTCTTGAACCTGCGAGTACGAGACGTGTGAGTCAAGAAACAAGGCCTTCTGCACAACCATGATCATAAGAGAAATTGGAGGGAAGAACATTTTAAATTGTGGAGACATAAATTATTTCAAGAAGGACAGATTAAAAAGTCCAACTACATGTTTCAAATGTAGTTAACCTAGAGATATGATAAAGTTTGTGAGGCTAGGGGATAATGTTAACTCAAGGATCTTGTCCTAATGTGAGAGGAGGAGAAAGTCAAAGTTTACGTGGAAACTAGGCAAGTAAAGTAGCCAACCGATATCCTTATTACCGGATTGGATAATGATGACGTGATTCTAGGCATCGATTGGATGATCAAGTATATGGATAAGACAGATGCGGAAATGCTAACAAAAATGACGTTAGCCAAAGATGATACTTGTCATGTGTTCAAAGGAAGTGAGCTACAAGACCCGCTAGTGATGATCTCTGCGATGAAAGCAAGTAAGCTGGTAAGGACAGGATGTGAAGTATATTTATGTTATGCTTTGGAGAAAGAAGGAAAGATTCAATTGAAATACATTGCAGTTGCACGCGAGTTTAAGGATGTTTTTCAAGATGAATTACCTGGATTGCCACCTACTAGGCAAGTTGACTTTAGAATTGATCTAGAGCCTGGAACTAGACCAATTTCTAAAGCTCCGTACAGAATGGCACATGTGGAAATGCTTGAGTTGAAGAAGCAATTGGAAGAATTGGCAGATAAAGGATTTATTCAGCCAAGTGTATCGCCATGGGGAGCGCCAGTATTGTTCGTGAAGAAAAAAGATGGTACAATGAGGCTATGTATCGACTATAGAGAACTGAATAAGATGACGATTAAGAACAAGTTTTTACTACCACGAATTGATGGTTATTAGATCAGTTAAAAGAAGCAAAGGTGTTCTCCAAGATAGACTTATGGTCAGGCTATCACCAGTTGAAGATTCAAGAAGATGACATCCATAAGATAGCATTCAAGACTCGGTATGGACACTACGAGTTCGTGGTTATGCCATTTGGATTAACCAACGCACCTGCTGCGTTTATGGAATTGATGAATCGGATTTTCATTGGATACCTGGACAAGTTTGTTGTGGTCTTTATAGATGATATATTGGTTTATTCACGAAGTAGTGAAGAACATGTAGAGCATTTGGAAGCAGTTCTCCAAGTATTGAGGAAAGAAAAGCTTTATGCTAAGTTATTCAACTGTGGCTTCTGGATGAAAGAAGTAACATTTTTGGGACACATGATTACTGCAGATGGAGTCAAAGTTGACCCATCCAAGATCGAAACCGTGCTAGCATGGGAACCACCTAAGAACGTCAAAGAGATACGTAGTTTCCTAGGATTAGCAGGATACTATAGACGTTTTGTAAAAGGGTTTTCCATCATAACAAGACCTATGACCAACCTACTTCAGAAGAAGGCAAAGTTTATGTGGACTGAAAAGTGTCAAGCAAGCTTTGAAGAGTTAAAAAAGTGATTGACTACTACACTTGTGTTAGGTAAGCCGAATGGAGCATTAGAGTTCATTGTTTACAGTGATGCGTCTAAAATGGACTTGTGATGCGTTCTGATGCAGAATGACAATCATATCATATGCATCAAGACAATTGAGGTAGTATGAGAAAAACTACCCAATACATACCTTAGAGTTAGCAACGGTACTTCGTTCACTGAAAATTTGGTGGCACTGGTTGCTTGGAACAACATGCATGATTATGACACATCATAAGAGTTTGAAGTGCATATTAACTTAGAAAAAGTTGAATATGAGACAAAAAAGATGGTTAGAGATAATAAAGGTTTATAATTGTATATATTATATCATTTGGACAAGGCTAAAGTCGTGGCCGATGCTCTGAGCAAAAAGTCGGTTCAAGAAGAAGGTGATTGCTCGTTTGACTGCACAATCTGAGATACAAAAAGATATGATTTATAGTGGTAGAGAGAAATATGGGTTTAGAAAGACCAAGGGTATTTGTGTACCTTGGAGATCATGCCTAGTTGGATGGAAGAGATCCAACATAAACAACTAAGTTCCTTGATCTAACCAAGGTGAGGTCAATGATCACGAATGATGAAAGTTTAGATTCTTTATCAACGACGACAATATGATTGGATACCAAGGAAGAATATGTATGCCTCAAGATTATGAGATTAGAAGAAATATTCTTGTTGATGCTCATGCAACACCATATTCCATACATCCAGGATCAAACAAGATGTATCGGGATATTAAACCTTACTTTTGGTGGCAAGGTATGAAGAAAGATATTGCTGAGTTTGTGTCACGGTGTCAAACATGTCAGCAAGTTAAAATTGAACACCAAAGGCCAGGAGAAGAACTTCAATCATTGGAGATACCAGAGTGGAAATGGGAACACATCACCATGGATTTTGTAACCAGTCTACGTAGTAGCAAAGGTTATGACTCCATATGGGTGGTGGTTGATCGATTAACAAAGACTGCAAGATTTATTCCTATCAAGGAAACTTGGACTGTGAACAAGTTAGCAGAGGAATTTGTGAATCAGATAGTCAGATTACATGGAGTTCCTAAGACCATAGTTTCAGATAGAGATGGACGATTTACTTCCCGATTCTGGATCCAGGTACAGACAGTAATGGGAACCAAGCTGAATTTTACAACAGCGTTTCATCCACAGTCAGATGGTCAGTCCGAACAGACTATTCAGACTTTAGAAGACTTGTTGAGGTCATGTGTGCTTGATTGGGGACCGATATGGCCAGATCAATTACCGTTGGTCGAGTTCACCTACAACAACAGTTGGCATGCATCCATTGGGATGGCACCATATGAAGCACTGTACGGAAGGAAATGTCGAACCCCATTATGTTGGGATGAGCCTGCCGATGTCTTTGATACGGCTCCAGACAAAGTTAAAAGTGATATTGAAAAGTTGCTTTGATTCGAGAAAGGATGTTGGCTGCACAGAGTAGACAAAAATCGTATGCTGATAAGCGCCGACGTCCGCTAGAGTTTGAAACAGGGACACACGTTTGGCTGAAAGTTTCACCGACTCGTGGAGTCAAACGGTTTGGTATCAAGGGAAAGTTAAGTCCTCGGTATATTGGACCGTTTGAGATTTTGGAAAAAGTTGGTAAAGTAGCTTATCGTTTAGCATTACCGCCAACAATGGATGGAGTACATCCAGTGTTTCATGTATCACAACTAAGACAGTATCAACCAGATCCGAGCCATGTACTCAGCTATGATGCTATCGAGATAGAGCCTGATCAGACCTAGGCCGAGTTCCCTATGGCCGTGTTAGATAGAAAGATAAAGAAGTTAAGGAATAAAGAGCTTCCATTAGTGAAGATCCAGTGGTCCCGATGGGAATGGAAGAGGCTACATGGGAAATAATTGAACACATGGAGAGAAATTATCCAGAGGTGTTTAGTTCTTTGATCGGTGATTGAGATAGAGGTATGAATTAGTACCTAACTTTTTCACTAACTAATGTGCTTATATGGTTCTATGTTGATGTGATTTATGTGTGTGTGAATTGATTTGTGTTTGCTAACATAGGAAGTGATAGACTTTCCTAGTATGAGCGTGATGACCCCGCTAACGTGATAATAATCTATACTTGCACGAAATGCAAAGATAGGTTAATTATGTGATTGACGGATTCAGTCTTCTGATGAGCTGTGTACTAAAGTTTCGGGACGAAACTTTTTCTTAAGGGGTGTGTGATGTAAAAGCTAGGATTTTCGAATCCTAAAATAGGATGATTAAGAGTGATTAAGTTAATCATCGATAACAATTGGCTCATAACTCGCGAATAGTGTGTAGATGACGAGTATGAATTTCACCATTATGATTTTGGCGTAAATTTGGACGTATGGGGGAAATTTTACTTTTTCCTCCGGGGAATAATTTTTACCCTCTGGTATTATTTGGAGCATTTGGGAGCTTCAATTAATAAAATTGTAGTTGAAAGAAATGACCAGGACATCGGATATGTTCTAGATATGAAATAACATGGAAAGACAAAATGGTCAAAAGAGTCGCTATTTCGTTTCTTAGCGGCTAAGAAAGACAACTTAGGAATACGCGTTTTCCGAGAAAGTTGCGGAATAATTATCCACACAATATGTCAGATTTATTATTCCAATTTCGAGAAGTTTGGAGAAGGGGCTCAAACCGCCTTTGGATCGGTGAAAGGATAATTATCGACTTTGCTAAAGGATAATTATCGTCTTCGCTATAAATAGCGAAAATTCATTTATTAATTCATTTCCTTTCACGTTTCCTCGTAAAAGCTCTGATTTCTCTCAACCTTCAAATTCAGATCTACTCTCCGTTTGTAATCCGATTTCAATTCCGTTTGAGTTTTCGGATTCCTCTCTTCGTCCTCTTCATTTCGGTACCGAGTTTGTGTTTTTCCGAGCACATAAAGGGCTGGTCGAGCATATTAGTGTTTTGGTCGGTCCCGTCGCTAAGATTCCGGTGAATCTGATGGTGTCCGAGCGTAGCCTGCATCGTTGTGATTCCGAATCTTCTTTCGGATCGTCAATCGGGTTAGTAACGAATAAGTTATGAATTTATTCGTTTTCAGTATTGCGATTTGGCCTAAATTGACCTTAGGCTTGTCAAAATGGATAATTGGAAATTCCATTATGTTCGTTACATTATTATGGTGATTATGGGATATTTGTTTGATGAGATCTGATGACAATTGGGTTGAGAAACTGCCTGCGGGCAAAAGGTTATTCTGATGAAATTTAATTAATTAATTAAATTAGAAATCTAGAAAACGCTATAAGCTAATTAAATTCAAAGGAATGAATTTAATTGATGTTTGAAGCAAGAAGTTTAATACGAGGAATATGATATTCTCGACAGGTGGTGTTGAAGACGGTAGACTAACTATAGCTTAGTTGCTCAGTGAGCGTATCCAGGTAAGTCTTCGGACTTACTTAGCTTCGATCTGCAGAAACCGTGCCTGAGAGATTTATATCTCACTGTGTTGATATGTGTTGTTGTTTTGAAATGCCTTGTTGTGCTGAAATGTGAATGTTGATATGCATTGAGATGTGTTATGTGTGAAGCATGCTTGATGTGTTTATGATGCAAATGACGTTATGATGTGTAAAGCATGCTTAATGTTGTTGTGATTATTATCATGTCATAATAATGAGAAATGGTTAAATGAACATGTGTTAGCCTATTGAGGCGTGCTATTGAATGACATGATAAGCTTGTTAAAAGCATGATAATGTATGAGATGATAAGCCTTTTGAGGCATGTGATATGATGATGACTTGTAAAGGTCAAGAGTATGTAAAGTGAGTATTTTGCAGTGAATACCGGAGCTCGGCCAAGCCCGGATCACTTGCGTTTGTATAAGAATGACACCGAGTCTGATGGACTTCAGGCTCGGGTCGCACACCTAATGAAAATGGTAAATGTTTGCATTAACATGAATGGTAAAATGTTGCATGTGGTTAGGAGTTAAGACCATAACTCACCACGAGAAAGCCTGGCCCGTAGACTTGATCAGTCTGGCTACGACCTAAGAGCAAATGTCTGAATTAACCTAATCTGTGCAATGGTGAGCTCACACCAAAGCCAGAACCGTATAAGAAATGGTTCCGGATTAATGGGTCCGGGATCGCAAATTGTAAATTTCATACTGCATTCACGTGCATCATTCATAAAAGCATGATATCATCTCATGAGCACGGTATATGGTATTTGAATATATTTGTTGTATTGTGATGTGATGATACAATCTCTCGTGGATAGATTATGATCAGTAGCTAACGGTTTTAAACCGAATCTTTTTAGGTAATGCTGATCATAGGAACGCTTCAGGGATGTCAGCTGCAGGGTGTGGACAGCCGGGGCAGTGTTAACCCAAGGGTTGGTTGAACTTGCTTTTGAAAATAATCGCTTGCAAGCGAGTCTTTTGTTGATTGTGTGCAACTGTGTACACATGTTGATTTCAGGCTGAAGTTTTAAGACACCTGTTCAGGTGTCATGTTTTATAGTGTTGTTTTGGGATATACATACTAACTTCATGCATGGTTGTTATGTAAACGTTTTCTAAATGACAGGTTGAATGTTTTCATTATTTCTTCGTGCTTCTTGTTGCAAGGTCCTATTTGTGAAGTTATTGTCAGGCTAACTGATGGGACCCACTGTGTGGTCTTTAGCCTAGTGACGTCTTGGGTTACTTAAAACTCGGGTCGTTACAGATTGGTATCAGAGCTTAGGTTGACAACAAGGGCACATGTGACTTGAGATGAGACATGATAGTTCAACCTAACTACAACCCAGTTCGGGTTGGTTTTGAAAGGAATTTAAGTTTTCAAAAGATTTTGGAAATTACTGATATATGGTTTTAATGGATTTAAAATCATATGCATAGTCGGGATTGTGGGTAAAGACACTGCCTTCCACTCCTCAACGTGACTCCTTGTAAGTGTAGTTCTCTCTCTCTAACTTGTTAAGATTATAGTATTCTTATAGATATCACTATTGCTATAAGTAGTGGATATATATGAAGAGAGAACGATCGTGAATGTTCCGGTTTGTCGAAACCGTGATAAAGGCAACCGTAAGCGTTTTGATTAAGAGACAAGGAAGTTGTAGTTTCATTACGAGTATGTCAATGGGAGCACAATGTGCATGTGTGTCAGTGGAAGTACGACAAGCTAGAAGTACATGAGAGTATAATGTTTAAAGTAAGTGGTCAAGGTCAAGTACCTCTACCCATCGAGCTACATGAGATGAGAAGATGCAAGAATATAGCGGTAGAAGGGGCTACTGCTACGATAGAAATGCAAGGGCAAGCACGAGTTGTTGAACCCCAAACACTAGAAGTTCCATATGAGGAACAAGAAGGTAGTGAACTTCATTAGAGAAGTGACTAAGGCCATCAAAAGAAGAGATGTGTTAGTGTTTGCAGGAGCTTATGTAATGCAAGTTGATTGGCGGTTGAACCACATAAACATGACTTTTGGGGACATTGGAGAGCTAGAAAAGTATAAGATGAAACTTGCAGCAACCTTCATGCAGAACATTGGTGCATGTTGGTGGATGAGAAATCGTGCAATCATTGTGGATTACGAGACTTTCAAGAGTCGGATTCGGACTAACTTGTTAAAGTCTTTTCTGGAAGCAACATTTGGAGGTTCTCCTATGATGGAGATGAATTTCACGAGGAGTATACATCGTTGGATGAGAGTGCACCACTTTTTGAGCAATTGATAAGATTGTTTATGATAGGATGGAACGACCTCTTAGTTGGTGTTGTCACCTAAGATATGACGTTATTGGAGTATTAGGAGAGGATAATAAAGCTTGAAATAAGACAAGGCTTTAGGAAAGAAGTTGATTCCTAAACTAGTGGAGGAAAGAGGCAGAAGTCTACTCCAAGTTTCTTGAACCTGCGAGTACGAGACGTGTGAGTCAAGAAACAAGGCCTTCTGCACAACCATGATCATAAGAGAAATTGGAGGGAAGAACATTTTAAATTGTGGAGACATAAATTATTTCAAGAAGGACAGATTAAAAAGTCCAACTACATGTTTCAAATGTAGTTAACCTAGAGATATGATAAAGTTTGTGAGGCTAGGGGATAATGTTAACTCAAGGATCTTGTCCTAATGTGAGAGGAGGAGAAAGTCAAAGTTTACGTGGAAACTAGGCAAGTAAAGTAGCCAACCGATATCCTTATTACCGGATTGGATAATGATGACGTGATTCTAGGCATCGATTGGATGATCAAGTATATGGATAAGACAGATGCGGAAATGCTAACAAAAATGACGTTAGCCAAAGATGATACTTGTCATGTGTTCAAAGGAAGTGAGCTACAAGACCCGCTAGTGATGATCTCTGCGATGAAAGCAAGTAAGCTGGTAAGGACAGGATGTGAAGTATATTTATGTTATGCTTTGGAGAAAGAAGGAAAGATTCAATTGAAATACATTGCAGTTGCACGCGAGTTTAAGGATGTTTTTCAAGATGAATTACCTGGATTGCCACCTACTAGGCAAGTTGACTTTAGAATTGATCTAGAGCCTGGAACTAGACCAATTTTGATAGCATGAATTATAGTCTATATTTTGAGGTTTGTTTGGACGTTTTATCTTTCATAATCTGCATGTTTGTATGTGCATTATGTGATTTTACTACCATTTCATCTACCTTTGCGAGAATCGAGGTCTACACCTAGTTTCGTTGTAATTGCAGGTAATATGGTACGTTTTGCATCAAAAAGGAGCAAAAGGAGTCAAGAGTCATTTGGAGCTACATTCAGGAAGCACAACCATGGATTAAAGATTTACTTTGGACCAGTTTTGAGAGATTCTACACTCAGTTATGATCACCTCGGTTGCCCAGAGATTCATCTCGACCGAGGCGATCCAGAGACACCGACTCGACCGAGGCGAACACCTAGGACGCGGCGAGAATATTTTATTCTTGGCTGAGATCTTTTAAAATTGGAAAGTGATCTTATATTTTTGGGCTGAGCTTCTAGAAGGAAGGAGATATGCAGAATCATATATTTTACCTATTTTTATGGGAATATATCTTCTTAAGATTTCTTATCTTTGGAGGGTTATTTTTCCTATAAAAAGGGTTGGATTTTCCACAAATCCGAGCATGCTTAGAGGCTGCAAACACCGCTTACAGTTAGAAATCCCGCATACACGCGCAGCAGCCGCATCATACTCCAATTTGGGAGAGAGTTGAAGAACCTTTTTGAAGGTTGAAGGAAGATTTGAAGACTATAGCTTTATAGCTTTTTGGAGGGTTTTGTAAGATTGTCTTCAATTCCTTTCCTTGATTGTCTTGTCTAGTTGGATTATTATCCAAGGAACGATTTTTGTGTGATATTTGATTCAGTTATTGAAGTGTTTTCATTAAATTCTTCTTTGTTCAAATATTCACCTTCTTCCCATATATTTAATACTTTCATTATGATGATGAGTGGCTAATTTCCTTGTGTGATTCTAGGGTGATTGGCTGAAGGTTGTGGGAAAAACAATGATAGAATGATCTTAATCACAGTAGGATCCTGAAAGTTCGAGTCTTTAACCTTAACCCTAAGCATCTCGTTCAGTCGATGAACATCTCGGCCGGGGTGGAAACTGGCTGACCGAGGTGGCTTATCCGATCCTTAACTGAGAGTTAATGTGTTAGAGTTTGCCAAATCCTATTCTTATTATACCTTTCTGGTTCAAAGCAAGCTTAGGATGAGACTTACCCGGTAATTCCTTAGTTTGTATACCAACGATCATAAGTGTAGGTAATAAAGGCTTGTCCTTTATTGGGGTTTGAGTGTGCTTCCATCCCATCTTTGTGAGTTAGTCTGAGACTTACCCGGTAAAGGTTGATTCTGTTCCCTTAGATGGTGTGTTAGTTTGAGGTTATAGTTCTTTATCTTAATTCCTTGAGACTTACCCGGTAATAGGAGTTACGGTTTGGGATTAGTGTGTAGTGAGACTTACCCGGTGATCTACTCCACTTTAGAAACACCTTCCCCATGCAAAAACCTCAGCTTTGTCCGCTTATCTATAGATCTTGAGTTGGAACCACAACTAGATGCTTTAATCCCTAGAATTGCATGTTTGCTTATTTGACATCTTATTCATCTTTGATTGTATACTTGCTCTTGTGGTTAGCATCAACACTAGCATACCGTATTGGACTTTGTTTCACTAAGTCCCTGTGATCGACCCCTGGAATTTTCTTGCTTTTACTACGATTGACCCGTACACTGCGGGTTCGCATCCTTGTTTAAGCTTAAGTCTAGGGTTATAAATTTAAAGCTTGCACACACCGTTTGGAGCGAACAAGTTTTTGGCGCCGTTGCCGGGGACTTGGTCTAGACCGAGCCGGTACGGTTTGCTTTCGGGGCGCTTGCCCCTGTTGCTACTAACTACTCTTTCTATGAGTTTTGTAGTTTTCAGGATTTCTTATGGCTATGTTTGATCCAGCCTGGATAGCAAGACAAAGTGCTAGGGCAGATCATTATGAATACTTGGAGGAGAAGTACTCCTTCTATTGGTTCAACAATGAATGGGAAAGAGAAGAGGCCATTCAGCATGAACTTGCGATATGGGATGAGAAGAATGTCCCTAAAAAGACTTATGAGCAACCTCTTGAAGATTCTCTCGAATCTAGGTTGGAGAAGTTAATGAAGAAGGTGACGGAGCTCAAGGAAAGCACCCTATCCTATGCTAAACCGGAAGAGGAGCATAAGGAAGTGTTGCACGTTTCGAGCATACCTCCAGTCAAACCAGAAGTTTCTCCTGAAGCTTCTGAGGGAGAAGATGCGGAAGATCTCGATCTGACTGTTGAGACCTCGGTCGAGGTAGAAGAGACCTCGGTCGAGATGATGGAAGAATCTGCAGAACCGGAAGAGGCAGATGCAGAAGACTTTAGCCAAATTACTGAGATTATGGTCAAGGTGGAAGAAAGACCAGCAGAACTGAGAGAGATTTCGTGGGTGGATTATCAACCCAACACGAAACTTGCCTCAAGCTTTGGAGAACTTTGCAAGGTACGTTCTCCTACTTCATTTGAATTCCCTATTAATATTTCTGAATTTTTCAGGAATGCACCGGAAAGTTGGAGGTCTCTTCCGAAAGAACCTCCTAAGATCAAGATGAAATCTCTCTTGAAATTGTTGGAGGAAGATGCTCCTTGGATTATAAGGAGTGAAGTTAACAAGCGCTTCACCGCTAAGGCAACGAAGTGTTATTTGTTCAAGTATGGGGTCCCTCGCATGCTCAGGACCCTGTACCATCCCCAAGCTATAGATGGGGAAGCTGCTATGATTCTCGAGAAACTATTTTCTCGATCAAGGAAAGGATGGGACGCAAGGCTAGATTATGTCCCATTGAAGTGCAGGAAGTCTAGAAGGATTCCGGTGAGAATCAAACCGTACAAGCTTGTACGTGGGAGATCTTACCATTTGCCGGTGAAATTAGGAACCGGAACCTTTTTGGAAGAATTTTATGATGGATGTGATGAGCACTCCATGGTGTTCAAGGTACATTGAGTAATTCTATGGAGAATGGTCCAGCTAGCGACCTTAAATCAAGCGCTTCTTGGGAGGCAACCCAAGGTATTGCATTCTTTCCCGTTTTCTAGTCTAGTTTAGATAGTTTTTGTTTTTGCTTTGCTTTGCTTTGTTTTTGGTGTTTTAGACAGATAACAGGAAGGAGCACTCCAGAAAAGGGAGAAATTCGAGATTCTGAGAAGAAAGAAGTACCTCGGTCACCGTCAGAACACCTCGACCGAGTTGATTCTTGAAGCAACCGAGGCGACTAGGGTTTCTGCAGAACCGCCTCGGTCCGTACCACCTCGGTCCAGTCGAGACCATCTCGACCGAGGTGACAGCAGACCTCGTGACAGTATAAAAAGAAAAAAATTACAGTTTTCACTTTTACCCTATTTCGACCGCGGCGACAGCGTACCTCGTTCTCCTCCGTTTCTCGCTCGTTTTCGAAGATTTCTGCTTCAAAACCGCAATTGAGGAGTAGAGGAGTCGATTGCAACTACAGATCTGCAAGAACTCTGAGTGTTTCGACCGAAACGAAGCGAAAAAGGTTCGAAAACCCTAACTCCTCGTTCACTGCTTATTGGGCTTTGGTTGCCCTTGATTTTGCTGAGGAAATCTATAAGTACCCCTTAGGAAGCATTTGTAGTGATTTTTGGGGGAAAAGAACTGAAATTCTGAGAATTGAAATCGCGACTGCTACGCCTCGGTCCGGTCGAACTGCATCTCGACCGAGGTGATTTCTGAGGGTTGTCAGTCAACCAAGGTGGTCTGACAGTGAGTTTGTGAAGATGAGTTCCGATCGCCGTTTAGCCCTGAGAGATAGATCTTCACCCTCCCCTTCCCCTTCTTCTTCCCGTCCCTACCGCCCGGTTATCCACGAGAGATGCCGGGTAGATTATGAGAGGATAGCTGGACGTCCAGTCATCGCACCGCGATTTCTAGACGTGTCAGCTTTTGACTGCCTAGGGTTAGAGGCTGACCTTAGGAGGATGATAGCTACAGTCGGGCTGGATCAGTTTTCTGTCGCCGACCCGCATTTCTGGCAGGCTGCATGGGTCCCGCTGATGGAGGACTACAGAGAGGGAGCAGCTGCTGCTGCTGCAGCTGCTGAGGAGGCTGAGGAGGCTGATGAGGAGGATGATGACGAGACAGTTGATGAGAGAGGAGGCGGCGTCCCGATGGACACAGGGACAGATACAGCTGGGACGAGCGCGCCTCCCATTATTGATTTGGATGAGGATGAGGAGGATACTGAGCCTGCACCTGCTGCACCTCCCGTTAGATCTACTAGACGTCGGACACGCCGTCACAGAGATGCAGAGGCTCATCGTCGGATCGACGAGTTGACAGAGCAGATGATAGACTCATATGCTGCCCTTACAGTAGACATGCATGAGAGGTTTGCCGCCCAGCACCGACACCTTGACAGCTGGACTCAGCAGATGTTGGAGGGGCAGCACTATCAGCGTAGGATGATGGAGCTACAGTTCCAGCAGACTATGGGCTATCCATTCGATCCGACCCAGTATCCTTATGTACCACCACCACCACCACCGGATCAGGACTTCTGAGGAGCTGCAGGATTTTATTTATTTTATTTTTATGCAGTTCGGCTCTTTATCCGGTGAGTCCTCTTTCTTTCAGACTTTTATTATACCCACTGGGACAGTGTGTCTCAAGTATGGGGTAGTTGATGTATTATCTGACTTATTTGACTTATGATGTATTATTCGACTTATGATGTATCGGATATTTTCATATTTATGCTTCATTCTGCATTTATATGTTTATCTGAGATTGCATGCATACTTACAGGTTATTTGATTGAGAAAAACGTCGAAACCGAAAAAAAAATGGTTTTAAAAAAAAATTTTTGACCTCGACCGGGACAGTTCTGGCAAAACGAGGTGTTTCACCTCGGTTGAACCAAGAACACCTCGACCGAGGTGGGCGTAACAGAGAGTTTTCGAAAACGATTTTTGTGTTACTTATCTGGATATGATCTCAGTGAAGATTTTGTTTACCGACTGGATTTAAATTCTTTATATGTTTGAAATGTTTTATGATATGTTTAAGTTGCTAAATGCTTTGTTTGAAATTATTGGCATGTTTAATACTTTATTTTTATCCAAATTATGTTGAATTTGAAGGTTGACACCGCAGCATAAGTTCTCTCACGTTCTTCTTGGAAAGACCAAGGCAATTCATTCTTCTTCTTCTTCTTCTTCTTGATCATGCTTAGCCCCTCATATACATATTGCCTCCCTTTACCTATCCGGGAATTTGGAAGCAAGCGAAGTGGTGAAAGCAAGTCAAAAGTTGAGAAGTGGCTGAAAGTGAAAGTGTTAGAAAGCAATAATAGGTTTGGGGAAGTCAATCATGAAGATGAGTAACTCGGCACCATTCACATAGCCGGGTGTTTGTGTCTTGCCAAAGTCGGATTGAGCGATATTCCTAACGGGTCATGGTATGTGCATCAAGGGTTTGACGCATCTCGAGAAATTGATGATTGCGGATTTCCTAGGCTTCGGTTATTGTGCACCTCTGTCCATGCATCCCAAAAAGTAAAGTAAAAAGAAAAAGTGTGAAATAAGCAAAGCTTATTGGTGGAAGATGTTGCAAGTCAAAGTGAAAGTGAAGTTCATCCTTTTCCCGGATTCTAGCACCACATTACCTTACATACATCCCTACCCTACACGTTTCTTGACCTTTCTTTTGGGAAGCCCTTGAGACCTTGAGCTTGTTGATTGACTTAGCGGTTTAAATCGGATTGTACATGATTAATTTTGATAATTATAATTTATTATGCATTCTATGATTTTATGCAAAGATGAACAACTTTCCTATATTTATAAAATGTTTTGATCATATTGAGTTTTTAATTTCCAGGAAGTACTCTCTTAGAGTGATCTATGATAATTGCACACCATAAAAATATTTTTGAAAGACTTTTTCATTGATTTTCTTGACTTATAATCCATTCTATCTTGATTTCTATATGAGGAACTTGCTTGGGGACAAGCAAGGGCTAAGTATGGGGTATTTTGATAGCATGAATTATAGTCTATATTTTGGGGTTTGTTTGGACGTTTTATCTTTCATAATCTGCATGTTTGTATGTGCATTATGTGATTTTACTACCATTTCATCTACCTTTGCGAGAATCGAGGTCTACACCTAGTTTCGTTGTAATTGCAGGTAATATGGTACGTTTTGCATCAAAAAGGAGCAAAAGGAGTCAAGAGTCATTTGGAGCTACATTCAGGAAGCACAACCATGGATTAAAGATTTACTTTGGACCAGTTTTGAGAGATTCTACACTCAGTTATGATCACCTCGGTTGCCCAGAGATTCATCTCGACCGAGGCGATCCAGAGACACCGACTCGACCGAGGCGAACACCTAGGACGCGGCGAGAATATTTTATTCTTGGCTGAGATCTTTTAAAATTGGAAAGTGATCTTATATTTTTGGGCTGAGCTTCTAGAAGGAAGGAGATATGCAGAATCATATATTTTACCTATTTTTATGGGAATATATCTTCTTAAGATTTATTATCTTTGGAGGTTTATTTTTCCTATAAAAAGGGTTGGATTTTCCACAAATCCGATCATGCTTAGAGGCTGCATACACCACATACAAGCACAGCAGCCGCAGCCTACTCCAATTTGGGAGAGATTTGAAGAACCTTTTTGAAGGTTGAAGGAAGATTTGAAGACTATAGCTTTATAGCTTTTTGGAGGGTTTTGTAAGATTGTCTTCAATTCCTTTCCTTGATTGTCTTGTCTTGTTGGATTATTATCCAAGGAACGATTTTTGTGTGATATTTGATTCAGTTATTGAAGTGTTTTCATTAAATTCTTCTTTGTTCAAATATTCACCTTCTTCCCATATATTTAATACTTTCATTATGATGATGAGTGGCTAATTTCCTTGTGTGATTCTAGGGTGATTGGCTGAAGGTTGTGGGAAAAACAATGATAGAATGATCTTAATCACAGTAGGATCCTGAAAGTTCGAGTCTTTAACCTTAACCCTAAGCATCTCGTTCAGTCGATGAACATCTCGGCCGGGGTGGAAACTGGCTGACCGAGGTGGCTTATCCGATCCTTAACTGAGAGTTAATGTGTTAGAGTTTGCCAAATCCTATTCTTATTATACCTTTCTGGTTCAAAGCAAGCTTAGGATGAGACTTACCCGGTAATTCCTTAGTTTGTATACCAACGATCATAAGTTTAGGTAATAAAGGCTTGTCCTTTATTGGGGTTTGAGTGTGCTTCCATCCCATCTTTGTGAGTTAACCTGAGACTTACCCGGTAAAGGTTGATTCTATTCCCTTAGATGGTGTGTTAGTTTGAGGCAATAGTTCTTTATCTTAATTCCTTGAGACTTACCCGGTAATAGGAGTTACGGTTTGGGATTAGTGTGTAGTGAGACTTACCCGGTGATCTACTCCACTTTAGAAACACCTTCCCCATGCAAAAATCTCAGCTTTGTCCGCTTATCTATAGATCTTGAGTTGGAACCACAACTAGATGCTTTAATCCCTAGAATTGCATGTTTGCTTATTTGACATCTTATTCATCTTTGATTGTATACTTGCTCTTGTGGTTAGCATTAACACTAGCATACCGTATTGGACTTTGTTTCACTAAGTCCCTGTGATCGACCCCTGGAATTTTCTTGCTTTTACTACGATTGACCCGTACACTGCGGGTTCGCATCCTTGTTTTAAGCTTAAGTCTAGGGTTATAAATTTAAAGCTTGCACACACCGTTTGGAGCGAACAAGTTTTTGGCGCCGTTGCCGGGGACAGTTCTGATATGTTTAAGTTGCTAAATGCTTTGTTTAAGTTGCTAAATACTTACAGGTTATTTGATTGAGAAAAACGTCGAAACCGAAAAAAAAAAAAAATGGTTTTAAAAAAAAATTTTTGACCTCGACCGGGACAGTTCTGGCAAAACGAGGTGTTTCACCTCGGTTGAACCAAGAACACCTCGACCGAGGTGGGCGTAACAGAGAGTTTTCGAAAACGATTTTTGTGTTACTTATCTGGATATGATCTCAGTGAAGATTTTGTTTACCGACTGGATTTAAATTCTTTATATGTTTGAAATGTTTTATGATATGTTTAAGTTGCTAAATGCTTTGTTTGAAATTATTGGCATGTTTAATACTTTATTTTTATCCAAATTATGTTGAATTTGAAGGTTGACACCGCAGCATAAGTTCTCTCACGTTCTTCTTGGAAAGACCAAGGCAATTCATTCTTCTTCTTCTTCTTCTTCTTGATCATGCTTAGCCCCTCATATACATATTGCCTCCCTTTACCTATCCGGGAATTTGGAAGCAAGCGAAGTGGTGAAAGCAAGTCAAAAGTTGAGAAGTGGCTGAAAGTGAAAGTGTTAGAAAGCAATAATAGGTTTGGGGAAGTCAATCATGAAGATGAGTAACTCGGCACCATTCACATAGCCGGGTGTTTGTGTCTTGCCAAAGTCGGATTGAGCGATATTCCTAACGGGTCATGGTATGTGCATCAAGGGTTTGACGCATCTCGAGAAATTGATGATTGCGGATTTCCTAGGCTTCGGTTATTGTGCACCTCTGTCCATGCATCCCAAAAAGTAAAGTAAAAAGAAAAAGTGTGAAATAAGCAAAGCTTATTGGTGGAAGATGTTGCAAGTCAAAGTGAAAGTGAAGTTCATCCTTTTCCCGGATTCTAGCACCACATTACCTTACATACATCCCTACCCTACACGTTTCTTGACCTTTCTTTTGGGAAGCCCTTGAGACCTTGAGCTTGTTGATTGACTTAGCGGTTTAAATCGGATTGTACATGATTAATTTTGATAATTATAATTTATTATGCATTCTATGATTTTATGCAAAGATGAACAACTTTCCTATATTTATAAAATGTTTTGATCATATTGAGTTTTTAATTTCCAGGAAGTACTCTCTTAGAGTGATCTATGATAATTGCACACCATAAAAATATTTTTTGAAAGACTTTTTCATTGATTTTCTTGACTTATAATCCATTCTATCTTGATTTCTATATGAGGAACTTGCTTAGGGACAAGCAAGGGCTAAGTATGGGGTATTTTGATAGCATGAATTATAGTCTATATTTTGGGGTTTGTTTGGACGTTTTATCTTTCATAATCTGCATGTTTGTATGTACATTATGTGATTTTACTACCATTTCATCTACCTTTGCGAGAATCGAGGTCTACACCTAGTTTCGTTGTAATTGCAGGTAATATGGTACGTTTTGCATCAAAAAGGAGCAAAAGGAGTCAAGAGTCATTTGGAGCTACATTCAGGAAGCACAACCATGGATTAAAGATTTACTTTGGACCAGTTTTGAGAGATTCTACACTCAGTTATGATCACCTCGGTTGCCCAGAGATTCATCTCGACCGAGGCGATCCAGAGACACCGACTCGACCGAGGCGAACACCTAGGACGCGGCGAGAATATTTTATTCTTGGCTGAGATCTTTTAAAATTGGAAAGTGATCTTATATTTTTGGGCTGAGCTTCTAGAAGGAAGGAGATATGCAGAATCATATATTTTACCTATTTTTATGGGAATATATCTTCTTAAGATTTCTTATCTTTGGAGGGTTATTTTTCCTATAAAAAGGGTTGGATTTTCCACAAATCCGAGCATGCTTAGAGGCTGCATACACCGCATACGATCTCGATTACAGCAAAGAATACGCAGCAGCCGCATCATACTCCAATTTGGGAGAGAGTTGAAGAACCTTTTTGAAGGTTGAAGGAAGATTTGAAGACTATAGCTTTATAGCTTTTTGGAGGGTTTTGTAAGATTGTCTTCAATTCCTTTCCTTGATTGTCTTGTCTAGTTGGATTATTATCCAAGGAACGATTTTTGTGTGATATTTGATTCAGTTATTGAAGTGTTTTCATTAAATTCTTCTTTATTCAAATATTCACCTTCTTCCCATATATTTAATACTTTCATTATGATGATGAGTGGCTAATTTCCTTGTGTGATTCTAGGGTGATTGGCTGAAGGTTGTGGGAAAAACAATGATAGAATGATCTTAATCACAGTAGGATCCTGAAAGTTCGAGTCTTTAACCTTAACCCTAAGCATCTCGTTCAGTCGATGAACATCTCGGCCGGGGTGGAAACTGGCTGACCGAGGTGGCTTATCCGATCCTTAACTGAGAGTTAATGTGTTAGAGTTTGCCAAATCCTATTCTTATTATACCTTTCTGGTTCAAAGCAAGCTTAGGATGAGACTTACCCGGTAATTCCTTAGTTTGTATACCAACGATCATAAGTTTAGGTAATAAAGGCTTGTCCTTTATTGGGGTTTGAGTGTGCTTCCATCCCATCTTTGTGAGTTAGCCTGAGACTTACCCGGTAAAGGTTGATTCTATTCCCTTAGATGGTGTGTTAGTTTGAGGTTATAGTTCTTTATCTTAATTCCTTGAGACTTACCCGGTAATAGGAGTTACGGTTTGGGATTAGTGTGTAGTGAGACTTACCCGGTGATCTACTCCACTTTAGAAACACCTTCCCCATGCAAAAATCTCAGCTTTGTCCGCTTATCTATAGATCTTGAGTTGGAACCACAACTAGATGCTTTAATCCCTAGAATTGCATGTTTGCTTATTTGACATCTTATTCATCTTTGATTGTATACTTGCTCTTGTGGTTAGCATTAACACTAGCATACCGTATTGGACTTTGTTTCACTAAGTCCCTGTGATCGACCCCTGGAATTTTCTTGCTTTTACTACGATTGACCCGTACACTGCGGGTTCGCATCCTTGTTTTAAGCTTAAGTCTAGGGTTATAAATTTAAAGCTTGCACACACCGTTTGGAGCGAACAAGTACCAGTGTTGTTTGTGAGGAAAAAGGATGGTACATTGGGGCTATGTATGGACTATATATAGAGAACTGAAAATATGGTGATTAAGAACAAGTATCCACTGCCACGAATTGATGATTTGTTAGATCAGTTGCAAGGATCAAATGTGTTCTCCAAGATAAACCTACGGTCAGGCTATCACCAGTTGAAGATTCAAGAAAATGACATCCATAAGACAACATTCAGGACTCGGTATGGACACTACGAGTTCGTGGTTATGCCATTTGGATTAACCAACGCACCTGCTGCGTTTATGGAATTGATGAATCGGATCTTTATTGGATACTTGGATAAGTTTGTTGTGGTCTTTATAGATGACATATTGGCTTATTCACGAAGTAGTGAAGAGCATAAAACATTTAAAAGCAATTCTCCAAGTATTGATGAAAGAGAAGCTTTATGTCAAGTTGTTCAAGTGTGACTTCTGGATGAATGGAGTAACATTTTTAGGACACGTGATCACTGCAGATGGAATCAGAGTTCACTCATCCAGGATTAAAATTATGCTAGCATGGGAACCACCCAAAAACATAAAGGATATACGTAGTTCCTAGGATTAGCGGGATACTACAAACGTTTTGTGAAAGGATTTTCCATTATAGCAAGACCTATGACCAACCTACTTCAGAAGAAGGAAAAGTTTGTATGAACTAAGAAGTGTCAAGCAAGCCTTGAAGAGTTAAAGAAGAGATTGACTACTACACTTGTGTTAGGTAAGCCGAATGGAGCACTAGAGTTCATTGTTTACAGTGATGCGTCTAAAATGGACTTGGGATGCGTTCTGATGCAAAATGACAATCATATCATATGCATCTAGACAATTGAGGCAGTATGATCAAAACTACCCAATACATACCTTAGAGTTAACAACGGTACTTCGTTCACTAAAATTGGTGGCACTGCTTGCTTGGATCAACATGCATGATTATGACACATCATAAGAGTTTGAAGTACATATTCACTTAGGAAAAATTGAATATGAGACAAATAAGATGGTAAGAGATAATAAAGGTTTATAATTTGAATCTATTATATCATCTTGACAAGGCTAATGTCGTGGCCGATGCTTTGAGCAAAAAGTAGGTTCAAGAAGAGAAGGTGATTGCTCGTTTGACTGCACAATCTGATATACAAAAAGATATGATTTATAGTGGTAGAGAAATATGGGTTTAGAAAGACCAAGGGTATTTGTGTACCTTGGAGATCGTGCCAAGTTGGATGAAAGAGATCCAACATAAACAACTAAGTTCTTTGATCTGACCAAGGTGAGGCCAATGATCACGAATGATGAAAGTTCAGATTCTTTATCAACGATGACAATATGATTGGATACCAAGGAAGAATATGTATGCCTCAAGATGTTGAGATTAGAAGAAATATTCTTGTTGATGCTCATGCAACACCATATTCCATACATCCAGGATCGAACAAGATGTATCGGGATATTAAACCCTACTTTTGGTGGCAAGGTATGAAGAAAGATATTGCTGAGTTTGTGTCACGGTGTCAAACATGTCAACAAGTTAAGATTGAACACCAAAGGCGAGGAGAAGAACTTCAGTCATTGGAAATACCGGAGTAGAAATGGGAACACATCACCATGGATTTTGTAACCAGTCTACATAGTAGCAAAGGTTATGACTCCATATGGGTGGTGGTTGATCGATTAACAAAGACTGCAAGATTTATTCCTATCAAGGAAACTTGGATTGTGAACAAGTTAGCAGAGGAATTTGTGAATCAGATAGTCAGATTACATGGAGTTCCTAAGACCATAGTTTCAGACAGAGATGGACGATTTACTTCCCGATTCTGGAGCCAAGTACAGACAGTAATGGGAACCAAGCTGAATTTTACAACAGCGTTTCATCCACAGTCAGATGGTCAGTCCGAACGGACTATTCAGACTTTAGAAGACTTGTTGAGGTCATGTGTGCTTGATTGGGGACCGATATGGCCAGATCAATTACCGTTGGTCGAGTTCACCTACAACAACAGTTGGCATGCATCCATTGGGATGACACCATATGAAGCACTGTACGGAAGGAAATGTCGAACCCATTATGTTGGGATGAGCCTGCCAATGTCTTTGATACGGCTCCAGACAAAGTTAAAAGTGATATTGAAAAAAAAAAGTTTCTTTAATTCGAGAAAGGATGTTGGCTGCACAGAGTAGACAAAAATCGTATGTTGATAAGTGTCGACGTCCGCTAGAGTTTGAAACAGGGACACACGTTTGGCTGAAAGTTTCACCGACTCGTAGAGTCAAACGGTTTGGTATCAAGGGGAAGTTAAGTCCTCGGTATATTGGACCGTTTGAGATTTTGGAAAAAGCTGGTAAAGTAGCTTATCGTTTAGCATTACCGCCAACAATGGATGGAGTACACCCAGTGTTTCATGTATCACAACTGAGACAATATCAACCAGATCCGAGCCATGTACTCAGCTATGATGCTATTGAGATAGAGCTTGATCAGACCTATGTCGAGTTCCCTATGGCCGTGTTAGACAGAAAGAAGAAGAATTTAAGGAATAAAGAAATTCCATTAGTGAAGATCCAATGGTCCCGAGGGGAATGGAAGAGGCTACATGGGAAACAATTGAACACATGGAGAGAAATTATCCAGAGGTGTTTAGTTCTTTGAGCGGTGATTGGGATAGAGGCAAGAATTAGTACCTAACTTTTCCACTAACTAATGTGCTTATATGGTTCTATGTTTATGTGATTTATGTGTGTGTGAATTGATTTGTGTTTGCTAACATAGGAAGTGATAGACTTTCCTAGTATGAGCGTGATGACCCCGCTAACGTGATAATAATCTATGCTTGCACGAAATGCAAAGATAGGTTAATTATGTGATTGACGGATTCAGTCTTCTGATGAGCTGTGTACTAAAGTTTCGGGACGAAACTTTTTCTTAAGGGGTGTGTGATGTAAAAGCTAGGATTTTCGAATCCTAAAATAGGATGATTAAGAGTGATTAAGTTAATCATCGATAACAATTGGCTCATAACTCGCGAATTGTGTGTAGATGACGAATATGAATTTCACCATTATGATTTTGGCGTAAATTTGGACGTATGGGGGAAATTTTACTTTTTCCTCCGGGGTATAATTTTTACCCTCTCGTATTATTTGGAGCATTTGGGAGCTTCAATTAATAAAATTGTAGTTGAGAGAAATGATCAGGACATCGGATATGTTCTAGATATGAAATAACATGGAAAGGCAAAATGGCCAAAAGAGTCGCTATTTCGTTTCTTAGCGGCTAAAAAAGACGGCTTAGGAATACGCGTTTTCCGAGAAAGTTGCGGAATAATTATCCACACAATATGTCAAATTTATTATTCCAATTTCGAGAAGTTTGGAGAAGGGGCTCAAACCGCCTTCGGATCGATAAAAGGATAATTATCGACTTTGCTAAAGGATAATTATCGTCTTCGCTATAAATAGCGAAAATTCATTTATTAATTCATTTCCTTTTACGTTTCCTCGTAAAAGCTCTGATTTCTCTCAACCTTCAAATTCAGATCTACTCTCCGTTTGTAATCCGATTTCAATTCCGTTTGAGTTTTCGGATTCCTCTCTTCGTCCTCTTCATTTCGGTACCGAGTTTGTGTTTTTCCGAGCACATAAAGGGCTGGTCGAGCATATTAGTGTTTTGGTCGGTCCCGTCGCTAAGATTCCGGTGAATCTGATGGTGTCCGAGCGTAGCCTGCATCGTTGTGATTCCGAATCTTCTTTCGGATCGTCAATCGGGTTAGTAACGAATAAGTTATGAATTTATTCGTTTTCCGTATTGTGATTTGGTCTAAATTGACCTTAGGCTTGTCAAAATGGATAATTGGAAATTCCATTATGCTCGTTACATTATTCTGGTGATTATGGACTATTTGTTTGATGAGATCTGATGGCAGCTGGGTTGAGAAACTGCCTGCGGGCAAAAGGTTGTTCTGATGAAATTTAATTAATTAATTAAATTAGAAATCTAGAAAACGCTATAAGCTAATTAAATTCAAAAGAATGAATTTAATTGATGTTTGAAGCAAGAAGTTTAATACGAGGAATATGATATTCTCGACAGGTGGTGTTGAAGACGGTAAACTAACTATAGCTTAGTAGCTCAGTGAGCGTATCCAGGTAAGTCTTCGGACTTACTTAGCTTCGATCTGCAGAAACCGTGCCTGAGAGATTTATATCTCACTGTGTTGATATGTGTTGTTGTTGTGAAATGCCTTGTTGTGCTGAAATGTGAATGTTGATATGCATTGAGATGTGTTATGTGTGAAGCATGCTTGATGTGTTTATGATGCAAATGACGTTATGATGTGTAAAGCATGCTTAATGTTGTTGTGATTATTATCATGTCATAATAATGAGAAATGGTTAAATGAACATGTGTTAGCCTATTGAGGCGTGCTATTGAATGACATGATAAGCTTGTTAAAAGCATGATAATGTATGAGATGATAAGCCTTTTGAGGCATGTGATATGATGATGACTTGTAAAGGTCAAGAGTATGTAAAGTGAGTATTTTGCAGTGAATACCGGAGCTCGGCCAAGCCCGGATCACTTGCGTTTGTATAAGAATGACACCGAGTCTGATGGACTTCAGGCTCGGGTCGCACACCTAATGAAAATGGTAAATGTTTGCATTAACATGAATGGCAAAATGTTGCATGTGGTTAGGAGTTAAGACCATAACTCACCACGAGAAAGCCTGGCCCGTAGACTTGATCAGTCTGGCTACGACCTAAGAGCAAATGTCTGAATTAACCTAATCTGTGCAATGGTGAGCTCACACCAAAGCCAGAACCGTATAAGAAATGGTTCCGGATTAATGGGTCCGGGATCGAAAATTGTAAATTTCATACTGCATTCACGTGCATCATTCATAAAAGCATGATATCATCTCATGAGCACGGTATATGGTATTTGAATATATTTGTTGTATTGTGATGTGATGATATAATCTCTCGTGGATAGATTATGATCAGTAGCTAACGGTTTTAAACCGAATCTTTTTAGGTAATGCTGATCATAGGAACGCTTCAGGAATGTCAGCTGCAGGATGTGGACAGCCGGGGCAGTGTTAACCCAAGGGTTGGTTGAACTTGCTTTTGAAAATAATCGCTTGCAAGCGAGTCTTTTGTTGATTGTGTGCAACTGTGTACACATGTTGATTTCAGGCTGAAGTTTTAAGACACCTGTTCAGGTGTCATGTTTTATAGTGTTGTTTTGGGATATACATACTAACTTCATGCATGGTTGTTATGTAAACGTTTTCTAAATGATAGGTTGAATGTTTTCATTATTTCTTCGTGCTTCTTGTTGCAAGGTCCTATTTGTGAAGTTGTTGTCAGGCTAACTGATGGGACCCACTGTGTGGTCCTTAGCCTAGTGACGTCTTGGGTTATTTAAAACTCGGGTCGTTACAGATTGGTATCACAGCTTAGGTTGACAACAAGGGCACATGTGACTTGAGATGAGACATGATAGTTCAACCTAACTACAACCCAGTCCGGGTTGGTTTTGAAAGGACATTTAAGTTTTCAAAATATTTTGGAAATTACTAACATATGGTTTTAATGAATTTAAAATCATATGCATAGTCGGGATTTTGGGTAAAGACACTGCCTTCCACTCCTCAGCGTGACTCCTTGTAAGTGTAGTTCTCTCTCTCTAACTTGTTAAGATTATAGTATTTTTATAGATATCACTATTGCTATAAGTAGTGGATATATATGAAGAGAGAACGATCGTGAATGTTCCGGTTTGTCGAAACCGTGATAAAGGCAACCGTAAGCGTTTTGATTAAGAGACAAGGAAGTTGTAGTTTCATTACGAGTATGTCAATGGGAGCACAATGTGCATGTGTGTCAGTGGAAGTACGACAAGTTAGAAGTACATGAGAGTATAATGTTTAAAGTAAGTGGTCAAGGTCAAGTACCTCTACCCATCGAGCTACATGAGATGAGAAGATGCAAGAATATAGCGGTAGAAAGGGCTACTACTACGATAGAAATGCAAGGGCAAGCACGAGTTGTTGAACCCCAAACACTAGAAGTTCCATATGAGGAACAAGAAGGTAGTGAACTTCATTAGAGAAGTGGCTAAGGCCATAAAAAAGAAGAGATGTGTTAGTGTTTGTAGGAGCTTATGTAATGCAAGTTGGTTGGCGGTTGAACCACATAAACATGACTTTTGGGGACATTGGAGAGCTAGAAAAGTATAAGATGAAACTTGCAGCAACCTTCATGCAGAACATTGGTGCGTGTTGGTGGATGAGAAATCGTGCAATCAGTGTGGATTACGAGACTTTCAAGAGTCGGATTTGGACTAACTTGTTAAAGTCTTTTCTGGAAGCAACATTTGGATGTTCTCCTATGATGGAGATGAATTTCACGAGGAGTATACATCGTTGGATGAGAGTGCACCACTTTTTGAGCAATTGATAAGATTGTTTATGATAGGATGAAACGACCTCTTAGTTGGTGTTGTCACCATTTGAAGATATGATGTTATTGGAGTATTAGGAGAGGATAATAAAGCTTGAAGCAAGACAAGGCTTTAGGAAAGAGGTGGATTCCTAAACTAGTGGAGGAAAGAGGCAGAAGTCTACTCCAAGTTTCTTGAACCTGCGAGTACGAGACGTGTGAGTCAAGAAATAAGGCCTTCTCCACAACCATGATCATAAGAGAAATTGGAGGGAAGAACATTTTAAATTGTGGAGACCTAAGTTATTACAAGAAGGACTGATCAAAAAGTCCAACTACATGTTTCAAATGTAGTTAACCTAGCGATATGATAAAGTTTGTGAGGCTAGGGGATAATGTTAACTCAAGGATCTTGTCCTAATCTGAGAGGAGGAAAAAGCCAAAGTTTACGTGGAAACTAGGCAAGTAAAGTAGCCAACCGATATCCTTATTACTGGATTGGATAATGACGACGTGATTCTAGGCATTGATTGGATGATCAAGTATATGGATAAGATAGATGTGGAAATGCTAACAAAAAAATGATGTTAGCCAAAGATGATACTTATCATGTGTTAAAAGGAAGTGAGCTACAAGACCCGTTAGTGATGATCTCTACGATGAAAGCAAGTAAGCTGGTAAGGAAAGGATGTGAAGCATATTTATGTTATGCTTTGGAGAAAGAAGGAAAGATTCAATTGAAATACATTCCAGTTGCACGCGAGTTTAAGGATGTTTTTCAAGATGAATTACCTGGATTTCCACCTACTAGGCAAGTTGACTTTAGAATCGATCTAGAGCTTGGAACTAGACCAATTTCTAAAGCTCCGTACAGAATGGCACATGTGGAAATGCTTGAGTTGAAGAAGCAATTGGAAGAATTGGCAGATAAAGGATTTATTCAGCCAAGTGTATCGCCATGGGGAGCGCCAGTGTTGTTTGTGAGGAAAAAGGATGGTACATTGGGGCTATGTATGGACTATATATAGAGAACTGAAAATATGGTGATTAAGAACAAGTATCCACTGCCACGAATTGATGATTAGTTAGATCAGTTGCAAGGATCAAATGTGTTCTCCAAGATAAACCTACGGTCAGGCTATCACCAGTTGAAGATTCAAGAAAATGACATCCATAAGACAACATTCAGGACTCGGTATGGACACTACGAGTTCGTGGTTATGCCATTTGGATTAACCAACGCACCTGCTGCGTTTATGGAATTGATGAATCGGATCTTTATTGGATACTTGGATAAGTTTGTTGTGGTCTTTATAGATGACATATTGGCTTATTCACGAAGTAGTGAAGAGCATAAAACATTTAAAAGCAATTCTCCAAGTATTGATGAAAGAGAAGCTTTATGTCAAGTTGTTCAAGTGTGACTTCTGGATGAATGGAGTAACATTTTTAGGACACGTGATCACTGCAGATGGAATCAGAGTTCACTCATCCAGGATTAAAATTATGCTAGCATGGGAACCACCCAAAAACATAAAGGATATACGTAGTTCCTAGGATTAGCGGGATACTACAAACGTTTTGTGAAAGGATTTTCCATTATAGCAAGACCTATGACCAACCTACTTCAGAAGAAGGAAAAGTTTGTATGAACTAAGAAGTGTCAAGCAAGCCTTGAAGAGTTAAAGAAGAGATTGACTACTACACTTGTGTTAGGTAAGCCGAATGGAGCACTAGAGTTCATTGTTTACAGTGATGCGTCTAAAATGGACTTGGGATGCGTTCTGATGCAAAATGACAATCATATCATATGCATCTAGACAATTGAGGCAGTATGATCAAAACTACCCAATACATACCTTAGAGTTAACAACGGTACTTCGTTCACTAAAATTGGTGGCACTGCTTGCTTGGATCAACATGCATGATTATGACACATCATAAGAGTTTGAAGTACATATTCACTTAGGAAAAATTGAATATGAGACAAATAAGATGGTAAGAGATAATAAAGGTTTATAATTTGAATCTATTATATCATCTTGACAAGGCTAATGTCGTGGCCGATGCTTTGAGCAAAAAGTAGGTTCAAGAAGAGAAGGTGATTGCTCGTTTGACTGCACAATCTGATATACAAAAAGATATGATTTATAGTGGTAGAGAAATATGGGTTTAGAAAGACCAAGGGTATTTGTGTACCTTGGAGATCGTGCCAAGTTGGATGAAAGAGATCCAACATAAACAACTAAGTTCTTTGATCTGACCAAGGTGAGGCCAATGATCACGAATGATGAAAGTTCAGATTCTTTATCAACGATGACAATATGATTGGATACCAAGGAAGAATATGTATGCCTCAAGATGTTGAGATTAGAAGAAATATTCTTGTTGATGCTCATGCAACACCATATTCCATACATCCAGGATCGAACAAGATGTATCGGGATATTAAACCCTACTTTTGGTGGCAAGGTATGAAGAAAGATATTGCTGAGTTTGTGTCACGGTGTCAAACATGTCAACAAGTTAAGATTGAACACCAAAGGCGAGGAGAAGAACTTCAGTCATTGGAAATACCGGAGTAGAAATGGGAACACATCACCATGGATTTTGTAACCAGTCTACATAGTAGCAAAGGTTATGACTCCATATGGGTGGTGGTTGATCGATTAACAAAGACTGCAAGATTTATTCCTATCAAGGAAACTTGGATTGTGAACAAGTTAGCAGAGGAATTTGTGAATCAGATAGTCAGATTACATGGAGTTCCTAAGACCATAGTTTCAGACAGAGATGGACGATTTACTTCCCGATTCTGGAGCCAAGTACAGACAGTAATGGGAACCAAGCTGAATTTTACAACAGCGTTTCATCCACAGTCAGATGGTCAGTCCGAACGGACTATTCAGACTTTAGAAGACTTGTTGAGGTCATGTGTGCTTGATTGGGGACCGATATGGCCAGATCAATTACCGTTGGTCGAGTTCACCTACAACAACAGTTGGCATGCATCCATTGGGATGACACCATATGAAGCACTGTACGGAAGGAAATGTCGAACCCATTATGTTGGGATGAGCCTGCCAATGTCTTTGATACGGCTCCAGACAAAGTTAAAAGTGATATTGAAAAAAAAAAGTTTCTTTAATTCGAGAAAGGATGTTGGCTGCACAGAGTAGACAAAAATCGTATGTTGATAAGTGTCGACGTCCGCTAGAGTTTGAAACAGGGACACACGTTTGGCTGAAAGTTTCACCGACTCGTAGAGTCAAACGGTTTGGTATCAAGGGGAAGTTAAGTCCTCGGTATATTGGACCGTTTGAGATTTTGGAAAAAGCTGGTAAAGTAGCTTATCGTTTAGCATTACCGCCAACAATGGATGGAGTACACCCAGTGTTTCATGTATCACAACTGAGACAATATCAACCAGATCCGAGCCATGTACTCAGCTATGATGCTATTGAGATAGAGCTTGATCAGACCTATGTCGAGTTCCCTATGGCCGTGTTAGACAGAAAGAAGAAGAATTTAAGGAATAAAGAAATTCCATTAGTGAAGATCCAATGGTCCCGAGGGGAATGGAAGAGGCTACATGGGAAACAATTGAACACATGGAGAGAAATTATCCAGAGGTGTTTAGTTCTTTGAGCGGTGATTGGGATAGAGGCAAGAATTAGTACCTAACTTTTCCACTAACTAATGTGCTTATATGGTTCTATGTTTATGTGATTTATGTGTGTGTGAATTGATTTGTGTTTGCTAACATAGGAAGTGATAGACTTTCCTAGTATGAGCGTGATGACCCCGCTAACGTGATAATAATCTATGCTTGCACGAAATGCAAAGATAGGTTAATTATGTGATTGACGGATTCAGTCTTCTGATGAGCTGTGTACTAAAGTTTCGGGACGAAACTTTTTCTTAAGGGGTGTGTGATGTAAAAGCTAGGATTTTCGAATCCTAAAATAGGATGATTAAGAGTGATTAAGTTAATCATCGATAACAATTGGCTCATAACTCGCGAATTGTGTGTAGATGACGAATATGAATTTCACCATTATGATTTTGGCGTAAATTTGGACGTATGGGGGAAATTTTACTTTTTCCTCCGGGGTATAATTTTTACCCTCTCGTATTATTTGGAGCATTTGGGAGCTTCAATTAATAAAATTGTAGTTGAGAGAAATGATCAGGACATCGGATATGTTCTAGATATGAAATAACATGGAAAGGCAAAATGGCCAAAAGAGTCGCTATTTCGTTTCTTAGCGGCTAAAAAAGACGGCTTAGGAATACGCGTTTTCCGAGAAAGTTGCGGAATAATTATCCACACAATATGTCAAATTTATTATTCCAATTTCGAGAAGTTTGGAGAAGGGGCTCAAACCGCCTTCGGATCGATAAAAGGATAATTATCGACTTTGCTAAAGGATAATTATCGTCTTCGCTATAAATAGCGAAAATTCATTTATTAATTCATTTCCTTTTACGTTTCCTCGTAAAAGCTCTGATTTCTCTCAACCTTCAAATTCAGATCTACTCTCCGTTTGTAATCCGATTTCAATTCCGTTTGAGTTTTCGGATTCCTCTCTTCGTCCTCTTCATTTCGGTACCGAGTTTGTGTTTTTCCGTTGAAGTTATGGCCAGGTCGAGCATCCCCCTTATATGTCCGGTCCCGTCGCTAAGATTCCGGTGAATCTGATGGTGTCCGAGCGTAGCCTGCATCGTTGTGATTCCGAATCTTCTTTCGGATCGTCAATCGGGTTAGTAACGAATAAGTTATGAATTTATTCGTTTTCCGTATTGTGATTTGGTCTAAATTGACCTTAGGCTTGTCAAAATGGATAATTGGAAATTCCATTATGCTCGTTACATTATTCTGGTGATTATGGACTATTTGTTTGATGAGATCTGATGGCAGCTGGGTTGAGAAACTGCCTGCGGGCAAAAGGTTGTTCTGATGAAATTTAATTAATTAATTAAATTAGAAATCTAGAAAACGCTATAAGCTAATTAAATTCAAAAGAATGAATTTAATTGATGTTTGAAGCAAGAAGTTTAATACGAGGAATATGATATTCTCGACAGGTGGTGTTGAAGACGGTAAACTAACTATAGCTTAGTAGCTCAGTGAGCGTATCCAGGTAAGTCTTCGGACTTACTTAGCTTCGATCTGCAGAAACCGTGCCTGAGAGATTTATATCTCACTGTGTTGATATGTGTTGTTGTTGTGAAATGCCTTGTTGTGCTGAAATGTGAATGTTGATATGCATTGAGATGTGTTATGTGTGAAGCATGCTTGATGTGTTTATGATGCAAATGACGTTATGATGTGTAAAGCATGCTTAATGTTGTTGTGATTATTATCATGTCATAATAATGAGAAATGGTTAAATGAACATGTGTTAGCCTATTGAGGCGTGCTATTGAATGACATGATAAGCTTGTTAAAAGCATGATAATGTATGAGATGATAAGCCTTTTGAGGCATGTGATATGATGATGACTTGTAAAGGTCAAGAGTATGTAAAGTGAGTATTTTGCAGTGAATACCGGAGCTCGGCCAAGCCCGGATCACTTGCGTTTGTATAAGAATGACACCGAGTCTGATGGACTTCAGGCTCGGGTCGCACACCTAATGAAAATGGTAAATGTTTGCATTAACATGAATGGTAAAATGTTGCATGTGGTTAGGAGTTAAGACCATAACTCACCACGAGAAAGCCTGGCCCGTAGACTTGATCAGTCTGGCTACGACCTAAGAGCAAATGTCTGAATTAACCTAATCTGTGCAATGGTGAGCTCACACCAAAGCCAGAACCGTATAAGAAATGGTTCCGGATTAATGGGTCCGGGATCGCAAATTGTAAATTTCATACTGCATTCACGTGCATCATTCATAAAAGCATGATATCATCTCATGAGCACGGTATATGGTATTTGAATATATTTGTTGTATTGTGATGTGATGATATAATCTCTCGTGGATAGATTATGATCAGTAGCTAACGGTTTTAAACCGAATCTTTTTAGGTAATGCTGATCATAGGAACGCTTCAGGAATGTCAGCTGCAGGGTGTGGACAGCCGGGGCAGTGTTAACCCAAGGGTTGGTTGAACTTGCTTTTGAAAATAATCGCTTGCAAGCGAGTCTTTTGTTGATTGTGTGCAACTGTGTACACATGTTGATTTCAGGCTGAAGTTTTAAGACACCTGTTCAGGTGTCATGTTTTATAGTGTTGTTTTGGGATATACATACTAACTTCATGCATGGTTGTTATGTAAACGTTTTCTAAATGATAGGTTGAATGTTTTCATTATTTCTTCGTGCTTCTTGTTGCAAGGTCCTATTTGTGAAGTTGTTGTCAGGCTAACTGATGGGACCCACTGTGTGGTCCTTAGCCTAGTGACGTCTTGGGTTACTTAAAACTCGGGTCGTTACAAAAAAAACAAGTAAAATTCGAGCTTGATGTTGGGCTCGTCCCGAGCGTGAGCTAAATACGAACGGCTCATATAAGTTTGACTAAAGCTTTAATTTTTTTTATAGGAATTTAGGAGGCTTGGTTGCGTTCTCGCAAATTAGTAAAATCACAATCTCTCGAAGGCGACAAACTAGGATTTTCTTCTCCGGCAAGTCGCGGTCTAGTCCTCACTCTTCCGATCTTGTTCTCACTTCTACTTCTTCTCCGACGACAATCTTAGATTCTTCTCGCGACGACCAAGGGTGAGTTTCAATAACCCAAATCTTTAGGGGTTTAGGGTATATTTATTGGAAAGCATATAGACAAATTACCAACAAAAATGCAAAATTTATCATCACATTAACAAATCGTAGTAATTCAACTCATGTTTTATATTGGAATAAAGACGAGATGGCAACAAAGTCAACATATAATAGTCGTCGTCGGTGCAATGGAAACTCCTAGCAACAACACAAGATAGAACATTTGAAGGTAGAATAATGAAGGAGATGGTTGTGTCTATGCACATGATCTTTTTTGAAAAATTAACAAACCATTAAGTACCAACGCATGTTAAATCTTAACATAAAGGGTGTGCGAAGAAGGATCGGTGATTCTCAAGTTATTACAAGTTTCTTTATATAAAAAATTAATTTGATGTTGATCGTTTTTCTAAGGTAAAATTGATTTTTTTAATTCTTTTTTCTTACAAAAGGAATCGTTAAAGCCGAAAGACCCGTTAATCTTTTTTTACAAAAATAAATAAATACCGTGTGAATTTAACGTTTTTTAACATTATTTTCCTGTTACAAATTTAACGACGGGTTTTGCATATTCATTTAGTCTTAATTTTTTTTATAAAACTATATCATATAATATACGTTAGAAAGCGATTCGATTTTTTTCCTCACAAAATATATTCGTTTTTCTTAATATTTATCTCCGGATTTTTACATATTATTTAAAATTTTGTTATTGTTTATTTTTAGGTTGAATGATAAATTATTTTTATCCGTGTCTACTTTATCGTTTTAAAAATAATTAAAATAAATTACTATTATAATATATCATAAATATTATTTTAGTTCACATGCCATATTAATAAAAAAAAATACATTTATTTAAAATTTTATTATTGTCTTTCTGTTTTAGGTTAAGAGAGTCAGTGTCACCTTCTGCCGCCTCCAAGGCCTCGCGATTCTTTAAACCCTGCTGCTGGCTCCTAAAACCCTAAAAACGACGCCATTGACGCGCAAGCATCAAGCTTTTCATATTTGTGTTTAGCTCTGCTCTTGAAAATCTAAGTGCAGTTGATACCAGACGTTCACGATGAGAGGCAAAATCCAGAGACCTCAATCTAAGAGCAATAAGAAGGGCAAGAGGGCCGGTTCTGAGGTGAGCCAGGACCCGTTCTTCCAGACCGATGCCAAGCGTCCGCGCCATAAACGCCGAGACGAAGAGGAAGACGATAGTGAGATTGACAGCGGCTCCGACGAAGAATTTAACGGTTTGGACGAAGATGGAGTTGCTGGAAATGCGGAGGCGGAGGGGGCGGAGGATGAGTTTGGTAGGGAAACGGCGAATGAGAAAAGGTTGAGATTGGCGAAGGATTACTTGGCTAAGGTGAAGTCCTTGGAGGCTAAGAAGAGAGAAGAGAATGATGATGATGAAGAGGATAGTGACGAGGAAGACGAGGATGGAGCTAGGGATTCACTTGTTAAGAAATTGCAGAAGGATCAGCTTGAAGAGAGCGGTCGTGTTCGTAGACTGATCGCTTCCAAGTATGTCAAAAACCTTTTCTCTGATTTTGCATTGATTTATCTATTAATATGATGAATTAGACGAATTCTACCTCACATTGCAAAAACACATAATCTTTGCAACATTCTATGATATAGCAGGCTCCTCTATGATTTTTAGTGGCTGTTTATCTGGCAAGTCCTTGTATAATTGTGGAAAACATGCTTCTACTTAAGCAGTGACTTTCTGTTTATGATTTTTTGTTATTGTAATTTCATCTTGCAAGCACCTACTTTGATATTGGGTTTATATTCCTTAACCTGCTTACATCTTCTTAATCCTGAAGTAGATTTATGCATGATGCCAAACCATATGGATTTTTAGTATGCATTATAATAATCTCCCATTGTCATGAGCTGATAGGATACCCTTTTGTGGTGTCTTTTGTGTGTTATGTATGTACTCCCTTCTAATGATTTCAATTCATATTGCTTGCATGTATTGTCAGAGTCCAAATTCCGGAGATTAAAGAAGAACCACGAATATTGGTGAAGCATAGGCAATCTGTTACAGCCGTTTCTCTTTCAAGCGATGATGTTAGAGGCTTCTCTGCTTCAAAGGATGGAACTATTATTCATTGGGATGTTGAAAGTGGGAAGGGTGAAAAATACACGTGGCCAACTGAGGCTGTATTGAAATCCCATGGTGTAAAAGATCCTCAAGGTGGAGCTGGAAAGCACTGTAAGCAGATCTTAGCAATGGATGTCAGCTATGATAATCGTTATTTAGCTACTGCTGGCTTTGATCGCCACGTCCATTTGTGGGATATCAGGACACGAGAACACATCCAGGTAAATGACAGTCTTTTTACTAGGAAACCTGAAGGTTAACTCTGCAGTGTGGAAGCTCTGAGCCTTGCTAGAACCAGATTAGATAGATCCCTGAGTCTATAAAATAATGATTACTTCTTCAGTTTTACTTCCTTAGACGGTTCAACTCATCAATTAAATTCCTGCAAAGATTGTTGGAGTTGAAATCGTTTTGACATGATAAAACTTTGCTAGCTCCTAACTCATTATGCCATATGTATCAAATATACTGTATAGATAAGCATTGTTTCCTGACTTCAATTATTTGGAATGAAAGCTGGAGTTTTAAAATTTTGACTTTAATGCAAATGAATCTGATAAACGATGATTGACCTTCTTGGGTATTAGTTGGATTGTTCTTTATGCTGGATGCTGATCTTATAAACTGTCGTTTCATTATTATTATTGTCATCCTTCAACCATGGTGGATGCTTGTATTATAAATGCATTTAGTATAATCGTTGCATTATAGCAGATAATTTTCTACTTCTAATTGGTTTTCTTTTATGTACATGCCACTCAACTTTACAACTGACAGGCTTTTCCAGGTCACAGAGGTACGGTATCATGCTTATCTTTTAGGAAGGGGACTACTGAACTGTATTCGGGTTCATTTGACCGCACAGTAAAGATCTGGAACATAGAAGACCGAGCTTACATAACCACATTATTTGGTCACCAAAGTGAGGTGTTAACTATTGATTGCTTACAGAGGGAGCGAGCTCTGACTGCTGGACGTGATCGAACTATACGGTTATGGAAGGTGTGTTGTGCTTTAACACTGCTAGAAGGGGATGACTCACTTTAGTACAAGGTTTATTAACTAAATTTCATTTTCATTGGTTAAGGTGGAAAGGAAATAAGTAAAGAGTTTCATATTTCTTCTAGTAAATTGGGGTTATGGACTTTTCTACATACTATCCCCCAAATGCTTCTGTTCTGTTTTTAGTTGAGATGAATAATCAGGATTCATAGTTGATGTATGCTTTGATAAACAGCTTGTAATTATTTTTCTAATTACCATTAACATTTTCCTCTCTCTAATGTATTGAAGGTTCCAGAGGAGTCACAATTAGTTTTTCGTGCATCCGTCTCTGCACTTGAGTGCTGCCGTTTTGTTAGTAATGATGTATTCTTATCCGGATCAGATGATGGAAGCGTTGAGCTCTGGAGTATGATGAGAAAAAAGCCGGTATCGATTGTTAAAAATGCTCATCCCATATTGGCTAAGGAGAAGCCTTTAGAAAATAATGGCAATGAAAGAATACCCGATGGTCATGCCGGTAAGTATATTTGCTTCTCTTGTTACACTCATGCCATCGTTTGCCCCCACTTTCCTTCTAACTTATCATTGGAGTACAAGATGCGTTATTTAGCATTGTGAAACCAAGATATAAATTAAACAGAAGTATTTCCTTTTTTTGGAAATTTGCAGAGGATGCTAGTAGCAAACTAAATAATTCCCAAACTGCTGCACAGTCCTGGGTGAGCTCAGTTGCTATATGTCAGAACAGTGACTTAGCAGCTTCAGGAGCCGGAAACGGCTTTGTTAGGTTATGGACCATTGAAAGTGAAGCCAGAGGCATACAACCTTTATTTGACTTTCCCCTGGTAAGATGAGATTTATTGTTGCTTGAAGCTACATGATTTATCTCATAGCTGTTGAACATGAAGTGCTTCTGTTTTTAGGTAAAAATAATCTAGTAAGGGAAGAACTGATACTTCCTGACTTAATATTTCATCGAGGAGCCTCAACAGTTTCCCCTTATGCACCAACCCTACTTAACATGCCTACTGAAAGATCTGAATGAACAAATTCCAAAAGTCTCAAGTCCATTACTTAAACCAAGAGCTAGTTAAAAGAATATATGTTTTAAGTTTATATTAATAATATGTCAGCATTTTATGGTGTGAGCCTGGATTTATCGAGTGAATTGTTTCCTTTTTTATTATATTTTGAGTAGAATTTCTCAATTTGCTTACTCCCTACTTGTTTTCGTACATGTCTACGAATATGAATTAAGTTTACAACCTTCTTTTCTTTACTCTACTACCGTTAATGTGATGCAGACTGGTTTTGTCAATTCAATGGCTTTCGCAAAATCTGGAAGGTTCCTGATTGCCGGAGTTGGGCAGGTGAGACATCTATTTTGGTTAAACTACATTCTCAATGCAGTTCTCTTTCTTAGTTACAAATTTATAACAGTGTGTGTCTTGAGAATTGGTTCCATTTCTTAAAATTCACTTACTACTTTCAACCATAAAGAAAACCATTTGATATAGCAGTCACATTACTTTTCATTTACGGCTCATTGGGTACGCCCCTGAAATCCCTTTGAAAATAAGGGCCCGTTTGTTTTAAACTCCGGAAACGGATCTAGTCCATACGTATATCCTTATTCATGTATTTTTTTGGAATCATTTCTTGTGGTTTGAACAAATTGGAGTATAATTTGATTACTTTTGATACCCTATAGGGAAACAAAATAGGATAAACATATGCATTTTGCATGAGACCACAAGAAATGATTCCCAAAAAATTCATGAACAAGGTGTATATATGGACTAGATTCATTTCCATTCCGTTTCCGTTTCCGTTTCCGGAGTTTAAGACAAACGTGCCCTAACAATGACACTTATAGAAGTTTGTTGTGCTGTTGGAATCGTTTATCTTCGCATGACTCAAAACGTCCTTTTTGTATTTGCGAATCAAATTTGTTAACGCCTCAACCTAATTCCTTTGTGTATATGACACAACCTGATTCCGTTGCTGAACTCCGTGATACGCTGTGTGCAGGAACCCCGTCTAGGAAGGTGGGGACGCGAACGAACTGCCAAAAACGGAGTTGCTTTGCAGTCCTTGAACTTATCATGAGAGCTTTGCGTACTTTGTCAACTCGAAAGAGCAGGAAATTTTTGTTTTCTTTCCTCTGTTCAATATTTTGTTATGCCTTGTTATTAACGTTCATCTCTGTTCTTGTTCTATTGATTCCCATAGACCCTAGAGTTACAATTTTTAACCATTTCGGATTCCGTATCCATTCACCCTCTAGGTTTTGTTGTAGGATGATTTTGATAGAGCAAGGGTGCGTCGATGAACTGTTACAGAGAACAACAAGTTTACCTGAGAGTTATTGGGGATTAAGTATATCAATATTCAAGTTCTTAAAAGCAGTCTGTCTGTTCTTGCTCTGTTCGAATGTGAATCTGTGATCAACGTTAATGATCAAAGAAATAAAAAATAAAAATGTTTATGGCTTTTTTTTTTCCCAAAAAATAAGCGTTTGTTCTGAAAAATTCTGAATATAAATCTATAATCTTCACTTCAATTTCACATTGAAGATTTACTATCGAGTTTAAACTTATGACATTTAATAAAAAAGATTATCTAGATATTGTATTATTTTTTTTTATTTATATATAAATATAAAATTAACAAAAGATATAAATATGGTTGTAAAATAATGTAAAAAAGAATAAAATTCCACCATATTGTTGTTTAGGTAAATAGGCAAACTTAATATACGAATCTTGAAAATTTATAGATTTATTGCTTCAAAAAGCTTAATGTAGTAGTACAACAAGATATGTTCGATGATATTTGTGCCCTCTTGCAAGTAAGGGTGTCAATCGGATTAGGTGCGTCCGTTTTGGGTCTGATTTTTTCGATCTTAGTAAGTCAAGATCAGTTTGTACACCTATCAATTGTATTCTCACGTTGGTTTCTGTTGTGGTTTTTTTTTAATTTTTTGATACTGTACGGTAAGCAGTTAGGTTAGATCATCTTCGCGTGACTCTCCAACCTAGAGCATCCTTTCGGATGAGTTCGACCACCTGGGGAGGTGTTGATGAGCAACCTACTGGGTAGCTGTGTCCCAATTCTGCGAGCTTATCGGCGACACTGTTGACTTTCCTGAAGACGTGATGAATCCGAACCTGCTGAAAACTACCCAAAATGTTAGAAATGTCAGAGATGATAAGGTCGAGTTTCCGTTGTGAGTTTTATTTTCTCACAATGACAATCAACGGAGGGTGTATATTGTAATTTGATTTACAAACATTTTATAATTTTAAAGGCTGTAACTTTATTCTTTTATGGGCTGGCGACTATTTTTCGGATTTTTTAACATATACACAAGCAAAGAAGTAAGAATCTTGATTTGGGATCTATGTACGATCAAATTGATACATATTAAAAACAATATAAAGATATATATATATTACTCAGCCGCAAGACAAAGCATATTTTTTTAGCTAAATAAGGTAACAAATGACAACAATTACAAAGCCATATCTCAAGTCTCAACTTTGAAATAAGCTTCAGATTTTAATGGATCTTAGAATCCAATATCCACAATAAGGCCCGTTTGGTTTTAACTCCGGAATCGGAATCGGAAACGGAATGAAAACGAATCTAGTCCATATTTACACCTTAAACATGAAAATTTTTCGAATCATTCCTTATGGTTTGAGGTAATTGGAGTTGAATTTGATTACTTTTAATACCCTATAGGGTAACAAAATGTGGGAAGACAAGTGCAAAACACAAGGAATGATTCCATAAAATTTCATGAATAAAGATATACATATGGACTAAATTCGTTTCCATTCCGTTTCCGAAGTTGGAACCAAACGGGCCCTAATAGAGTTCTTTAGTGTTTCATGAATAATACTATAGCATGAGAATCTGAATGTGCACATAAAAGAGACGATCTTGAATGTTGAAAAATAAAGAATATGAACAAGAGCAAGGTCGCCCAAATGAAGTTAACATGAAAGCCCTTTGCCCTTGTCTACAGATGATTGATGAAGCTGATCATCGTTTACCGGTTTTCCGCATCGGGTTTCCCCTTTTTTCAGGGACAAAGAATCATAAGATCCCTCGGATCATATAACAATAACTTATCCTGTGATTTACATAAAGGGAATTATAAATAGTATTAAAGGGTCAATGGCATTACCCCATGGGCTTTTTTCATTTTTAAGGCCTTCAGCTTCTTCATGGCCATAAGTTTACCCTCACTCTTGCAGATTTACATGCGTTTACGCGTGTTTCGTCTACTCCGTTTGATTCTGGATTTCGGGTTTTGATGAAGTCTCCACGGCTGGGTTTTCCTGAAGTGTCGATTGTTGCTGGTTAGCTTGAGAGCCTGATGAATCTTCAGGAGTGGGTTCTGGTAAAGGAGGTTTTTCGGGATCGGAACCTCCACCTGAACTTGAGGTTTCTCTCCATTCAACCCACTCGGCGGGCTTATTTTCTGTTTGATTGGGAGGATCTGTTGGTTTTGAATCTTCAGAGGAGGTCTCGGCTGTTGTTGATGATAACTCGGGTTTTGTTTCTTGTAGTGGTGAAGATGTTGCAGTTTCGAGTTCAGATTCAGTTTTGCTAGCTTCCTCTCTAAGAACTTCTTCACTTCCGGGGTAAACAGAAGTCGGTGCATCGATTAGTTGATTGTTGCTCACATTTGTGTCTTCAAACCAATTTGAATTTGTAAAAAGAGACCTGATTGATGGGAGAGGCGAGTATTAAGCAAATTAGTTTAAAAATAAAACCGCTGGAAGCCGAAGATGAATGCGTCTTTCTTTGGCTTTTTTGATAAAAAAAAAAAAAAAAGTTCCTAAGACCTACCTCTGTGGATCATCTCCGGAAAGCTGTTGCTCATCTGCCGAAAGCAATGACGAAATGACAACCTCAGCAGACTCGTCATCGAAGTAAACATCCTGCCAAATATTTACAGATACTGTTAATTGCTTCTTTGGCTAAAAATTGTTGCAGAGTATCAACAGCAGTAGTGATGTAGGTGTGGTTGAATACTACCGTGTTGCAGAACAAAAGAGTTGAAAATAAACATTCATGCAGAAGTAAATAGCTTGAGAGATGATAGAAACTCATATTTAAAGTATTGAGTTCATCATGAGAGTACCTCTTCATCTCGATCTACGGATCCTTGACCCTGTAATAATGGGTGTATATATAAGATGTTGCTGAAACAGGAAAACACTGAACCAAGTAACAGAGGACAGGAATTCTACTGACTAATTTGCACAAGTTGCACTATACAGTATACACTCTGGTTAATAAACCTTCGTGATAACAAACATACAGTACTGGGCGAGACCTGTTCTCAACTATAATCTTGCTCAAAGCAACAAAGGAGTCATGAGAAAGATGATAGCAAGATGCACACAAACTACTTACGAACCAGAAAACAAGATTATTTTCATCAATTCACATTAGTAGGATCGAAGAAAGAAATTTATCAGACCAATATCATGTCATGGAAACAGCATAAGGCCTTACTATTAGTAATAGGAACAATTATATAGAAGTCCTTAAGAAAAAAGCACCAAAAGTGGATGATGCTTATACTCGAAGAAAAGCAATATCCAAAAATATTACATACTTAATAATCTTGCAAAAACATTCAATAAAATATCACAAGACAGGACGAAAGGACCAAGAAATGAGTCACCTCTTCCATTTCATTGGAGTAAATGCCATATTGGAAAGTCTGATTGAAGTTATTAGCCAATGCTGCTACATCATAGTCTCTATCATGGTAATCTTCATCATCACTGTCCCTCCGGTGGTCTTGAAGAGTTGCTGGCCTCCTACAGAACACAAAAGGGGGAAAGAAAATCAGCCAGGAAAAGAATGAGAGTTCTACGAATCATTTATTTGTACTTTTAATTTATATATATATACTATAACTTAGAACCATTGACTAACACGCATATGTCAAGTACCAAATTAATCCATAAATCATATGCTACATATGGGATGCAGTTACAAATTCCGGATAATTCATAAAACATGAATATTTAGTTTTGAACTTCAGCATAATGGAAAACAAAATAGACCATGACATTACTTTTACAACCAGAAACTAGAACTAAATGTATGAAGCAGAATAACAGGTGAGTTGCATATATGTGGCTAAGAAAAGGTTATGGAAACAAGACGGACGCTAATCTTTAAGTAGTGCTCTGAAAATATATACAGGATAAGTTTGTTGCTTTACTTCCCTCATTACCAGTAGATGAGCTTACAACTCAAGTGACTCAACAGAACCTAGAAAATAGTTACTGCATCTGACAACTTAAGAATATATGATCTCTCAGCAATTTCGACCTACCCGCAAGTCCACTGATAGACATTTTCAACAGCATTGCGCTTAGCGAGAACGGATGAACTCCAGTTGACCCACTCATTGTTTTCCTGATTAAAAGAACAAGCTGCACATTAGCAAACAATTCTGCCTGCATATTACCAACAGTTACTGACAGGACAGTTGAAGAGACACGGAAAGTTTAAAGGCAGAAAAGTGTCATTTGCTCCAAAGACTACAAACGCAGTACACCTGAGTACTTGACAAGATCAGCCTCAGCATATGAACTTAAGTCTTAAATAAAAACATTAATATTTAGGGCCCGTTTGTTTCCAACTCCGGAAACGGAAACGGAATGGAAACGAATCTAGTCCATATGTATACCATGAAATTTTATGGAATCGTTCCTTGTGGTGTATAGTAATGGTAATAGAATTTGATTAGTTTTGATACCCTATAGGGAAACAAAGTGGGGGAAACAAATAAATTTTACATGCAACCACAAAGAATGATTCCATAAAATTTCATGAATAATGGCATACACACGGACTAGATTCGTTTCCATTCCGTTTCCGTTTCCGGACTTATAACCAAACAGGGGGTTAGTAGTAACATGTCAACTTATTGTGAAGTGAGTTTTACACCAAACTATAAACTCCCTTATGTAGACTTCCTATATGAACAGAAATTTAACCTACTCTTGTGTCTTGTCAAGCCATCAACTAGAAGGCATACTCTAGGAGACCATAAAGCATATTATCTTCCAAAAATAAACGTCATATATTGAAGAAGAATTTTAAGTTTGCAAATAAACCTGCAAAAATGAGCGAATTTGACTGTTTGAATTCCCGAGGTGAAGAAGCTTGTTAAATATGCGCGTCAAATGTCCAATGTTTCCAATGCGTGGAGTCTGCTTCTCTTCCGCAGCCACCGTAGGCTAGAGAAAGCATCATACAAGTCTTCAATCAGACCCAACCAATGTAAATATAAGCATTTAATGAAAAAAAACATGAATAACTGTGCAAGCAGTTGTACAAGAGAAAGATAAATTTATACACCATGCTGTGGTTCAAACTGATGTCTAGTATATAACAGCCTCCTGTTATGTCAAAATAACAACCTTTTTAGGATCGCGTGACAAAGTGGAATTCTTCTCTGCTTCAAGTATCTTCTGAAGAAGATTACAATCTCTAAGAATATGATCTACGAGAGAGGAACTCTTGCTTTCCAAGCAGGACGATATTATTGACTCTGTATGATGATGCAAGAAATTGTTGTATGGGTACCTGCATCATTTGCCAAATTAGAAATGATGTTACCAGAGATTTAAGACTTTATATGTTTTTACGTACCCAAAAAACAAATCCAAAATTCGTTGTACTGCTCCAAGCTTTATCAGTTGCTTCTCAGCTGCCTCATTACCAACAGAGAGCAAGACTGCAATGAACTCAACAACCTAAAAAGTTCAGAAGAAACCACCGTCAGTCATATTTGCATAGAAAAGATAAAAAACATGAGTACTCAATCATTCACTGTGTGTGGGAATAAATCGGACAATTTATCTATCAAAAGAAGCAGAGCAGAATTGATAAGAACCCTTTTGAAACCAAACAACCAGTACAATTTACAAGAATGAATACCCTGTCCAAACTAGTTTACAGTTTTGAATAGAGACCGATTGCCAAAGTCAACAATTTTTATCCCTATGGACACAACATACCCTGTCCTTTAGCAAGTTTGAAGGCATTAGTATTGTGTTGATCTGAACGTCTCACCATCTTAACTCAAAAGGCACCATCTTAACTCAAAAGGCACCATATAGCTGTATAAACATTCACTACACAGTTCATATAAGATCCAATCTAACAGTGTAATGGAAAGCGCAGCTTAACTCTTAGGAATAATTAATAGGAGACAGAGTTCTAGGTTCTGTTAATCTACCAATGTCAGTAATCAGAAGTAAATAATAGGAGTGAAGGGCGAAGAACAACCTTCAGACGTTGTTTCCCCAGAGGTGGTTGTAACTTCCCATAAGTGGTTGGTAAAATACTTTCATCAGATGATATATCCAACAACTTGAGTAATTGATCTGCCAAAATTTGGAGTGTCAATAATGCTGCCTTAGATTAATATCTTCAATACGGAATCTATAACATGGAAATAAATACAATGATAATATAAGTCCTCTATAGCCACTTCTCCACCAAGGAATTGCTATTAGGGGTCGTTTAGTATCGATATCAAGATTTTGGATTATCAGGTATCACCGTATTGGTATCCTATCAAGATATGGGTATGACATTGATATCTAATATCTTTGTTCGGTAAGTTGTTAGATATCAGCCATACTTTATACCTATTGTTTGGTATGGTTTAATTTAATATGAAATATCAGATTCTGATTTTGGGTAAAATAATAATACTGTTTAAAATATTAAAGATTGAGAACTAATTTTAATCCCTAGTTTTATGAAAACAAATACCCTTCTGGATTCATACGATAAACAACCTTGATTTACACATAAGCAAGTAGTTTCTGCATTTAGAAACTAAAATGGAGAACTTGCACAACTAAAAGAAAAATGAGGGTCTTTATAAGAACTTAAGCACACATATTCCATGCAATATAGGCAACAAAATGGAAAGGTTGAGAAGCTAGTTCTAAAAACCGATCTACTTCACTGGCAACACCGGACAAAGACAAGGTCGTTTCCCAGATAAAAAGCTTCAGAAAAGCCCAACCCTTTCAGTCTTAGGACCAAGTACAGTATGCTTGATCAATTTATAGTCATTATTTTGATTCAATGACAAAATTTATATAGCATATGATGGTTGATTCCAGACATGGAACTATTTCACAAAGGTAAATTTTATTCCAAGCATAACATTGGTGGACCCCGATTTGCACAAGCTTTGTTTTTGGCATCTATATAAAAGAGGAAGTAAATGAACTATAGGATTTACAATTTGACAGAATATGAAAAACATTCTCACCTAAGCTCTCAAGCATGCCTTCAACTGTTTCAGCATTTGCACTTATACTGGACACTTGAGCATATGGTTGACTGTAAAAATGATAGCTACCAGTACCCAATGTAAGCCTTTTAGGGTCTAACAAACATATGCAAACTGATAATGAGTAGACGAGAACTGATTTTGGACGGGAATCTTCCATCGCGTTATGCAGTAGCCTTCTCACGAAACTGAATGGGAAAAAAAATGGGTGGGGGAGAAGCAAGTCACATCCGAGAAAAAAGAGGGAAATAAATTTAATTTAAAAAATCCTTGGAAAAAAGAAGATTCTTCTGTCAAATTTTCAAGCAACTTTCCCTGAAATTACCTTGGGCTACAGACTTTAGCAGCCAGAGCAGGGGGAGCATATCTAGTAATGGCACAAAGTGTCTCTGCTGCATTAACATGCACTTGAGAGGAATCCTGCAGGTATTAGAAACTTGGAATCATTCATTAATCTCAGAAACTTGGTAGCTGTTTAGTATAACAAATTGAGAACCAACTCGAACGTGATACCCAGTTTATGCTTTATAGGGCCTATTTTTTGCATGTATAGGGGGGGGGGGGTAGTATAAAAAAATGGGGACACCAAATATCTTAAATCAAGAACAACTAAGTTTCAGTCAGAAAAAAGAAGTTAACAAGTTTGGGAAAAGGCCTAAGATTCATACATCAACATTTGCAAGAAAGGATTTACAGTCTGTCATTTATAGCGTAAATGCTTCCACAAGCAAAGAAACAGTAAGCTTGTATACAGACTTTTCGACACAGCATAGCAATGTATCGGAACTTATAGAGCATAGAAGTGGTAAAATAATATGTGAGTGAAAGCTATTGACTTGCAACAAAATTTGATTTTGGACGTAACAGTGAGGTGTGTTAAGAAAGCAGCAGTTGATGTTTGAGAATAGAGGCAACCTCAATGATTGAGGCAAATTCATATTGCAGCGCGTAAAACGATGCATCATATTAATGCCTTCACTGAGCTTATGTAATTGGATTTATGAGCCAGTTTCTACAAACTTGTCGAGAATATAAACTATTTCATGTGGAGAAGCAGCTAAAAAAACATGTTCCAGTAAAGATCTTATATAAACAGTTAATATAAGCATAATATTGTCATCATCATTATCATCATCATCATAACAAGATTATCATATAGCACATTATGGAGTAAGAATAGAAACAAACATCTCAAAGTGCATGCATAAAGCGGAATCAGGACAAAGAATGTAACTATGGTGCCCACAATTATGGGGCTACAACTACAAGCATCAATTTTTTAGAGGTGGAGATAGCAAACATCACAAAATGATCAGAAAAAAGAGAGGAAAAAATTACTCACAGATGATACAAACTTATCCACAATCATCTCCAAAATATCAACATCTTCCGAGCATTTAAATGCCTCGGTGAAATTTGCAAAAATATTTTCATCAGCACCCATCAAGCGAATCAATAACTGTGCACAAAAAAAATCATCAGACTAGTTCATACAAACACAATAAAAAAAAAAGAAAACATTACCATATAGAAAACACTTTCCGTTATGTAATAGTGCAAATTCCCCATTTAAATGTATAATCTAACATAAGGAACATGACAATATGAGTACATAAATATATCAACTAGATATGCAATTACGGAAGTGTGATGCAATAGTTAGACTTTAAAGCTCATCCGACAAATGCAAGACATAGATAAGGGTCCAAAACACATACCCTGTGGGAGAAAACTCAAAATGGTATTGCTGTGTTATTTAGATAAGGCAACTCGTGTATTTATGACTCATGCCACAAAACAGGAACACAATTTGCAATGGCCAGAAACACATAAGTATGTCAATGAGCATGCACTCCAAGAGTACACAAAACATTTGAGACAATATAACATAGCATTGTAGATAAAGAAACCCCCGATGCCCGTCTCCCAAAGGACACAATTACCTATGGCACAAAAGAAACGAGTTCTAATAAAGCATGAGTGAACCAATTAGAAGTGATCGGCAGGTAAATGCAACATAAACAAGATGAACACAAGAATAAAGTGAGGACACTGTATTAGAACTTAGAAGCAATGATAGGGACATAATACAACCAACCTCCATAATAGATGGAATCCCAATAAGGTCTACCATTTGCCTCATGATTTCTTGATGAGCCTAGACAATTCCATAATGAAAGAATATCAACAAAGAGAAGTAAAGTATTGTAGAGAAAAGCTAGAATTTAAACATTCGATGTCTAAAACCATTGCAAAAAAAAAAAACACATTTCAGGTGATATAATTCAAGGCTTACCTGGATGTAATTCATAATAGGAACCGTCTTTCGCAACAAAAGACAAATCACAACCTGACAAAAAAAGAACAAGTGTTGGGCATCATCATCGTGTGCTGTAAGAGATATCTAGAATACAGCCTCATAGTTTTATAAAAGAAAAGGAAATCAGAAATTGGCTATATTGATACCTTACTAAAGTATCCAGCAATTAGGGTGCTATGCGGCCGGTCGGGATTCAAGAAGGAGAATAACAAATCCAACAACTGTTCAATCACATGGAGTATAGCTTGTTATGAATTATTCAATGTATATGAGAAATAAATGACAATAGACTGAGCAGAATATACCTCTTCGTCTGTGGCAAGTGTTCTAAGTAAGATATCAACTTCACAGATAAAGATTTCACACGAAACGAAAGGAAACCTGCATGGAGAAAAAAAATGTATCTGCACTCAATCTTCAATGCTAAAATCTTTTAGCCCAAAAAATTCAAGAGATGTTCCATTGGTTGTCTACTTGAAAATTCTCTTCTTTTCAGCATCCTCAGGAGCTTCTTCCACAATATAGCGAACAAGTTGCTCAATCTGAGGTCTTTCTCGTAAACTGTAGAAGAAAAAGGGGGATGGGGAGAAGGGAAAAATAAGTGATAAAGCAGACAATTGAAAAAACCCAAAATACAAAATTAGTAATCACTAAACGGTATGCACAATATACTATGGAATCAAAGTACAAATGAATGAAATATGCAAACAAAACAAGGACAAAGAGAAAGATGGAAGAACGAAAAGGAAATCAGACCAAATAATAAAGAAGCCTTACAAATTGATGAGGCGAGAATTAAGAGCTTTGCATTCCTGGATAATTTCATCTTCATCAAGCAGCTCTTCCAGGGTAAAATTGTCTTTATCTAAAATTGTCTCCACCTGAAGCACAGATTTATCAGCAACAACAAGAAGAAGAAAAAAAACACTCTATTTTCTTCTAAAAGTTCCAATTTTCAAGTCATGTACACAGCACTAAACAGGAAACTACCATACAAGAGTCAGTAAGAACGATTTAGATCCAACATGAAGAGAAAAAAATATGTTGGCAGAAAGTACGAGGAAATGCCAACTTTCTCAATCCAGCCAAATGAATAAATGTCTTCAAGAAACTAAAAGAGCTCATCTTGGCTATCAAAATCCAGAAAAGGATCCACTTTCGAACTTCCAAATCAGGGGTAAATTGCGGTAGTAAGAGAGCTTTATTCCTGCATTTGCATTTTATCATTTTGATGCACTACCCAATTAATTCATTTTAGGGAAAAGAGCATTCACTATTTTACACAGTATTGATAGCTGCTAAGATACAAAATAGGCTAGATGAGAAAATTAGGGGGTTCAGCTTTATCATTCTAGACGTTGGGAATCCATGTGCTCTTAGTGGAAGCTGTTATGCTGGGATAAAGATTTACCATTTTCACATGTAGTAGACCTTAGATTTGGGCGTTAGTATCAATAAGGCATTAGACCTTCTAGCTCGTTATGCAGAAAATATTTTGTTGTAAGGCGGTTTGCCTGAAATTCCTGATGTTTTGGCCAGAAAGAGTTCTTTTCTTCAGGTAGTTTAGTTGAACTTTTGGCCAGAGAATCCTTTGGACTCTTGGTCTTCCTAAACTTGTGTGTGTTTGTATTGTTCCCGATTTTGTGCTCTATCAATAGCTAAGCATTGCCTGCTGATAATTACAAAGGCATGCGAACACTACATGTCGAAACATGCTTCTAGCTAATAGGTAAACATTTATAAAAATGTAACTAAAAAACTTTCAGACTGTTTGCTAAATACAACACGGAAACATAAAACTACTGTACTCCCTCCATTTTTTTTTTAGCAAGGCAAGTTGCTCTCTACATGTATACAAGCCTTGCGTATTTCATATCAGCCTCATAATGTGTCCCAACTTGTTTCTTCTCTGCTAACTGTTCTTTTCAATTTCTCCAAAAGAGGTCCTACGATATTTCAAAATTTATTTCTTCTCCATGATGCAGCTAAAAAAGAGGATAGCCAATTCGTGTGGGGACTTGAACTTGAGTTTACAAAAATATTCCTATTCCTTTTCCAAAGCACTTGCAAACACTACTTCTATAACGATTCTAGCACATGTTACACCAACCTACTGCATTTGCATCCCTTAACAAATTTCCGCTTGGAACTGTAGAGCTTTACAATTCTTCTTCACATAATCTTTAAGTGCGCTGAATATTTCTTCCACTTTTATGAGAAGTGGAAACTCAAAACTCTCTGGCATACCAAAGAAGGCCTCGACTTTTTGGAGTTTCATGTTTTTAAACAAATTCTATGACAAAGCACGTATCCCTTGCTAAGTTAAAAGAACTATTGGCGTGGCTTCCATCCGTTAAAAGCTAGGAGAAACACCCCCAATTAAGTTAGACCCATTTAAAAGTCTTCGAAACAGCAGTTTTATGCAACCAACCTGTTGAAACTTCAAGAATCAACCTAAAACGCGAATCAAGACGAGTTGATAATTTTGCAGGACTTCATATTGCAAGTGATTGTAAATGCACCAATCATTTTGATAGATTAAACTCAGCAATCAATTCATCTCAATAAAGATCAACATGAAAATTAAGGAGTACATCATTTGTTCACAACAATGGAACCACATTCACCAATCATAGGGACTGTACACAAAAATGAACTTCCACACGATTATCATACTAAAATAAAACTGTATTAATTGCAGATATCAACAATCATAAAAATTTCAATAATCACTGATCTCGAATAAAATGAACATTCAGCCTCCGCAAGTATTTATCTCAAGTCCATAGGACTAATAACTGAAAGATGGCACAATATGATAGCAGATTTCGACTTGAAATTAGGAAACAAAAATCGAATAAAAGGAATCAAGCGAAACTCACAGGAGACGCCGTAGACAATCCTGCCATACGCCAAAACATGACTGATTCGACCTCAAAAACTTGGGAATTACAGATCTACAACAACCACAAAGCCGGAAACAGCTGAAAAGGAAGCAAAAATCCGAAGAACAAAAGCGACAGATCGACGAAATTTACGAATATTAGCTCAAACGGAATCGAAACCCTAAGAAACAAGAAATTCGAGGAACATCCTTGAGAAGATCAATTGAGCAAACACATAAAATCTTCCTCCGAGTGAAACGAAATCAGGAAAGGAAAGACGAACATCAAAATCAGATATTCGAGATGAGTACCAGAAGGAATCGAGGTTTTCCAAAATTGGAATCTCAGATGAGGAGCGTATCTCTTGAATTGCGAGAGCGATCCCAAGCAACACGAAGCCTTGAAGTGTAAATTTGTCGAGAAAATATGAATTAGGGTGGGATGAAAATGAAAAATTAATGGTGTGGTATTTATAGTTAGAAATTAAACAGCTTTTTGTCTCTCAAAAGGGAAGGGTAGATGCACTATATGCATACAACGACAGCTACAAAGAGATTGAAAAGTGAGATCCCATTGGGGTAGAACGAGATTAATGTGACAAATTTGGATTAGTTTTAGTAATTAATGAAAAGTTTGTGGTAAAGTTTTGCTCCTTCCCATTGAAATCTGTGAGATCCCATTGGGGTCGAACGAGATTAATGTGACAAATTTGGATTAGTTTTAGTAATTAACGGAAAAATTTGAAATAATTTGATTTACTAGGCTTTTCTAGTTTTGTGTTTAGTAAATGTATCCTTAAGAGAAGAGTGTGTAGAGTTTGAAAATAAATACAAAAGGTTGGGTATATTTATTTAATTGAAACATTAGAAAGCCCTAGTTACTAGGCTATTTTCCCAAAAAAAACCTACTTATCAAAATTGTCCTTAAAGTTTTGTTCTTTCCCATTGAAGTTAGAGAATCGATTGTCACATTGCTCACTCTATTTTGAAATCAGTTATTGCTATTCGGATCAAGTAAACATGCTACTTATACCCTGACCACGGATTTTTTTTTTTTTTAAATTATTAGGACTACGGTGCGTGGCCGTAGTCATTTTTCTAAGCATGTCCACAGGTCACGGGTACGGGTAAGGGTCGAGGTGATCCTTACCCGTGACCTAACGGGTCAACCCGCCACCGGTCAATTTAAAAAAAAAAATTTTAAAAATGGATCCAACGGCTAAAATAGCCGTTGCGGGTCGACCCGCCGGGTCATGCCTTTTCTTTTTTTTCTTTTTTTTTTGAAAATCGGGTTTTAAAGCAAAAGGGCCAACCCGTCGACCGCCGGGTCTGACCCGTGACCCGGCGGGTTGGCCTTTTACACGGGTCCGGGTCACCCTTCCCGGACCCTCGACCCGGGGGGTCCGACCCGTGGACATGGTTACATTTTTTCTTAGTTTTTCGAACGAAATGTTTGCTATGGGCTACTACGCATCCGGCATATGTGTAGTATGACTACTACGCATCCGCCATGTATAGTCATAACCATTTTCCTTTATTTTTCGAGCAAAATGAGCTTGTTGTTATGCCTCCGCAATACGTAGCCGTAATCGGGGTATGAATAACACGTTTCATGTTGTTCGACTAAAATTACAGGATTGAATTGTTGTTTTAAACTAACCGAATATAAAAGTTGGCTAGTATATTGTCTTGTTGGTACTTCAAAGTTTAGAATGGTACCAGAAATTTGGCTTGCATTTTGCACGTGTAAAAAATGAACTATTAGGTGGACGATTGGTTGCAATTCAGAACACCGTCTCCACAGTGTGTTGTAGATTAGGTCATGCCCAAAATTTCACATTCAATCTAGCCAATTTCTGGATCGGAACTCGGAAAGATGGAAGCAGTGGAGGAGAAGGATGCAATTAGAGCGGCTTCAGAACAGGTTTCTCGAGAATTCAAAACCCTAATCAGCTCCGATGATTTGGATTCCCTCAACCAAACGCAACACCTCATGTTTGTCTCTTTCTCTTCGATTCAAACAAATTAATCACTCGATTTGCTATTCGATTCAATTATTGCGTTTTGCTGATTAACCGAGAGATTATATATCCTTTTTTCTGTCTAGATTTCAGTCCAATCTTCCATTACTCGTGTAATTTTGACCTTAGATGGTTTAACAGATCAGTTTTGGGACGATGTGCAGACTAGGAAGGCTTCAAGATAGCAATGCAGTATTGTCTCACTTCAATCACTTCTCAGAGAATTGTTTCGATGAGGTTGCAGCTGATTTTGCTAAAAATACACGTCTGTTGAAATCAATGAAGTCAGACCTTGATTACATATTCCAGAAGCTAAGGTTTGTGGCAATTTGTTCCTTCATAAAAGTAACTATGAATAAACTGATATTGCAAATGCTGAACATAGTAGTGCTGATGATATTGCCTAGACACTTTCTGGTGTGTCGATATTAAGGTTTCTATAAATTCAGTCATCATAGTTATTGGAACTTTGTTCCTGGTCCACAAAGTTCATAACCTTGAGTTTTCTCATGTTGCATTTGTTATTCTTTGGGTCTAAACATCATGTAACACAAGATTACCCCAAAATCTAGGTCTGAATAGAATTCCGAGTCTCCTCATATAATGTTTGAAGACAAGGAATCACAAGGTTATCTAATTGAGTTTCTGCTCTATAAGCTCAGCATGTGGTTGGTGATAATCCTTCCAAGAAAGACATTACAGAAGTTATCTTCCATGCCTATATGGACAAACTGATATTGCAAATCTTAAAAATAGTAGGGCTGATGATATTGCAGATACACTTTCTGGTGTGTCAATATTGATCTTTGTCAGTAGGGTTTCTACTAAATCGGTCATTATAGTTATTAGGACTTTGTTCCTGATCCACAAAGTTCATAACCTTGAGTTTTCTCATGTTGCATTTGTTATTCTTCGGGTCTAAACTTCATGTAACACAAGATTGCTCCCAAAATCTAGGTCTTGTAGTGAATAGAATTCCCTGTCACCTCGTGTAATGTTTGAAGATGAGGAATCACAAGGTTATCTAATTGAGTTTCTGCTCTATAACCTCAGCATGTGGTTGGCGCTAATCCTTCCACGAAAGACATTACAGAAGTTATCTTCCATGTCTATATGGACAAACTGATATTGCAAATCTTAAAGTAGGGCTGATGATATTGCATAGACAGTTTCTGGTGTGTCAACGACTTAACATTGATCTTTATCAGTAGGGTTTCTACTAAATCGGTCATTATAGTTATTAGGATTTTGTTCCTGATCCATCATGTTGCATTTGTTATTCTTTGGGTCTAAACCTCATGTAACACAAGATTGCTCCAAAATCTAGGCCTTGCACTGAATAGAATTCCTAGTCACCTCTATAATCCTTCCAGGAAAGACATTACAGAAGTTATCTTCCATGTCTATTGGTTAACTGTGTTGGTCTTCACAATTCACAACAAGGATTCAATCTTTGTCCAATGTCTTCCATGTCCAATACAGAAGTTATCTTGCATGTTTTCCTAAATCAGAAATTTTCAAATTGCTATTTTATTCTCCTTCACTGTATATTCTTTCTGAACATGCCACTTCAGATGATTTTTTCGGTTCTTTAGCCACTTCAAAGATTCATGCTTGCTTAATCTTTGTTTTTTGTTTCTGTTTGTATGTACAGGAGCATGAAATCAAAGATCGCGGCTACTTATCCTGATGCCTTATCAGAAGGAGCTGGTGCCGAGGTGCCTGACAATAGACCTGACCTTGAGGTGTCTCAGCCCTAAGTTACTTTCATGAAAAGAAGCTAAATGTAATATTGTTTGTTCTTTGTTTCTTTGATGATTGTATTTTCTTAGAGTAAATAGGTGTGAAAACCATGTTAATCTATTTTCACCGAAATCAAAATGCCTGGTGTCTCTATAATTATAGGTGATTGCTGGTGTAGGCCTCAATTATCGAAAGGCTGAGAAAATTGGCAGTCCGACTAGTCTGTCTACAGAAGAGCGGAACTACGACAAAGTATAGTAAAAGGAACACCTTAGGAAATGAAATTTAAACAAGTTTTGAACACTCTAATTTCTTCGACGTAACTGTGCCGCCGGAGGCGCAATCTGATCATTTAGGTCAGAAGTATAACGCCTGTGAAGGGGAAAAAATTAAAGATGTACACTTCAATGAATTCTTCTGCTTTATATTACAATGGTTATTGTGTTACAGGCACCAAACTTACCCTCCAATAAATTTTCGTTAAGAGATCTAGGTTGTATTCGGTCCTACGACCAAACTCTCAAAATAGAAAATAGTGATCAAAATAAAATAAAAAAGAGTAGGTGAGAATTTAAATGAGTGATATAGACACACAATAAATACTATAACCTAAAACTAGTAGGTAAATGTCTTAATTTACATACTAAAAAGTGAACACGCTGAAAACACTAGTCACGAAAACTTTCTCATTTCGTTTGATGGTCTGATACGTGCCATTTGATGGGCAACCTTGTTATACTCACACCAAATGAAGCACACATTATATTACATGATGTAAGACCATAAATTAGCTCAATTGATGTCTTTGATGATCACCATATGCGTCTTGATTAGGCAAGGTGAAGCAAGAGCATTAGTAACAATCTGACGACCAGATTCTGAAACCTCTAAACCTTATTTTCGTAACACCGATTTAATCATTATAGTCCTCCATAAGTTTGAGAAATCATCACGTATCAACGACACATTTGGCACCTGATCATCAAACAAGAGCATGTTCCTGTAAATCCAAGCAACATGCAGGTGAGAGAAACTCAACGAGTGCCTCTCCTCCGTATTTCTTATTCAGCTCAATTAACAACATTTCCGATGTAATGACAAAAACTCCATGATTTTTAAGAACACCGAGGTTCTATCCGACACCTCACGTACCCGGAGAAAAAAATTCATTTATCAAGTTCATTTATTAATCACTTATTATTATTATTATTATTATTATTATTATTATTATTATTATTATTATTATTATTATTATTATTATTATTATTATTATTATTATTATTATTATTATTATTATTATTATTATTATATTTTTTATTAGAAATCGTAGAATGAAAATCATTTCGGAATTAAAAAAAAAGGAAAAAGAAAATGGCGAAATAGAATGAAATTCTTTTGGAAATAAAAAAGAAAATGGCAATAATCATCGGTCTCTCTCCAAATCATTACATTCTATTTGCCCTCCTCCCTCCCCGGTTTGCGACCTCGTTGGAATATTCATTTCAAGGTTCAACCACTCCTCCATTGATCCAATTATCGCCATCTTTATCTCTCCCACCGGTAATCTTCATCTTTTCTCTTTTCTGCATGTTTTCTGCTTCAAATCGTATATTTTCTGCATTTTTGCTGGTTCAAATCGTAAATTTCTGTCAACATCTCTTTCCTTTTCATTGATTCTGTTTCGTTCATCATAGGTTTAAATTATTCATCCAAATTTCTACCATAATTTCTCGTTTCTTCGAACCAATAAGAAGAAAATTTGTGTAACTAAGCATTGTGAATTCTGGAGCTAGTTGTGCGTTACGAATGAAACTCAAATCACCCTAAATCAATCTCAAGTTATCAAAATCAAACTGTTTTTATTTTCTTAAATTGGTCAATTTGCGTTTGCAATGGTTGGAAACTTGAAATCCATGCTTACACTTGCCTTAATCTTTCCTGTTTTTGTTGATGAATCTGTGCTTGTTAGATGCTGGAACGGAGTTATAATTGTTATATATTGTGATGAGATTTATACGTGACATAATACTGATAGAAGATGAAGTATTAGCTCCGGTTATGCTTATAATTTCAGCAATCGAAGCTCAGCTATGATCAGCTGACAGGCTGACACCCGCTTTTTGCTTCTTTACTTTTTTTTGACATTTAAGTGTGGTTGCTTGCAGGAGATTGTCAAGTATTAAGCATAAAGGTTTTGCTTTGAATAATTATATCGCATAAGTTGTGCAATGAGTAATCGGCCAGAGCTTGGTAAACCCTCCTCAGGTACTTCAAAAAAGAGAGTTTGGTAGTTCTTTTCCTTGCTAAGGGCCGGTTAATCTGTGAGATTTGTTACTACATTTAGACGTGCTTCTTTGGTTGAGCTTATTGGGCTATATGCTTCCTCTTTTTTCAGGAAAAAAAAGATTAAGGGAATTACTGATCCAGAAGGACAACCGCTTATGCGCTGATTGTAATGCTCGAGATCCTAAATGGGCGTAAGTTCTATGATTTACAATGTTACGATGTTCTGTTGCAGTATGTCTTTGTTCAGTGGATTTTTCAGGTTGAGTCGAGTTGCAGTGGTTAAATTAATTTTCATAAGTTTAATGTTATGGCATGTCCTAACACTCCTGTTTGAGTCCAAATACAAGATACCGGGAAACTAGTTCTTAAAAATAAGGATCCAGCAATTCTTATTAAAAAAGGCATTATTACTTAGATATATTTTATGTCATCATGTCTATGGAGATATTACATGTCCAAGAAATTGTTTGTCTGAATTCCTGTAGCAATATGTGAAACTGGAAAGCATAGCGTTTTTAGTATGCTATTGACCGTGAATCCCGTCCTAGATTTTCCTCTCTTTTATGTATTTAGATTGGCTATTCAAATTCCTTTTTTCCTACTCACCCAAACTGCATATCTCTCTTCCTGTCTCCTGTTGAGAATGCTGTTCCGGGCTTCAAGTTTCCTGGTCTTCTGTGGATCTTCATTCTAGTATTGGATTTTCTATTGAATTATCAATGATGTAATACATGCATGAAAATATTCTCTGTCAAAGCCATCTACTTAAGTGACACTCATGTTGATTCTAAGGTATTGAGGTTGCTGTCTTCTGCAGATCAGCCAACATCGGAGTTTTTATATGCTTGAAATGTTGCGGAGAACATAGGACCCTAGGTCCACATATCTCAAAGGTATTGAACCTAATCCAAACAAGAAATGTTATGTTTGCTTTAGCTCAATATAAGAACAAAAAAAAAAAAGAATGTTTCTTGGGTGTTATATCCTGCATAAGTCTCCGTTGTGACTAATTTTTGGCAGTCTCTTTCATATTTCTAAGTGTTGAATCATTAACTGATATGATTTCATTTCATACAGGTAATGTCTGTGACTTTAGATGAGTGGTCTGATGAGGACATTGATGCTATGATTGAGGTTGGAGGCAATGCTTCTGCTAACTCAATCTATGAAGCATTCATATCCCAAGGTCACAAAAAGCCTGGTCCTAATGCTAGTCACGAGGATCGCTTCAAATTCATCAGGTTTGCCAATATAGCTCATTTCTAATGTATTTCGATCACTACTGGTATTCACACCTTATTCTTCATTCATGTAGAAAAGTATCACTTTGAACTAACTACTCTGTCTCCACAAACTTGTGTTTTATTCTATTTTTTTTTAGTAATGTTGCTTATGAGGACTACAGGTATGATATTACTTGTGACTTTAATTGATGACTTAGGGCAAAGTATGAGCTTCAAGAATTTCTAAAGCCCAGCTTACGGATTGTATCAACAACATCTCGCACTTCTTCGCAGAGAAGTGATGCCAAAGCCAGTTTCTCCCAGAAAATAATGAGTAGCTTTCGTGCAAATTCATCCAAGGCAAGGAATCTTTTTTAGTTTTCTTCTCTTATTTGTCTTTTAGCTGTTTTATTTTGGATGTACTTTGTGGTATGAAATAAACGAATGGTTTTGGATTGGCCCAGGTCAATGCCAATCCAATTCGCCCAGTAATGAAGTCTAAACTGCAGGAACCCTGGTGATAAAATATAAACTAGTCCTATTCCCCCAAAATTGTTGGGTATGATGAACCTGAAATTAATCTAGTTGATTGAGCTTCAAAAGAGGCAGTTATAGGGTGGTCAGGGGTTCGAGTATTCAGAGTATTTTTATGAGTTTAATGTTTATGAATGGACTCACAGACGAACACGTCTATGGCCTGTCACGAGGCTTTGCTTGGCCGAATCTGTCTACAGCTCACTGTATGTTTAACAACCAGCTCATGTGGTTTTTGGTGTAATTACGTTAGATCAGGCTTACATAGAAATATAGAATGCACTTTAAAGGGGAAACGATTAGGAGTCCTCCTGGTTTGTTGTTTGGTTATTGACTTCAAATGTTTTGTCTTGTTTCAACTCCACTAATGTATTATATGTGCACCTCTGTCTTAGAGAAAGGAAAAAGAAAATCATCTTCTGCTAATTGTATTGGCAGGAAGGAAAGGTCGATTGCATGGGAATACTGAAGGTCAAAGTGATAAAAGGCACTAATATGGCAGTCAGAGATATGATGTCAAGTGATCCTTATGTTGTTATGACTCTTGGCCAACAAGTGAGTTGGTCTCAATAACTCGTTCATCTGTTTGAAACCAATGCCTTCATGCATACTAGTGTAGACTATAGTTCAGGTTGTGACTGTCAATAGGTTTGCATTCCTGTTTGCTTTTGCTGGTGTGGAATATCTTGGTGTTGATAAATCTTAACTGTAGAATGATATTTTCTCCACATTCTGACCTCATCTAGGGCGTGCTTGGATGTCATGCATTATGAAACAACCATGTAGTCATCTAGGGCGTGCTTGGATGTCATGCATTATGAAACAACCATGCAGTACTAGGCTTTAAACCATGAAGTATTTGGTTGTTACAGATGTGTTTAATAATATTAGATTTGTGGTTGTGGTTACGGGTGTGGTTGTGGTTAGAGTTGGTGTTTTGAATGGAATGAGACTATAAAAAAACCCGAATCTCGTGGAACGAGATTGCTGGATTGTGGTTTTGAAACCTACAAAACCATAACACTAAACCCCCAAAAACTCATACTAAACACATTCAAAAAGTGATGTTAGTATCTAATCTAAAAAAGAACCCAAAACCCATAATAAACACACCCGTAATATGAATAATACATGTATAGTGTATTGTGTATAATGTATTGGGGAATAATTATGAATTCCAAGTCCCAAAACTTGCTCTATGCATCCAAAAAAGGGTCTGTTTCCTTCAAATTTGTTTCCATCTTGGCTTATACTTACAAGTAAAGAATCATCAAAGATTGTGTTGATAATAGAAGTCTGATATCCGTTTTGCAGACCGTACAGACAACCGTGATACCAAGTAACTTGAATCCAATTTGGAACGAGGAACTAATAATCAATGTTCCTCAGGACTACGGAATTTTAAAACTGGTAAACTATTCATTTTCCTTTCTTTAACATACAAATTCTTCTTAATCTTAGATCTCCTTATTGATCTAACCCTTGTTCCGGATTTCAGCAAGTGTTCGATCATGACATGTTCTCAGCAGACGACATAATGGGCGAAGCTGAAATTGATCTGCAACCTCTTATCACATCAGCAATGGCCTACGGAAACCCGGAAATGTTTTCAGACATGCAAATCGGCAAGTGGCTCAACTCCGACGATAATGCGCTCATGGAAGACAGCATAATAAACATTTTCGACGGCAAAGTGATACAGCCTATGATGCTTAAGCTTCAGAACGTTGAATGTGGTGAGTTAGAACTTGAATTACAGTGGATGACTCTTGAGCAATAGCCTCCATACTATCAAAGCAAATGGTTCAACTTCTTTATATCATCTTAGCTTTCAAGTTGTGATCTTTTTTGGGTTTAGTCTTGTATGCTGCGAATATTTGTCTGTGGATATCAATTGAGAAAATACATAGAAAAAATAAGCACAAATGCTGCACATTTTATTTGTGTAAATAATTTTATCCACATATTATTTTCATTCTATTTTTTACTGTAATATTTAGAATATTTTGCTTAGTGTTCTATCGAATTGAACCTTTGTGGCCAAACTTACACTTTCTGTTTTTTGTTTGGAAGATTTTAATTGCACATTAGCACCTCCTATTTTATTTTATTTTCATAAAAGCCCCTTTGTATTTTTTTTCCCAGCACACCACCCAAAATTTATATATTTTTCAAATGGTTACCAATTAGGAAATGATTAAAAGAATGTGGGTCAACAATGCAATATTAATTCAATTTTTTAGTGTAATTACCATCTTTTTGTCATTTTTTTATTACAAAAAACGGCCACCCTAATTTGTTATTGTGCAATTTCTCATAAAACACGATACCGGATATTATTGTGTAATTGTGGTCTTGGAGAGGAATTTATCAAAATTTCTACACGATTCTTGTTGCATTTGTAGGTCATTTGACAGATTTTGGAGCAAAATGAAATATATGAGATTAAACCCGACTACTTTTTTAAAGCAAAATAATAGTGGAATTTCGTATATAGTCGAGGTTTCATCCTACAATCAATCGATAATAAGTGGTCGCAATCTCCCTACTTTAAACTGGAGATTTGGGTTGTATGCACATGAGCATTAGACTCATTGACAATATACTAGATTTGTAATCTCCGACGCTACCAAACGACATATCCCAAAATGTATTTTGTTCAATTTACGAAACGAAAAACTGCACTTTCTTAAGCTTATTTATTCATGTATGTCCATCTAACATAAACACAAGTCAACCCAATTCATGAAACCTTTGTTCACAAATCAAAATAAAACAACACATATATAGGTCCTAATTATTCATTAACTGAAATAACACGAGCTTAGTTCCCAGGATATAACTTAATTTTCTCGCTGTGGATGACTTCAAGAACTTTGGGTTGTCCTGCAAATGTAGCAAAATGAGAATAGTGACCCAAAAAGAAAATATTGTAGAATTACAGGGTCATATAACAAATTTGGAAGTAATTTAACGTACTTGAAATATCTTCAGCCTGTTGGGGAGTAAGCATAGCTGAGAATCCTGTGAATGCCGTTGTGTATGTGTAAATCAGTGCATTTTTAGCTTCTTTCTTACTGTTCACAAAAACAATTCAGATGTTCAGTAACAAACCTTACGTATTAGATTTATTATCACTTTATAATCGACATGAGATAATCTCCACGCGATTTCAAGGGCAACTATTTGGTTACGGGAAAAAACGAGGCAAATGCTTTTGAGAAGTATGGGATGAAATTCTATGCAACTATTCGTAAGGTTGTGTATCAGTTTGAACCGGACCGTAATATAATATTAGCATGCGAAATTTTTTACCTCTCATGGACTGACCATCATAGGTCCAGTCAACCACAATCCAATCAATGTATAGTAACCCATTTTCGGTTATACACTTATACGACTCGATCTAAACCCATACGTAGTTTCCTATCCGGTCCAAAAATGCACAACCCTAATGAAATGAATCCAAATCCATAGATCCTTTCGGCCAATTTGTTTGAATAAAATTGGATAATTTAAGAATATTAAAAAAAAAGTTTAATATATGAGTGACTAAGGTCGTCTATTGATGTAATTTTGTGTATATCTTTTGATATTTTGTCCGTTATTCTGATTCTTCGTGATAGTTTCTCGTTTGATCCATTAGATGACGTGTCATCTAACATATCGATCTGTTTTCTATTATATATAAAAAAAATGAATGATTAAGGGAGAAATTAAAATAAACCTGCCAAGAACATTGGAGAGGATATCAAGGTAATGAGATCTAGGATGACCCTTTGGCACATCTGTGAAAACAATGTATTCTTTAGCCGCTGCCGGAGCATATGCCGTCGTCTTCTCCGTCAATCTCGCCGAGGTTTGCATCGCCATCTTCATCATCAAAACCCCACACACTAAAATCAATAAGTTAACCATATTCACCATCTTCTTCATCTTTTCAGTTTTCCCTAATCAATAAGTTAACCAAAAAGGGAATGAATCTCAAGTGTTAGTCACTGTTCATTGTTCATGTATTTATCTTTGATGTCTACTGGTAACTTCTAAGCTTATTTACTGCTCATGTTTTACTGCAGTAAATACTCTTGCTAGTGTATTAACTTACGTAGTTAATTTGCTTTGAACAACTTTGGTCATTAGTCCATTCAAATTGTCCGTTTTGGAGAAGAGATTGCATTTATGTAATTAAGCCTTTTCAGATTTACCTAACACTTCACCGTTCTAAACACACTTATTTTTCACTACCAAAAAAAAAAAAACACACTTATTTTTAATTTTGAAGAATAAAATACTAATTAGTAATTACCCTAATCGAATTTTGTTTTAGAGTTTATATAGAGATTCCGATGTGTCAAATATAACCGGAATTTTCGTCGCATGTCTAAAAACGCATTTACAACGAGTTATTGGTTCCAAACTGAGCACATAAGTCCGATGAGACCTCATTTTTAAATCATTAACAATAAAAGTAGTCCATCAAAATTATATATCAGATATATTGTTGATCCAAAAACATTTAATCCTCCGCTAGGCCGTCCAATATATAATAAAGATTTTACTTTATTATAATAAGTATAAATAAAATCAAATAGTGACATAGTTGTATAGTAATTATATAGCTATGTTTCTATATTTAAAAAAACATTTACCGACTGTTAAAATTGATAAATATCAAATTTTGATGTGTTTTATTATAAATATTTGAAAATTTTAATGCAAACTATAATATGTTATTATAAATATTTGAAAACTTTGATTTTTATGTCTTTTAAGTACGATATATATAAATATTTTTTTTATACACCATAAGATTTAAACAAAAGAAATAAATTAATGGACAAGCGAGATTAAACTCATCTCGTCCTGTCTCAATCTCCACGGAATAGAACCCGATGTATTCAATATAAAATACTCAAGACCCGTTTCGATCCCGTCTTATTTAAAATAGTTGAGACAGACTGAGAGTCGGGACTGAAATGAACTCAATCCCGTCTCATCCCATCCTATGACTACCTATATTTTTTTTCATAAAAAGTCTATACTTGTCAAACCTAAAACCCTTTGTTTAAAAATGACTTTGTATAATTCAAAAGAAGACCGGGTATATCATGTGTTAATTTGGATGCGTGTTTGACAAAGCAAAGTTGTATTGTGAGTTGACTTGTAATATAAGATATTTTTGGGGGTTATTTTGAAAATTAGAGAGTTACTAACAGTTTAGCATTGCAGAAAGTGTTAAACTAATATAATACGTTTTGTAAACGGTGCATTAAATAAATATAATGTAACTTTAACATTTTGTTTGTAGGTCCAGACTCGAGACGATGACCATATGCGAATATGCTATGGATAAAAGAATTTGTTATTAATATAGGTTACAATAATTTTCATTTCTAAAATAATATAAAATATTTTTAAATTGAGTTTGATCCTAAACAAATATTTAAAATATCAATAATCAAACATACAAAGTATTGTATGTAAAAATATTTGGAATGGGTCAAATTGGCTTAATATTATCAATAGTTTTATGAATGTTTTTTGTAAACTTATATAAAATGAATAATTCGATTATTTTGGTCATATGTTGATTACTTTTGATGGGTGTTGTTAAGGTAAGACACATTATTCTGGTAGGATCGTGCAACTGAACGTAGAGTAAACACGTGTCCCTCTTTTTTTTTTTTTTTTTTTTTTTTTTTTTTTTTTT